>JAESUZ010000563.1:0-85594 GCA_017311185.1 Proteles cristata cristata
GATGGCTGATGCTAGGATTTCCAGCACTATGTTAAACAGCAGTGGTGAGAGTGGGCATCCCTGTCGTGTTCCTGATCTCAGGGGGAAAGCTCTGAGTTTTTCCCCGTTGAGGATGATGTTAGCTGAAGGCTTCTCATAGATGGCTTTGATGATGTTTAAGCAGGTTCCTTCTATCCCAACTTTCTCGAGAGTCTTTATTAAGAAGGGATGCTGTATTTTGTCAAATGCTTTTTCTGCATCTATTGACAGGATCATATGGTTTTTATCTTTTCTTTTATTGATATTATGGATCACATTGATTGATTTGCGAATGTTGAACCAGCCCTGTAACCCAGGAATGAATCCCACTTGATCTTGGTGGATGATTCTTTTTATATGCCGTTGATCTGGATTTGCAAGGATCTTGTTGAGAATTTTTGCATCCGTATTCATCAAGGATATTGGCCTGTAGTTCTCTTTTTTTGCTGGATCTCTGTCTGGCTTGGGAATCAGTGTGATGCTGGCTTCATAAAATGAGTCCCGGAGTTTTCCTTCGCTTTCTATTTTTTGGAATAGCTTGAGAAGAATTGGGATTAATTCTGTTTTAAGTGTCTGGTAGAATTCCCCAGGGAAGCCATCAGGTCCAGGGCTCTTATTTGTTGGGAGATTTTTGATCACTGATTCAATTTCTTCACTCGTTATGGGTCTGTTCAGGTTTTCTATTTCTTCCCGTGTGAATTTTGGTAGTGAGTATGTGTTTAGGAATTTGTCCATTTCTTCTAAGTTGTCCAATTTGTTGGCATATAATTTTTCATAGTATTCCCTGATAATTGCTTGTATTTCTGAGGGGTTGGTTGTAATAAGTCCATTTTCATTCATAATTTTGTCTATTTGGGTGCTCTCCCTTTTCTTTTGGATAAGTCTGGCTAGAGGTTTGTCAATTTTGTTGACTTTTTCAAAAAACCAACTCTTGGTTTCATTGATCTGTTCAATTGTTTCTTTGGTCTCTATGTTGTTTATTTCTGCTCTAATTTTTACTATTTCTCTTCTACTGGGTTTAGGGCATTCTTGTTGCTCTGCCTCTAGTTCCTTTAGGTGAGCTGTTAGATTTTGGACTTGCGCTTTTTCTAATCTCTTGAAATAGGCCTGGAGAGCAATGTACTTTCCTCTTAGGACTGCCTTTGCCGCATCCCATAGATTTTGAATTGTTGTGTTTTCATTTTCATTTGTTTCCATATATTTTTAATTTCATCTCTAATTGCCTGATTGGCCCATTCATTCTTTAGAAGAGTGTTCTTTAACCTCCATGTTTTTGGAAGTTTTCCAGACTTCTTCCTGTAATTGATTTCAAGTTTCAAAGCATTGTGAT
The DNA here is from genome assembly GCA_017311185.1 of Proteles cristata cristata. Classification (NCBI taxonomy): domain Eukaryota; kingdom Metazoa; phylum Chordata; class Mammalia; order Carnivora; family Hyaenidae; genus Proteles; species Proteles cristata. The sequence continues at coordinate 1,349 of JAESUZ010000563.1, forward strand.
CTGACAGTGTGCATGGTATGATCTCTATTCTTTTATATTTATTGAGGGCTGCTTTATGTCCCAGTATGTGATCTATCTTGGAGAGTGTGCCATGCGCACTTGAGAAGAAAGTAAATTCCCTGGCCTCAGGATGTAAAGTTCTAAATATATTCGTCAGGTCCATCTGATCCAATGTATCTTTCAAGTCCATTATTTCTTTAGTGATTTTCTGTCTGGTTGACCTATCCATTGCTGTGAGCGGAGTATTAAAGTCCCCTGCTATTAGCACATTCTTATCTAGAAGCTTGTTTCTGTTTGTGATTAATTGTTTTAGATATTTAGGTGCTCCCATATTTGGTGCGTAGACATTTATGATTGTTAGTTCTTCCTGATGGATGGACCCTGTAATTATTATGTAGTGCCCTTCTTCATCTCTTGTGATTGTCTTTATTTTTAAGTCCAGTTTGTCTGATATAAGTATCGCTACTCTGGCTTTCTTTTGATTTCCTGTAGCATGATATATATTTCTCCATCTCCTTACTTTTAATCTGAAGGTATCTTCCCGTCTAAAATGAGTTTCTTGTAGACAGCATATAGATGGATTTTGTTTTTTTAATCCATTCTGCTACCCTATGTCTTTTGATTGGAGCATTCAGCCCATTTACATTCAGTGTTATTATTGAAATATGTGGGTTTAGAGTCTTTGTATCTTTTGTAGGGTTCATGTTTGTGGTGGTGTCTCTGGAATCTTTGTTCCTTGCAACCTTTCCTTCAGAGCATCCCCCTCAGGATTTCTTGTAGGGCTGGCTTCGTGGTGACAAATTCTTTCAATTTCTGTTTGTTTGGAAAGGTTTTTATCTCTCCTTCTATTTTGAATGACAGGCTTGCTGGATAGAGGATTCTTGGCTGCATATTTTTATTGTTCATCACATTGAAGATCTCTTGCCATTCCTTTCTGGCCTGCCACGTTTCAGTAGATAGGTCTGTCACCACTCTAATAGGTTTCCCTTTGTATGTGAGGGCCCTTTTCTCCCTAGCTGCCTTCAAAATTCTCTCTTTGTCCTTGTATTTTGCCATTTTTATGATGATATGTCGTGCAGAAGATCGATTCAAGTTACGTCTGAGGGGAGTCCTCTGAGCCTCTTGTATTTCCACATTGACTTCCTTTCCCAGGTCGGGGAAGTTCTCTGCTATAATTTGTTCCAGGACTCCTCAGCACCTTTCCCTCTCTCTTCCTCTTCTGGGATTCCTATGATATGGATATTGTTGCGTTTGACTGTGTCGCTGAGCTCTCAAATTCTTCTTTCCTGTTCCTGGATCAGTTTGTCTCTTTTTTTGTCAGCTTCTTGTTTTTCTAGAATGGTGTCTTCTAAATCACTTATTCTCCTTTCTGCCTCTTCAAGCTGTGCATTGGAGGCCTCTAATTTATTATGTATCTCATTTATCGCATTTTTAAATTCTTCATGCCTATTTTTATTTTCCATTCTGTCTGTAGCCATAGTTTCTTTGATGTCCCCTATGTTTTTTCAAGCCCTGCTATTAATTTTACCATTATTATTCTAAAATCTTGTTCACTTATGCTGCTGATATCTGTTTTGAGCAGTTCATTAGCTGTCATTTCTTCTTGGAGTTTTTTTGGAGGAGAGCTCTTTCGTTTCGTCATTTTAGTTAGTTTTCCGGCTCTTGTTGGTTTTAAAGACCTGTTATGCTCTCTGTTTCTATGAGCACTGCTCTATCGAAGAAGACTCTTTGACATTCCAGGGCCTATCCTTTCAGAGACTGTTTTTTGAATGGTATCCCTCGGTCACTCTTGTTGGGACCTTAGTTATTTTATTTTCCTATTCATAGTGATATTTGGGACTCTTCACCTTGTGTAGTCTAGCTTGTTTCTTGAGGTAGCCCTGGAAAAGAAAACAGACAGACAAACACAAAGGGAGCAGGAGTACACAAATGCACAGGCTGATTCAACTAACATGCAAAGCGAGAGGGAAAACGAAAAAGTTAATAGAAAAGACGGAGGAGGGAGGGCGAATAATAGGGAGCATAAAATACATAAAAGGGTCAAGAAGGAGAAAAGAAAAGGAAAAAAGAAGAAAACCGATGGACAAAGAACGGTTTAAAGCATATACCTGGATTTCCCAGCTACAGTTAAATAGCCGTGTGTATGCAGTGCTGGTTGAAGAGCATAGAGAAAAAGAGAGAAGACAGGGCGAGACAAGGCAGATTTGGAAATAGAATGAACAGGCAGAAGGGATAAGAAGCTTTTTTCAAAGAGGTAAAGGATAGAATATGGTTGGATAGGTGAGAGAAGGATGCTGGAATTATCCAGAGAAACTATATAGTCTAATTACTCCTGAGAGAAATAGCTGAAAAAGTCGGTAGGTGTAGAATTTACATTTACAGAATGGACTAGTTGTGATTGTTTAAGCAAGCTGGCGACCAGAGTTAATCAGGTCAGTGTTTTGGGGAAAAAAGCGAGAAAAGAGAAAGAAGAAGAAAAAAAGTGAAAAAAAAGGGAAAAAAAAAGAAGAGAAAAAAAGGAAAAAAACAAAAAAAGGAAAAAAAAAGAAGAAAAAAAAAAGGGAGGAGGGCACCTCTCAGACAGGGATGGGCGTGGCGTGATCCGATGCCTCAGGCGGGGGTTCTGTCTTGGCGATTGTGGGGAGGAGAGTGACGGTGCTCCAATCCCTTTTTGAACCCCGCGCTGCAGCTTTCTTTTTTTTCTTTTTTTTTTTAATTTTTGGCATGTCAACTCCCCGTTCCAGGGACGCAGCCGAAGTTGGTTGCACTCTTCAACCCAGGCCAGTTCCAATCTCCAAATCCCAGTCCGCGCGCCCCGCTGAAGTTGCCTTAGACACAGCTTCCCAGACAACCCCCTCGGGCTATTCCAGGCTCCCTGCTGAGCTCTGGGGGCGGAGTCAGAATCGCTGCTTCCTTCTCTGGGTCGGGCTGGCTCGCATGCGCGGGGGCTTGCCTGCTGGGTCCGCGTAGCCCGAGCCCGCTGGAGTGAGGAAAGCCGTGTCTCTCTATGGCTCGTCACCCAAAATACGAACTCACAGGCAAATTTCCCAGTTTTTAGCTCTTTGCCTTCCCTTTCGAGTTCCAGCCAGCCAGGAGCGCGGACGCCCGGTGTCTGCGCGGCTCTTTCAGGGGTCCCAGTCGCCCTGGAGCTACAATGGCGGCAGGCACCCCGCCGCTCTGAAATGCAACCTCCAGGAGCGGCACAAAGAAGCAGTTTGTGTGCTCAGCCTCCCCCAGGACCAGTTGTCGCGAGGGGACCTGTTGTGCAGGTATTTGGCAAGTACGGTCTTTCTATGCACCGAGCGGAGGTTTTTCTGTCTCGGACTCTCTCCTTTTCCCCTCTCACTCCCTGTAGAGGGTAGAGGGGGATCGCCTTCCACCCTGGAGGCTCCGATCCTGACCTGAGTTTACCTTCCCCGGTTCGCACTCACGTTAGAAGCTTTCTCAGTGGATTCTGCGTCCTTTTTCTCCCAGTCTCTCAGGTTTTGTAAGATTTCCAATGGCTTCAGATCTTTTCTGTGTGATGTATGGGCGCGAGTGCAAGTACGGAGCTCCTTACTTCTCCTGGCACTTTTTATACTTTTTAAATGAAGAGACAATAAATCTGTGAGGAATTGACAGGATAAAGAAACAGATATTTGGGAGCTTTAACTTTTGAGGAATTCTAACTAGAATCCAGGCTGAGATAGTAGATTAGAAAAAAATAACAAGGTTTGTTTCTACAGCTTTCTTGGCTTTAAAGCCCCTATTCCTGGTGAGAGGGATTTCTTTTTTTATTTTAAAAAACTTTTAATGTTTATTGATTTTTTTAGAGACACAGAGACAGAGTGTGTGTGTGGGGTAGGGGCAGAGAGAGAGGGAGACACAGAAGCCGAAGCAGGCTCCAGGCTTTGAGCTGTCAGCACAGAGCCTGCTCTGGAGCTTGAACCCATCAGCCATGAGATTATGACCTGAGGTGAAGTCAGATGGTTAACCGACTGAGCCACCCAGGCACCCCAAGAGGGATGTCTTTTTACTTCTTAGTACAGGAAAGGCACTTTCCATATGGGAGACTTATTTCCTGCTTTGAGGGGTACAGAGCAGGGTCTGTATCCTTGTATTGGCTATTTTTTAAGTAACTTTTATTTAAAATAACCATATGTCAAAGTGGTTCATTTCAGGGTAGCCTACTCTTGGTCCCCACAATAAACTGTATCCTCTTTTGTGTCTCAGCAGGGGTGCTGTCCTAAAGCAACCTTATACACCTGCACACCTTCAGATGGCTATTTAATTATCAAGAAACCAATCCAGTCTATTAGGTGGTGCCTTCTGTATGTGCCTGTTAAATCCCAGCAAACCTCTATTAGAAGACTTCTCTGTTTTCAAAAAAACAAAACAAAAACCAAAAAAACAAAACAAAACAAAAAACCCTGACTTTGATGTGAGCTGATTAAAATTAGTGGTAGTTACTTATTCATAGTAGTTCAACTCTGTGTTTGCTGATTAGTAGATGTTCAAATAATGTCAAAGAAATCCATTTATGTCTTATTTTCTCAACTCTACATGTCTACATACTGAATGCAATAGTGACAATAATTCCCAAGCTCTCATCTTCACCTTTGAAGCAAGAAATCTGCTAGATCTTCCAAGCTCAGAACAGTGTTTGTCTCAGATAGTGAGACGTCCTGTACATCTTACAGCCTCAGATAGCAGCATGTCCCCTCTGTGTGGCCACTGATGCTCAGTGGCCATTAGACCCGTTGAGGGCTTTTCTTCCAAGGCCCTGAACACTCCTTCTGGTGTACACTTTGCCCATATGATCTTACTCTCACAGAGCTATGTTTTCAAATAATGCATTTCTCAGGAACTTGTACCCAACATTAGTGGTGTCGACCAAGAAGACGATGAGGCTGGGAAGTAACCAAAACCCTTTATTCTGGGATCTGGTTATTGCAGTCTGAGAGACACAGAGATGACCAAAATTGAAAGTGTACTCTGAATTGTTAATTGTCAGCAGGAGTGCAAGTTTATAAAGGCAAAACTGCAAGATTACATAAATTGTTTTGAAAGAATTATAATTGGCAATGGCAGAGTTAAACTGACCATCCATTACCAGGTTGGCTATTTAGCTAACAGATGTTACATTATCTCCATTTCAGTCAGCCATGGAAGGATGTGTTCTAGGAGGGGGTCCAGTTGCAATTGACAAAAGCCCAAAGTTCATGGTCTTCTGAGATGACCAAGAATAGGTCCTGCTTCCTCAATATCTTTCCCACCCTATTTTGAATGACTCTTAGCAATGATTGCTTCATTTTGGAATCTTCTTTCACAGTGGAAATAGTTCTACATTTCCCTGGCCATCTGTCTTGCTACGAGGGACTCTGAGTTGGCCTCAGTGCCTCATAAACACATCTGCCTTCCTCTTCCCTGGTGTTTAGTATTGTGCCAGATACTATACCACACACATGGAACACAGATGAGTCTTAAAACATGTCCTGCTTTCAGTGGGGTCCACTGGAAACATCTGGAAAAACTGAATGACTGCCCTTAGGTAAGAGATACAGGAACCTGAACACAGATCAAAACCTCTTGGACAGGGGCGCCTGGGTGGCTTAGTCGGTTAAGCGTCCGACTTTCGCTTAGGTCATGATCTCGCGGTTCGTGGGTTCGGGCCCCGCATCAGGCTCTGTGCTGACTGCCAGCTCAGAGCCTGGAGTCTATTTCAGTCTGTGACTCCCTCTCTCTCTGACCCTCCTCTGCTCACGCTGTCTCTCTCTCTCTCTCTCTCTCCTAGAAATAAATAAAAACATTAAAAAAAAAAAAACCTCTTGGACATGACTCACAGTTCACTGCTTCAGGGTCATCCTCAAAGACTACATGCCCCTGAAGGCTGTCTGTCACCTTCTTGTCACTGATATCTTATAAAATTCTGGGCCCAAGATAGAAATGCGTACCTATTGACTTACTGAAGGACTCATGTGTGAAGGTGGAATGGCTGGTTTGTAGCAGCCTGGGAGCAGATACCTTGGAGCCTCTGGCTTCTGGGATTCCTCTTAGCCCTGAATGCATGGAGATCCTGCAGCCCCAGGCCTGGGAGCGTGAGAAGCAGCGCCTCATCCCAGGTGTGAAAGTCGGTGCTTGGCAGAGGGAGTTTCCAGGAGCGAGACTGCAGGAGGCAGGGGTGAGGAAGGAGTGACGGAACACTGTGAGGGTTTCGGCAACCTGCAGATCTCCTGTCACATCCTGCCCTGACTTCTGGTCAGGTGAGTACATGGTGAAAAGCAGGCCACGGGCTGGGAATATTCTAGGTTAGGGAGAGAAGGACAACAAGAAGATGGCACCATGGGCTGTAGAGCAGAGGGAGAGGAGAAGGAAGACAGAGTGGTGGGAATAGCATTGACCAAGTGGCCTTCTCTGTTGTCCCCTAACAAGAAAAGTTGTTGTAGATGACTAATATCCACCCAAAATATTAAGGATGACTCATCCAACACTGTAAGGATTCTCAGTTATGGTCAGTGATGTTTTCAGGTGGTTCTGAGAGCTTATTCAGGGGTGACTGTAGGGTCCAGGTACGAAGATGGTCGGTAACTCTGACTGGGAAAGAACAGAAGGGAAGAGACAGAGCTTTAATTTCACTTAGTTTCACTTCCCATCCATTTCCAGATTCTGCTTACAAATCTTGCTCACAAAGTAGCTTGTTTTGGGTAAGGACTCAGGGAAGGCCAGGATAAAGGACACATCTGCTTGTCACCTGTATGCTGATGGTCAGATGCATTTCTCCCTAGGTTACTGACTTCCTCCCAAAATGTCTTGCCAGCCAAGCCAGTAGCAGTGCCAGCCTCCTCCCAAGTGTCCCCTCAATTGCTCACCCCAGTGCCCAGCCCCATGTTTCCTTCCTGCTTCTTCCTGCTGTGGTCCCAGTTCCAGGGTGGCCTGAGGACGCCAGAGCTCTGGTTGCTTGGCAGTGGCAATGGCCAACAGTCTGAGAGTCAGCTGCTGTCACAGGTCTGTGGTTCTGGCTGCTGCTGACCTTACCGTGAGGACTTCCAACAACCAGAGTCAGAGGAACTGCCCCAGCTTGTCGCTCCTTCTTGCTTTCCTGTCCTGTTTCCTGCAGACTGAGTTCCAGAAGTCTTCCGATGGAAACTTCTGTACTTCTCCCTAAATATTTTCTGGTTTCTTCCGATCTGAGTCACAGTAAACCCACTAAGCCTATCTGGTTTTTCACTTTTTTCCTGTTGTTGCCAGCAGCACTCCACAGGTCACTGTTAGCAACTTGGAACCCAGCCCTGCCCTGCCTGGGGACAGAAGCCTGGCTCAGGAGTGTGGGTCACCTGGTCAGTCTCTCTTCACAGGAGGTCCCTGGAAAGACCTCTGTTGACCTTTCCTGCCACAGAGAGGATCAGTCTAGGCCTCCACTTGCCGGTGAAGGGTACATGTGAAATTTCCCCACTGTATTTTAAATAAATAATAACAATGATAATGTTTCTAGCTCCTCGTACTAAGTGATCAATTAAATAGTGCTAGTACCACAACCAACAGAAAAAGCCCGAAAGCAAGCTAAATGCATGTCATATAGACGGTGGATGAGTCATTGTTACATAGACATACATGGTCTGTGATTCACTGTCTCAAATGAACGAACGAAAGCAGCACACAACACATAAATAAGTGAAAACAGCAATTCCAAAAAGATTACATGTAGCATGATACTCTAAGTTTTCAAAAAGCAGAATATATTATTTTTGTTTGTTGTATAAATGGTTGGAAATAAACTATGTGAAGTGGAAAATGAAGTATAGATAAAACCTATGTTTTTGAAATAATAAACATTTCGGTTGGGGATCAGCACAGTGGAGCATGTGAGACGGGAGGGAACATGTGGTTCCAGGTCGTAAGTTATTGTCAGATCCTAGCTTGCATTTGGGTGGCTTCCCTAGTCTTTTTATATTATTAAAATGAATGAATGAGTGAATGAATGAATGAACACATGAACAAACAGATGGACAGGTCGACAAACTAAATAGTGAAGAGGACGGCAGTGTGTCTGGCTTCTCCAATTCTATACCTCTAAAGTCCTGTGTTGCCAGAAAGTGTGTCACATCCGTTAATTTATATAATGTTCTAATTTGATTCTTGATTCTCCAATAATTTTATAAATAAGGAAACTGAGGTGCAGAGAAGTTAAATAATTTGTCCACAGTGGGGCGCCTGGGTGGCTTAGTCGGTTAAGCGTCCGACTTTCGCTTAGGTCATGATCTCGCGGTTCACGGTTCGAGCCCCGCGTCGGGCTCTGTGCAGACTGCCAGCTCAGAGCCTGGAGCCTGTTTCAGTCTGTGACTCCCTCTCTCTCTGACCCTCCCCTACTCACGTTGTGTCTCTCTCTCTCTCTCCTAGAAATAAATAAAATATTAAAAAAAAATAATTTGTCCACAGTCACACAGTAAGAACAAAGTCAGCTCCTCAGTAGTGCCTGAGCCTTTCACTCCGGTTCACTTCTCTTTCTTCTCACCTCTGCTGGGCAGTCTTACCTGCTTATGTGGCTTCTATTAACACTGCCACTCTTATGGCCAAGATGCCCTTCTCAGAGAGCCCTTATAGAGTTGTTTTTTACTTCTTAATTATTTGCCACTTTATATGGCCAATTCATTGACAGAAAGAATAAGTCATGATTTCTGCTCACACATTTCCTTTGAAATCCATCTCTCTGAGGTCATTATTGATGTACTAACAGCCAAATGGAATGGACTCCCTGGGGAATGTTGCAATGATGATGACTTTCTTTTTAGGACTCTTTTTTGAATAATGCAACATTTTTCCACCACTTTCTTAAGCTAGTATCGACCATTCATATGCTATCCGTTTTATTTTCTATTTTCTTGTCCGCTGTCCATCAATGAAGACTTGGAGTCTCTGATCCTCTTTGATCCCCAAAACATGATGATCTTATTCTTTCCATATCATCAACCAGACACCATGTCCCTTTCCAGTCACGTTACACATCCTCCCCTAAGCTCTAATAGCATCCAGAGCTTCTGTCTAACAGAGAAGTAATGTGCCCCTGTCTGTCTTCCACACTGGCTTGTGATGGTCTCCAAGGCCAGAATAATTATTCTTGTATTTTGAGCACTTAGTAGAGTGCTCCCTCCAATGTAGAACATAGATCTCTGCCTAGTTAGGTCTACTTGTCTCTAATTCAGATGTGTCAATAGGCAAAGCATGAATTTTCACATCTGAGTTTTCTCTGTCCTCGTATGTGGAAACAAAGCCCGGTGGAATCTCCTACGGCCAAGTGGCAGAGCTGTCACTTACCTATAACCCCCCTTCCAATCTCCTATGGACTCTCAAATCACTGTCTCTACCATGGTCCCACAATGATCCCTTTTTAGCCAGTGACCTGATCTTCATTCCCTTGACTGGTTTGCTCACATACACCCACATCGTGTCTGATTTTTATTCTGCTTGGCCTGTGCTCTAGGCCTAATAAAAGTACTATTTCTGAGGCACTGATTATGAGATCCGTGGCCAGTCACATTTGACCCAATGTGTGCCCTCCCTCGGAGGACTTCTCCAGCCCAAAGAAAGGAATCCTCAGACCCAAGCCTCTCCACATACATTCCCAAAGCCGGTTCCTCCTTAATTCTTTCAGCCAGTGACACTAACTCATTTCTTCCTTACATCGACCCCTTTTGTGAGCACTCAGTGGGACTCCTGGGAGGATGGAGAAGAGTAAAAGACCAGTACAGATTCCTCCCCAAGTGGGCTCTCCTTCTGGAAAAGCAGAGATACGTGCCAGTGGACAGGGCACTATTCTGAGGTAAGAGCTGTTAGGGAGCATTCTAGGTTAAAGGGCCCTCCCTCTTATAGCACATAGTAACCTGCTTTTGAGTGCATTGTGTCCAGATACATCCTGAAGGAAACTGACTGATCTTTATGATGAGAGCATCTTATAATCTGGCCTCAAAACAGGCAACACTATTTATTGACTCAATGAAGGAGTGAATGCATGAAGGTGGAAAGGCTGGCCTGCAGCAGACTTGGTGACAGATAATCTTTCAGCTTCTGGCTTCCGGGATTCCTCTCGGTCCTGTGCACAGACATCCTGGAACCCCTGGCCTGGGAGTATGAGGAACATCACTTCATCCCAGGTGTGAAAGTGAGTTTCCAGCTGCTGCCACAGCTCCAAGGCTACTGCTGACCTGAGTCTTGTCCAGAGAAGCAGCCATGAGAGGGCAAGTAACATGGACTTCTGCCAGGAGCTTTCTCTCCCCTCCCCTTTTCTTCTGTTATGGAGTTTGAGATGCTCCAATGAAGTCTTCTCTCATCCCTCTGCTCCCTCAAACTCCCCATCCCAGGCACTTTTCTGTGGAACTAGCATTCCACATGGGTCCCCATCCCACCGTGGGAGAAAATACAATTTCCCCTTCCAGCACCCCTGCTCCTTGCCCTGACAATCCCTGGGCACCACCTCCCTGCACCCCAACCCCACCAGTGTGATTAGAGTTTCTCCAGGCAAAGCTGCCCAGTTCAGGTTCTGAACATCCCAGTCAGAGCACTGCATTGTCCAGATAACCCTCTAGGAAAAAGATCCAGACGAATATAGCGACTTGTCCCTTAATCTGGAAAAGAGACCTTCTTTCCGTCAGTCTCAGCATTGGAGACCAGAATGCCAATGCATGTGCAGGGTAGTAGCTCTTACGTTTCTTGTGATTTATATTAATTTAAAGAATGTTCATAATATGTATCGCATTTTATTTTTGTAACATTCTTTGATAAATCAGCAAGAGAAACACAGCCAACAGCCTCAAGACATGAAGTTCCAGAAACTCAGGGGGGCCACAGGAGGGGATATGTGAGGGCTGAGACCATGGCGTAAAGCCCCAGTTCTTACTCTTAATTATTTCTGAAGTCACATGACCAGTCCTATATGATTCCACGCTCCAAATAATTTTGGCTCATTGCAAACTGTTTCAGAAATGATTATTTTTCCATTAGGTGAGCAGCGTGATGTAATAAAAATGCTGTAATATTAAGTAATAATAATAATATAATGGTGATAATAATGATAATTGTGTTTATTGAGGGCCTATTCATGGCTTGATTCATCACACACCTTTATTTAGACTTTACAACCAGCAATGAGGCAGACTGTTTACATTTTACACATGATGAAATTAACCAAGGCTGAGAGAGTAAGTGACTTCCTTCCACACAGCCGCTTGGAGGACCAGCCGCAGGATAAGCTCAAGCACATCTGCTCCTGGGGACCTTGCCACATTCCTGGGGCCCTCAGTCTCCTGACTGGTTTTACTTCTTGGGAAGCGTGGATACACAACATAAAGTGTGGATTGTGTCCTAGGGTGCCTGACGCTGGTGTAGAGAATCAACAATCCATCTCCTGGGTTAAGACAAATAGTTCTCACACCTGTGTCCCCACCTCTGCTCCAGCGACCTCCACACCACCCCTTGCAGAGCAGCCGGAACCTGATCTTGCCACCCTTCTGCTCAGAACCGTACTTGCCCTCTGGGACGTACACCTAGTGGCCCTTCTTCTTGCTCACACTCACGGGCGGCTTGCGGTTCTGTGAATGCACCACCATCCCACCTGTCTTGTCCTCCTTGCTGTCTCTTCACACATGCTGTTTTCTCATTTCTAGCACGCTCTTCACGCTCCGGTGCTCCTTCCTTGTCTTTATATCTCAGCCCCATGTTCTCTTACTCAGGAAAGGCGTTCCTGGCCTCCTAACAGCTCTCATGCTCTGTGAACCTCTCCTGTCAATGATGAGCCTCTTCTGTAAGTGTCATTCATCATTTATCTGTGTGGCCCTTTGATGAATGTTTGTCTCCCCATTTGACCGAGCGCTCTCTAGGAACAGGTACTATGTGCCTTTGTTTGTTTATCTTACCACTGTATCCCCTGTGGGTGGCACAATGCTTTATCCACAGTGAATAGTGACTAGCTGGATGAGGAAGGGCATGCATGGGAGAATGAATGAATCAGCATCACCATGGTTAACACCATCATCTCTTAAGTCTCTGATAGTTTTGAAGTACTATTTTTACTTTTTTACTTGCTTCAGGCCCTGGGATGTACAAATGCTGAAATACATATGTAGTCTATCAGAAACTGAAATTCAGCTGGGCATCCCGTGTTTTTATTTGCTGAACATGGCCACTCTATCACAGACACTTGCGTTTTTGTGCTGTGGGCCACTCAGTTTCATGTTTGGAGGTTCACAGTCCCATTCTCCTTCTGGTGAGTATGTGTGGCTTTTTCTCCAGAGAGAAAAAGTTAAGTCTTTGGAAAGCAGTGGCTCCTGGTTCTCTTTTCTTTAAGTGTCCCCTTTCCAGGCCCCTATCCTGTGCTTACATCTATCAGAGTCCTTACTCATCATTGCAAAGGTCTGTTTGTGTGTTTTCTTTATTAGATTATAAGATCCTCAAGGGCAAAGGCTGTGAGTAGGTGCTCAGAGAGTGTTCGTTGAGTGAATCGATGATTATTCTTAATTCAAGTCTAAGAATCCAATAGGTGAAATATACATACTTGTTGAGTGAAACATATTTAATAAGCTCCACTTGATGAACTGTTGTGCCCGATTCGCAAGTCCCCAGAGACCACCAAGGAGCCAATACCGATGCAAGTACAAAAGGTCTTTATTACAAGCTAGAGCAGGGATTCCAACACACCCCGATGCAGCGGTGATGGTATGGAGCCCCAAACTCATGATCACAGGGCTTTTTATTGTGATTACAGTGGAATTTGGGGTGTTCCAGCTTGGCAGCCTCCTGATAGGTACAGTGCCGGTAGCCGCACCAGCCTCTCTGGATGGCAGTCACAGCAAGGAAACTGGTATCTCCTTCTGCTACTACTGGCTCATGTTGCAAATGAGGCTGCTGGTATTGACCAGACCTCACAATATTCCAGATCAGACCAATATTCCCCACACAGATTGATCATAAGAAAAGGCATGCCCTTGCCTTTCCAAAGATGATTGTCAAAAGGCTCTTCCTAAGGGTCTTGCAGATCCAAGACTTACATAATAAAGGGGGCTTGAGTCTGGCCCTGAGGCAAAGAGCCTAATTTAGAGTTAAGGGCAAATATCTCTCCCCACGCATTTGTTTCTGCCTGGAGTATTTTCTGGCCTTGTATATGCTGACTACTCCCTGTGAAGGAACCTATTGAGGAACTTCTTCCTTTTGTGATTATGAGAGCAAATGTATCTCCTGAAAGACCTGTTTTTGACCCCTGCTCACAGAGAAGTCACTTCACCTTCTTATGCTAAAACCATTGTCTTGTATGCTAAAGATGGCTCCCTTCCCCATAAGATAAGCATCTAAATCCCTTACCTCAATCACTATTGATAAAGGTTATGCAGGAGTCTTCTACAAATTTATGTTCTGGGAAATTCTTACATATCAAAGAAGTTTGTTGTCAGAAATCATTGTCTAAGGCAAATGCCACTTCTGTGCCTGTCTCAAAAACACTTCAAATAAAGTTGAGCCCCAGTCAGAGCAGAGATGCCTGCCTGGTGATCAGAGAGAATCTCCGGGGCTCTCTCACTCTCTCGCCGACACCGTCCATCCTTAAGGGACCCCGGGACATGCCGGAACTGGCCTCCAGCAGTACAGTCTGTGTTGTCAGCACCCAATTGGTTCAGCCCACCTGGCCTGACCCCAAACTGCCAACCGGAACGTCTTGGGACATAAGCACCTCTTTTAAACTGATTGGCTGTTGCTGTTGCTAGGGAAGTAACTAAGGACAGGCTGCCTACTTACTTCCTACGCTTTTTCCTGGGACTGGGTTCGGGCCTAGTTCACTCTCAAGATGGAGGCTTTTTCTAAAACGGAGTCAGTTAGATTTAGGTGTCACAGAACTAAGATCACATCCTTTTAGCATAGAGTGCTTGCAATAATGACTATTAATAGGGAAGATATAAAAAACCAGTCAGCACCAAAAAGAATACATACACTATTTCTTTGGATTACAGGCCAACTTCTAGTCAGTCTGAGATGTTCCCAAGATGTTTGGGGAATATCTGAGGTATTCAACTGAGGTTCAAGCAGAGGTTGATCCCTGGGGATATTTTAGGAGGTATCTTATGTGGCAGGGAGACTGGATTTCAAAAAGCCTGTAATTCTATACTTCATGAATGTGATTTAGATTTTACCAAGATTTAGCGATATATCTGTGCGTGTGTGTGTATGTGTGCGTGTTTATATAATATGTATGTATATATATGCATATACATATATACATAAAAATACATAGGTATAATCTTTATTGAGTTATAATCCACATACCTTAGAGTTCATCCATTTAAAGTATACAATGTAATGTTTTTAGTATATTCACAGAGTTGTATGACTATCACTACAATCTAATTTTAGATTATTTCATCACCCCAAAGTGAAATCCTATGAAATCATGAAAACATTAGCAGTCACACCTCATTCCCCCAAGCCCTACTTTCTGTTCCCACTGATTTACCTGTTCTGAAAATTTTATAGAAATGGAATCATATAGTATGTGGTCTTCTGTGACTGGCTTCTTTCACTTAGCCTAAAATTAACAAGGTTAATCCATGTTATAGCATGTATCAGAACTTTACTTTTTAATGGTAAATAAATACCTCATTGTGTCCATATACCACATTGTGTTTATCCACTCAGCAGTTGATGGACACTTGGGTTGTTGCCACGGTGTGGCTGTTGTGAATAATTCAGCTACAACATATTCATATATGTTATTGAGTGGGTGAATATTTTCATTTCGCTTGTGATATTTTCATTTTGGTAGAAGTGGGTTTAGTGGATCACATGGTTACTCTGTTTCACTTGAGGAATTGCCAAACCATTTTCCACTGTGGCTGTACCATGTACATTCCCACCAGCAAGGTACTGAGGGTTCCAATTTCTCCATCTCCTCCCCAACACTTCTTATTACCTATTTTTTTAATTATAGGCCTTCTGGTGGGTGCAAAGTGGTATGTCATTGAGAGTTTAATATGCATTTCCTTGATGACCTATGACATTGAACATATTTTCATGTGCTTGTTGGCAATTTGTGTATCTTTTTTGGAGAAACATCTATTTAGATCCATCGTCCATTTTTAAATTATAATATCTTTTCATTATTTAATTGTAAGTGTTCCTTATATACTTTAGGTACATGTCCATTTTAAGATGACTTGCAAATATTTTCTTTTATTCTGGGCCATGTTTTCACTTTTTTTGAGTTTAAACACATTTTTAAAAATTTGAGTATAGCTGACACACAGTGTTATGTTAGTTTCAGGTATCCAGTAAAATGGTTCAACATCTCTTATACTTTATGCTATGCTCACCACAAGTGCAGCTACCATCTGTCACCATACAACACTATTACAATATCATTCACTATATTCTTGGTGCTGTACCTTTCATCCCTGTGGCTTATTCATTCCGTAACTGGAAGCCTGTACTTCCCACTTCCTTTCTCCTATTTTGCCTGTCCCCAATCTCCTTCTCTCTGACAACCATCAATTTGTTCTCTGTATTTTTACATCCGATTCTGCTTTTTGTTTTTTTGTTTGTTTTGTGTTTCAGGTACCACATATAGTGAAATTATATGGTGTTTCTCTTTCTCAGATTGACTTAATTTCGTTTAGCATAATACCCTCTATGTCCATCCATGGTATCACAAATGGCAAAATCTCATCTTTTTTGTGGCTGTGTGATATTCTATTGCATATATACATTCCATCACACACACACATGCACACATACATATGTAACCTTTATCCATTCAACTATTGATGGACACTTAGGTTGTTTCCATATCTTGGCTATTGTCAATAATACTGCAATAAACATAGAGGTGTATATATGTCTTCAAATTACTGTTTTTATTTCCTGTGGGCATCTTTTCACTTTCTTAATGATATCATTTGAACAAAAAGTTTTTAATTTTTGTGAAGCCCAATTTGACTATTTTTTCTTTTGTTGTTTCTGCCTTTGGTATTGTATCTAAGAAACTATTGACTAATTTACTTCTTTTTTTTAATGTTTTTTATTAATTTCTTGGAGAGAGAGAGAGACAGCGTGAGCAGGGGAGGGTCAGAGAGAGAGGGAATCACAGACTGAAACAGGCTCCAGGCTCTGAGCTGGCAGTCAGCACAGAGCCCGACGCGGGGCTCGAACCCACGAACCGCGAGATCATGACCTAAGCGAAAGTCGGACGCTTAACCGACTAAGCCACCCAGGCATCCCTGACTAATTTACTTCTGTTTTCCACTGAAAATTTTATAGTTTTAGCTTTTGGGTCTTAATCTATTTGGAGTTAATTTTTTTACAGTATGAAGAATAATATTTTTAAACCTTAATTTCACCTATATACTCTTATAAACAATATATATGATCCTATTAAACAAATTTATCTTCTCATCTTTCTGTATACATATCTAATGCTGACACTATTATTACACCTTAAATTTATTTCTCTTTCTTTCATTGTTCTGCCACAGCCCATAATTTTATTTCTCATTCTCTGTCTAACTCTATTTCTGTCTTTATAATTTGAATCTAATATTAAGACCAAAAGTAACCGGGGCGCCTGGGTGGCTTAGTCGGTTAAGCGTCCTACTTTCGCTTAGGTCATGATCTCGCGGTTCGTGGGTTCGAGCCCGGCGTCGGGCTCTATGCTGACTGCCAGCTTGGAGCCTGGAGCCTGTTTCAGTCTGTGACTTCCTCTCTCTCTGACCCTCCCCTGCTCATGCTGTCTCTCTCTCTCTTAGAAAAAAAAAAAAAAAGTTTAAAAAAATAAAAAAAAAAGACCAAAAGTAACCAAAATTTATCTAGTCTAACTGAGAACCAGAGAATTCAAGTGGTTTGGCTGGAGGCCACATAGCTTTTCATGTCTTCTTTGTGTTTATAAAAGATATTTATAATGAATAAAGGAATTTTATAGTAATAAATTAACCTCAAGATTAAGTTTAGACAAAAATATATTAAAATAAGGTTTCAAGTCTCTCAACTGGAAGATAGTTTATCTTTGAAACCCTCAGCAAATAATTCAAACATAAAAAGTGAATCTATATCTTTATATTCAATTTAACAAGTGAAATCTCATCTTCTTTCTAGCTGACTTATATCTATTGAAGTCTTTCTTTGTATCCTATCAGGCAACCAACTCTTTTAATTGGCCCCTGGGACTTATTACGAGGTTGATTTTCATAATGTCATTCAACAAACATTTAACGGGCACTTTCTAGGAATGGGGCTTTCTGCTGGACAGTCTTCTGCCACCGAGGTGCTCATCATCTAGTGAAGAAACCAGGCACATCAGTAAAGAAGTGCAGTATTTGTAAGTTCCATAAAATAATAATTTTGGGGGCCCCATGTGGCTCATTTTACCTGAGATGATGGTGATAGTAGAGCTAGGTGAGGCTGACAGAGACTTTGGAGTTGGGCTACATGTGATGGAAATCCTAGCAGATATCTGGCACACATGGGTATAGGGGTGGGTGGGGATAGAGGGGTAAGAGACAGTGATCTGAGCAGAGTAAAGAATTCTGAGAAAAGGCATTTGACATGGAGCACCAACCTGCATTGAGAGTACATAACTGAATAGTAGGAGAGGGCAAAAGTCTTCTCTGTAACCAAAGACATATTGGTGTTTGATGTATCTTTGCAGGAAACCCCTTTTATCCTTCTTTAAATCACTGGATATTGATAACCTTGTGATGGTACACCGATTACAGCATCTGATGAAGCAGAACTGTCCATTCACTATTGTGACAATTATCTGAGTTTTCTATGATTAAAAGAGTAGTTGGTAAAAAGAAAAAAAGAGAGAGTAGTTGGTTTAGTTCTGCACTAGACTCAGTGTATTACTGTTGGATGGTATGAGTGTTACAAAATAGTAGCCCTTTCAGAGGGTGCAAATTCTCTGTATAAGCAGGAGTATGATTTGCTTCGCCTAGCTTTTATCCTTCCTGGGAAATATACATATATTACTATTAAACTGATATGAGGCAACATTATCAAATTTGCAAAATGTTAAGAGTTAAAGTACATAGAAAAAAATTTTTAAAAATTAAAAAAAAAAAGAGTTAAAGTACATAGATAATTCTACTTTGGGCCTCATACCTACTTCCTGGTTTCTGCATATTTTCCTTTCATGCAATTCCAACTCCAGCCTCTCTCTGTGTCCTTCTACCTCTATCTCCATATCTCCTTATATGTCCATTTGATGTTCCCAATCACCATCCCTCTTGTGCTTGCTTTCTCCTTTATCTTTAATGCCTCTGTTGAGGGTGGTTGCAAACAGAACTGGGAAGCTCTTCTGCTCTGTTAGTATTAACTTTTTTGTTTTTATTCTCCCTGATGCAGGGAGGTGTCCTTGTTTCTTTATCTATTAAGCATCCATTTGGTGACAATCAGTGATAGCATTTTGTGCCTTTACCTAGTTGATATATAGGTACTATGTGGTTTAAATATGCATCTGACCCACTGAAACTGGGCCTAGGGTGGACAACTCAATGGCACCCTGGTGGTAGGATAAAACTCTGATTACTTCATGGGGTGCCTGGGTGGCTCAGTCGGTTAAGCGTCCAACTTCGGCCCAGGTCATTATCTCACGGTTCATGGGTTCGAGCCCCGCACTGGGCTCTTTGCTGACAGCCAGCTCAGAGCCTGGAGCCTGTTTCAGGTTCTGTATCTCCCTCTCTCTCTGGCCCTCCCCCTGCTCTCTCTCTCTCTCTCTCTGAAATAAAGAAAAAGCATTTTAAAAAAAACTCTGATTACTTCAATTCTTGGGGGTAGAGGCCACAGGTTACTAAGAATTCATATGCAAAGACTGGAAGATGTCTGAGAGACAAGTATTGCCTCCATTTCAGGGATGAGCCCTGGTACCTCTAGCTTTTCTAGTGATGGAAGGGGACTCAAATGAAAAGAATGTGAATGATACAAAGGAGAAATTTTATTGAATTGCTTCGAAAACATACACCTTTGCAAAGAGAAGTCAAATATTTATGTCCTAGCTCTCAGAATCAAGGCATCCTAACACACCAGCAAATTCTGTTAAGGTTCAATAAGCTTGGGTCCCAAAGGGCCATAATTCCTGAAAATGTTCTCATAGTAAAAGAAAACATAGAGTGTCTCTTATGTATCTATAACTCAAGGTAATTTCATGTCATTGTATATCTACTTCCTGAGGTCTCTATCTCTAGATCACTTGGCTGAATACTGGTTCTACTACGTCCACACTGTGACCACCAACAAATTGCTACTTACTTCTTTGAACTCTCATCTTCTCTGCTATAAAATAATGATAATAATCTGTACTCTGCAGGGCTATTTTAAAGATGAAGAGAGTTAATATATGTCAAATTCTTAGGCCAGTGACAGTTATATGGCAAATGTCCCATGAATTATCTCTGGGTTTAGGCATACCTTTTGAGTTGCCTACATCGTTTAAATTAATGCATCCATATGCACTGCTATCCCCATGCCTCTGTCTCTTTCACGTGACCTATTCCACTCCCAGCTTGTTCCCTTATACTTCTGCATTGTTTTAATCTCTAACTTCATCTCTATCTTTTTGCTCTATATTTCATTATATCTATTTTTATCATTTTTGTAGATATGTATAAACTTGCTCTCTTTCAATACCTTTATATCAATATTATCAATCACTGCATTGCTATCACCTATTCCTAGGTTTATATATTTAGATGTCTAGCAATGTGTATTTCTTTTTTAAAAAGTTTGTTTATTTATTTTGAGAGAGAGCGAGCATATGAGTGGGTGGGTAGGTGAGTGGTGGGGCCAGAGAGAGAGAGAGAGGGAGACAGAATCCCTCCCAAGCAGGCTCCATGGTGTCAGCTCGATCCCACAACTGTGAGATCATGACCTGAGCCAAAATTAAGAGTCAGATGCTTAACTGACTGAGCCTCTCAGGCGCCCATTTATATTTCTAAATATCCTCATCTATCTATAAATATTGCTGAAAACTAACACTTCATCTTTTGGTCATTTGCAAGGCTTACCCTCAGGGCCCTCCTCTAATACCCACCTCTCTCCATAAAGAGCAAGAGGCAGGAAGTAACAAGGGGCTCGGAACTCTTTGGTTTCTGGATTGGACAATGTCAACTTGTTCTCGTGTGTGTGTGTGTGTGTGTGTGTGTGTGTGTGTTTTAATGTTTATTTATTTATGAGAGAGAGAGAGACAGACAGACAGACAGAGCAGAGAGGGGCAGAGACAGAAGGAGACAGAGAATCCCAAGCAGGCTCCTTGCTGTCAGCACAGAGCCCAACTCTGGGCTTGATTTCATGGACTGTGAGATCATGACCTGAGCCTAAATCAAGAGTCAGATGTTCAACTGACTGAGCCACTCGGGCGCTCCACTCCACTGGTTTAAGATGTGTGAACCAAGCTCAATTTCATGCCATTCTGCCACTTATCTCTCCATCCATTAGCAGACTGATATTAATTCAGGAATCTAGTGATACAAAGATGAAAAAGAGATTCTTCATTCAGGAGGTGCCCATCCTGTCAAGAGATGAGTGAAGGAGACACTGAGATTCAAAAATTCACATTCTGATGGAGCCAGCTTGTTTGTTTTCAGTTTTCCTTCTTCACTGATTTCCTGAATACCTTCTAGGCCAATAACAAACCCAGAGCTATACAAGTTCAGAGCACCTTGGCCAAATGTGTGATCAGATAACTACTTTCTCTGTTATAGTGGAAAGAGTCCAGTCTGTGATGAGAGCTACTTGGAGTCTTGTCTCACCAAGGCAGCCATTAGCTTTAGCTCCCAGACAGGTTCACCTCTCTGGGCTTGAGTCCTCATCTGTAGAATGATAGGGGGTGGGACTAGAAAATTCCTGGGGGCCCTTATTACCTTGACCTTCTGAAAGTCTATGATCCTACTCAAGTTTGGAGTGGAATCTGGACACCCCCTTTGAAATGAGTGATGGAACCCAGAACTCAGACTATGAAGTCAGGTGGACTTGGGCAGAGACTTCTCCATGAGACAAATTTCACAGACATGACTGATATGTGCACTGTAGGTCACAAAACATTTTTGTACCCATTATCTGATTTTATTTTCATGAGAATCTGGTGAAATACTTTCACTCCCATTTTCATATGAGAAAACTAAAGCCCAGAGAGCAAAATGGGTAACTGAGTACTAAGTACTTTTGATCAGCCCTCTCATTTAATTCACACGATAATTGTATGTCTTTTCTAAGTCTTTTCATCTTTTTTATCTTATTTCTTCTTTCTCCTCTTCTCCATGTTTCTCTTCCTTCTTATTTTTCTTATTTCCATTTTATATAGAATCTGAGGTTCATGGATGTTAAATAGCTTCCACCCATTAGTGAGGACTAGAGCTCAGATTCAACCCAAGTCTGTGTAAATCTAAAGTCTGTGCTCACAAGTTTGGTAAGAATCTTAAATGCCCATAGAGGCTGGAGGGTTATGTAAACAAGTGAAATGACCCAGGCAGAAGGGTTATTTCACTTTCTTTTAATCCCATCAAAGAAAAACAAAAGCACACATAAAAAATAAAAAGAAACTTACACTTTGCATTGTGTCATGGATACAGTATAGAATGATGGAGAATTGTAGAACATGTAAGTAGATGTATAACATAAAAGTATATGCCCTATCTAAGAGGGGCAGTTTTTAATCACTGGGTTGATGGAAGTTAGGCTCACCTATGCCAGGTCTTTCGATTTTAGAAGAAAAGATGATGTCTAGAATCTTGAGTATAATTCCTCTCTTTCTAAATATTAATGATTAGTTACTAAATTATATGGGCCAAAAATTATGTAGGCAAAAGATAAAATGATATCCCATCTTGACTATATCTGGCTCACAGGATGCTAGGTTAGTATTTCTGTCCTGCACTATGTGGTCTTCAAGGACTGCTCCATAGCATTAGCTGAGCACTCATTGTAAAGCCATCAGGCTACTCAGCTCAGGACTAGGATGTAGCAGGCAGCCATCTACCTAGCTGTACCTTGTTACTCATGGTCAACATTTACTCTGAGTGGGTGCTGGATTTTTGAAGTTATCATTTTTGGCTGGATGTTTTTGTATAAAATAATTGCCTTAATCTCACAAAACCTCTGGAAAGATTTAATTATCTCCATTTTTTAGTTGAGCAAATTAATACTCAAGTTGGTTAGAAAGGTCACCCAGCTGTAAGTAGCCAAGCTGGGATGTTAGCCTCAGCTCTGTCCACATTTTCTTCATTCCATAGAGTTGCTTCTGTCTTAGAAGTGACTTGAATTGCTTAGAGTTAGGGAGTATTTCTTCTTTTATATCTATCTGCTGAGAACCTGATAAGGAGGAAGTCAGGGGCCAGGACTCATCTTTCAGGACAGAAGATACTTTTGCCACCCTTCATCATCCCTGCCACCAGGTCTTCTAGGGATGGATTAAAAACTGATAGGATGAAGAAGCAGGAAGAAAACAAGAATCTGCTCCTTCATAGTCCAGAAGCTTTGATGGTGCAGTGAGACACTCCCACATTCTGTAGGTGACTGGCAAGGCAGGCATACAGGGAGGGGACTGGCTGCTGGAATGCCAACCTGGATGATGAACCAGGAAGATGCCAACCAGCTGCCTCATGGTGTAAGCCAGACCCAGAACCCTTTATATAAAGACAGCCCTCTGTCCAGATGCCACAGCCTGGATGTCTGCTTGCTGTGAGGAGGGTGAGTCTAGGGGTTGGGCTCTGGGACTGGGGTAGGGATGCCTCTCAGGGGATGCCCGGACTCAAAGGGGTGAGGCGTAGTGAGGTGGGGGGGCAGGAAGCTGTGAGCAGAAAAACTGTGGTACATAAACCTGAGGAGACTTTTAGAAGACATAAGAAGAATATCTGCGGGGTTTGTGTGAAGAGCTGAGAGTCTGAAGCCTTTGATAACATTGGCCTCCTCCTCAGGTACCATTTTCCTGCATCAGGACCTGTCTCCCTGGAAAAGATGCATTAGTGGTTTATACTTTGTGAGCAGAGTTGCGTGTGTAGGAGGGTTACCTTCCCCAAGGGCATGTGTATTTATATTTTGTAATGTTTATTTATTTTTGGGAGAGAGACAGAAGACAAGTGGCGGAGGAGGCGAGAGAGAGGGAGGCACAGAATCTGAAGCAGGCTCCAGGCTCTGAGCTATCAGCACAGAGCTCGACGTGAAAGGCATGTGTGTCTAGATATTCTCTATACGTGGTGAGGGGAAGGCTTTGTCTTTCATTAGAAGCATTTTCAGTATTTCTGCAGCTTATTGAGAAGTGTTTGTTTAATGGGTTAATTGTCAAATCAGCCACCCTGCTGTGCTGGTCACTGGGTTGCCTGTACAAACAGGTGAATTTGGGGAGGGCCTAGGAATGGAGACTGTCCTCTGTTTCTCCCTGGCTAAGCGTGGTGTTAGAGAGTATGCCTGCATTCCCAAGTCATGTTCGTTATGCTCTGCTGTGGAGGGGTTTATGTGTGGCTGAATGTCTTGTGATTAAGGAATCTTGCACTTTCTGGGTTTCCCCATCGTAGGCAGTTGCTCCCTGCTTTTAAGAGGGACCAGGGAGAACCCATTTCTGACGCCAGCAGACTGTCCCATTTCAGGCGATTTACAACAACTACCAGCCTGGGCAAGTTGCCATGTTGGTTCTGAGCCTTTCCAAGACTTGTATGGTGTGTGTGTGTGTGTGTGTGTGTGTGTGTGTGTGTGCGTGCATATGTCCATGAGGGTCATTTAAACACATTCACCTAAAAGGATTGAATGTAGAGAAACAAACATTTTATGTTGGGCTTGAGCTGCCCAGTAACTGACTGGATCTTTTACTTTCCTGTGGATGCTTAGAGCACAGATGGCTTGCTCCCATATGCTCACTTTTCACGTTTGTACATGTGTGTGTTGCCAGTGCATATATGTGAGGATATTTAAGCTCCGGTGGGTGTGGAGCCTCCACGCTGGGCAATAGTTTTGGAAGCACAGTGTTATTTTTACCTCCGATAGAGAGCTCTCCTGCCACCTAGGACACAGAATCCTGTGGTCTTCAATGCCTTCTTGTGTTGGACACTGGTATGCCCACCCTCCAGGGGGAGACCCTGGATGCCTGCAACCCTGGCTGTGCCTTCGAAGCTCCCTCACATCAGGACCTCAGTTAGGTCCTTTGGTAGATCCTAGGCAGGTCTCATGGGCATCGGTAACTAATATTGAGTCCATCTAACTCAGAAGTGTTCTTGGGTAAAAGTTGAGAGTTGGAGAGGAAAGGACAGGGAAGAAGCAGGGTGTCTTCCCTTTGGTCCTGACCCTTCTTCCCAACAACTCACCCTCCTGACGCTGGTCTTTCTCCCCTCAGGTCCCATCACCCGCCTGCTTCAGAACCATGTGTGACCAGCAGCAGATTCAGTGTTGCATGCCCCTTCCCCAGTGCTGTGTGCAGGGTTCATCCTTCTACCCCTCCCAGGCTCCCAGTGCCGGGAGCCAGGTTGTGGTCCAAGCACCCTGTGAGATGCAAATTGTGGAGTGTCCCGCACCATGCCCAGTTCAAGTTTCCCAAGTAAAATGCCAGGCTCCATGCCAATCCCAGACCACACAGGTGAAGGGGCAGGCTCCAAGCCAGTCTAAGACTACCCAAGTGAAGGGCCAGGCTCCAAGCCAGTCTAAGACCACCCAAGTGAAGGGCCAGGCTTCCAGCCAGTCTCAGGTTTCCTGCATTCAATGCCAGGCTCCATGCCAGCCTCAGGTTTCCTATGTGCAGTATGAAGCCCCATGCCCTGTTCAGACCTGCTATACGGAATGTGCTCCAGTTTATTATACAGAAACTTGTTATGTGGAATACCCAGTCCAGACCTACGTACCCTGTCCAGCTCCTCAGCCTGTTCAGACTTACGTGGCTTGTCCCCCAGTTGCCCAGACTCAGGGAAGATTCTCCACCCAGTGCCAGTATCAGGGCTCTTACAGTGGATACTCCCCGCAGCCTCAGCCCCAGGCCTCCTACAGCACCTGCGCCCCGCAGTTCCGATCTGGAGCTTCCTACGGCAGGTGCGCCCCCCAGCGTCAGTCCCGGGCTGAGTTTAGCACTTGCGCACCGCAGTGCCAAGCCAGAGGCTCTTATGGAAGCTTCACCGCCCAGCGTCGCTCGCAGAGTACCAGCAGGTGCGTCCCTCCTCGCCAGCTGCAGCCTGCCTACCGCAGCTGCTCCCCACCACGACGCTCTGAGCCCTACGACCGCGGCTGCCTGCCATCGGCGTGCTCCTCGGGCGCCTATAACTACTGCACCCCGCCTCGCCGCTCGGAGCCCATCTATAGCAGTGGCTGTCCCCGGGGTCGCCCTTCAGGCTGCTCTCAGAGATGTGGTCCCAAGTGCCGGATAGAGATTTCCTCCCCCTGCTGCCCCAAGCAGGTCCCCCCGCAAAAGTGTCCTGTCCAGATTCCTCCCATCAGACACTGCCCTGAGACTTGTGCCCCACGACCCTCCTGGGGCGCCTCCTGCCCTGAGCTGAGGCCCTGTGCAGAGTCACGTCCGCTCCCAAGCTTCTGTCCTCCGCGGCGTCTGGACCAGAGTCCAGAGCCACCGCTGCACCGGTGCCCGCTTCCTGCCCCCCGTCCATGCCCACGTCCTGCCCCACGGCCATGCCCACGCCCAGAGCCACGCGCGAGGTCAGAGCCTCGTCCGTGTCCTCCACCGCGGCGACTTTCGGAACCCCGTCTGTGTCCAGAACCACGCCCAGCCCCGCGACCCCGCCCAATGCCGCGTGAAATTCCCGAGCCGCATCGATGTGCGCCGCCCTGTGAGCAACCAGACCCTTGTTCACTTCCAGAGCTAGTTCCCCTGAGAGCGCCTTGCCCAAGCCCGGAGCCCTGTGTGGAGCCGCGGCGCGGGCCCATCCCGTGCCCAGGCCCAGAGCCCACCCCGTGTCCGGGAGACCTGGGCTGCCGTGAGTCCAGTCCGTGCCGCCTGGACACTGAGGCCCCAAGCTGTGGCCCAGCTGCTTATAACCAGTGGCAAGGAAGTGGTGACTGCTGTGGGCCCTGGGACACGATTCCAGAGCCACAGGGTGTCAGTGATTGTGGAGACCAAGGAGGCGCCTGTGTTGGAGTAAAAGGAGGTCCTTCTGCTGGAGCAAAGGGTGCTTATTTTTAAAGAAGCATGGCTGAGACCTCCCTGAAAACGTCATGCCTCAATTTCCAGCATGTTCCTGTGTGCATCTCTC
Source organism: Proteles cristata cristata (assembly GCA_017311185.1). NCBI lineage: Eukaryota > Metazoa > Chordata > Mammalia > Carnivora > Hyaenidae > Proteles > Proteles cristata. Next base: position 27,529 of record JAESUZ010000563.1, read on the forward strand.
CAAAGGCAGTTGGCTCTCTGCAGCCGAAGTGATGTCGGAACCCCACTGCCTGCCATCTCAGAATCCACACCTGGGTCCCAGGCACCTTTCCAGCCTCACATCTGGCTCCTCCCCTCTACCACCCTCAGTTCTAGCCAGACCGGTCCGACCACCAGGGCACATCTGGGTGTTCCCCAGAACACACCTTAGGTGCTCCTGCCTTCAAGCCTCTGCTCACCTTCCACCCCTGATAGGGACCCCTTCTCTGCTATGCCCAGCCTTTGAGATCCAGCCCATCTTTCAAGACCTTTTCTTTGGAGTCTTTTCGGCTTTTTCCTACTCACAGTAACCTGCTCTGACTTCCTAGAACTCATTGCATTGTCCACAGCAACCATTTGGCAACTTCCCTGCAACATCTCTTGAATTATTTAGCTTTTCAGGAGGTGGGGAGAGGGGGTGTCTGTTTTCTCTGCCCACTCCCACTAAAGTGGAGTGAGAATGTCCCTAAAGTCCCATGCTCCTCCTTCGGCAAGCAGCTGCTCAGCAACGTGTGTGTGTTGACAGCCTGAGCCATGATCTATCCTGATAGGCAACCCCCGGATCGGGGACAGAGGAGGCCGTGTGACAATAAAGATGATATTCCCATAGCCTGAGTCCTGCATAATGACTGTTTTTTACAACTTCCTGACTCTATGGAATGAACTTCTTTATTATTCTTTTTCTTCAGTTTATGGTCCTTGTGGTCTGAGCTGTCCTTAACCAGGTGGGCTGCCTTGTGGGCTTTCTGTCTCCTCTCAGGTCCCTGGAGTCTTGTAGGAGGAATGGGGGAACAAGAAGAATAACTCTTGCTCCTCAATCTGGGGTCAAGGTCTCAGGTCAGGGTTGGACAGGTCACCCAGCTGTGGGGCCGTAGTGATGTCTGTGGAGTTGGCAGGGAGGGAGGAGCTTGGGGAGAACTGGGGGACCTCTGTGATGTTGCACACAGGATATACTCTTCTTTCATTCAAGATTATTTGTACTTTTTTCTTTTCTTTCTTTTGATTTCTTTTTTTCTTTTGACTTTCTTTCTTTCTTTCTTTCTTTCTTTCTTTCTTTCTTTCTTTCTTTCTTTCTTTCTTTCTTTCTTTCTTTCAGACATCGTAGAAAAGGTAGCATCCAAGGCTGCCTCTGCATTCCTCCACTTCTCCTGAATCTCACTGGGCATGGTGGTCTTGACAACATGAAGGTGAGGCCTGGAGGGGCAAGAGAGAGAGGGTGCCTCTTTCCCCCACTTGCTGCCTATGAGATTGTGGTAGAGTCCCCTCCCTAAGGAATGTGGTGAGAAAAGACCTCAAGATACAGGAAGGCAACCTGGCTATGTGCCTTAGTGACATCCCTCACAACTGTGTAACATGAGACCCCCTAATCAGACTGTATGCCTGTGGGAGCCACACTAACCTCACTGGATGACAGTCACAGTGAGGAAATGGCAGTGTTTGCACAGCTCCTGCCACGAGAAATGAAAACTGGGATCTCTTTCTGCTACTACTGGCTCATGTTGGAAATAAGCCTGTGGATATTGACCAGGCCTCACAATATTCCAAATCAGACCGATATTCTGCACACAGACACCTCCTAAGGAAAAGCATATTCCTGCCTTTTCAAAAGAGATTTCAGATGAAAGCGTTGTGGATGATTGTCAAAAGGCTCTTCCTAGGGGCTTTACAGATCCAAGACTTAGATAATAAAGGGGGTTAAGAACACAAGAGTTACAACTGAGCCTGGCCCCGAGGCAAAGAGCCTAATTTAGAGTTAAGGAACAGATAAGGGCAAAACTTAAGTTAATACTTACACTTTTTCTAACTGGTGATGTATGGCAGTCCCTTCCCCAAGGCCTACTTTCCACAAACACCCTCCCTTACACTGGTGGCTGGGATGAGGATAGATAGGAGTAGCTAACACATAATCCAAAAACAAAGGCCAACACATTTAGGGCCTCCATGGTGTTCACACATTCAGCATCAAGTCAAAAAAGTTTACACAACTTATTAACCAGCTCAAAAACATCTGTTGTGAGCCAGGAAAAATGAAATCTAGCCTATCTATATACAACTTAACCTATGTCCTAATCCTAGCATTATTAAACGTAGAACAAATATATATGTCATCTTGTTTTTCACGAAGAACAACTTGTTATTTCCCTAGTTGTAAGATTTACTCAGCCTCACTATGATTGGGGTAATTCTGCAAGAATACTTCTGAAAAACCTCTTCTTGTACACTTTTCAGAGCATCTTATCACAAAGAACTATCCATTGTAAAAATTCCTTTTTCTGATGCCATGTTAACATTTGACCTATAAATAAAGACACCAAAACCGACAGGACAGAGAGGACCGCCTGGTGATCAGAAAGAATCTCGGGGCTCTCTCACTCTCTCTCTCGCCGACACCGTCCATCCTTCAGGGACCCCTGGACCTGCTGGAGCCAGCCTCTGGCATATGCCTGTACGTTACCCATATATGGGAGACAAGGAAGTAGAAAATGCATAAAAGACTATGCCACACGGCGTTTGGGCTCAGTTTTTTGGGTAAGAACCCAACTGAGTCAGTGCTGGCACCAATAAAGTTGCTTCCTGGAAAGAAAGCCTCGGTGTCACAACTCTCTGTGTGAGAAATCTGCTACAAGATGGGTGCTGTGGAGTGAGTGCTTTTGAGGGGAGCCTTTCCCCAAGGGGAGACAGTGCCCTGAGGACACCAATGCCTATAGAGGATAAAGGGGCTCCTCAGAAAAGGACACCAGGGGGCGACTCTGGCCTGACACTCAGCTCCATCTCCACAGTCAGGCAGCCCAGGTCTAGGGCCTGGCTCTGAGGACATCTTTCCCTCGCCCCAGGGATCTGGTCCTGCAACATCAGAGTGGAGACTGAAGAGACACCTGGCAAGGGAAAACTAAGGTTCTTTGTGTGAAGTCCATTCATTCATTCATTCATTTTTTTTTTTTTTTTTTGGCAAACTCCTTGCTTACGTGTCAGGTAGTCACTGGCCAAAGGGACAGAGATAACCCTTGTTTGCTCTCAGAGAGCTTACAGCCTAGAGGATAGGTTCTTAGTGTAATACTTGCACCAGCAGCATCAGCACCACCTGGGACCTTGTGATAAATGCAAATGCATCACCCCAGACTTACTGAAGCAGCGACTCTGGGTGAGAAAAGCAGGGTTTTAGCCAGCCCTCCACATGTTTCTGATGTCTAGTAATGTTTGGTTGTTACTAGTTTAGTGCAATACACTATGCAGGTAGAATATGAATATATATATATATATATAATATATATATATAATATATATATATATATATGATATATGACATATACATATATAATATATCTCCTTTGATGTTCATAATAGCCCGTCACACAGACATTATTATCTTGTCATTTTGCTGAGCTGGAAACCGAAGCACACAGGCCAAAGTCACACAGCCGGACTCAATTCTAAGCCGAACTTCTTGTCTGCTGCTACACATGGCACCTTTCCTCTTAGTCAAAATCCCTGCCTCTTCCAGAGTTCTTTCCTGTATCAACTCAGTCATTTTTCCAACACATTTTTGGAATGATCTCATTTATTGAACAGTTTCTTTTCACCAGTTGTAACTTTGCCTCTTCTCTTCAAACCCAGGCTGCTCTAGGACCAAATCTGCTCTGTGGCTTAGGTCCCCAGGGGCCCAGAAAGGCCCAAATGGCTCCCACAAGGCACCCCTATTTTTCTATCACCCAGGCCCCTGGGGGGGGGGCGGTGAATGGGGAAAGGCTTGAAAGACTCAGGTGAGGATTCTCATGACATGTCTCCCCCTGTTCTCTCCAGCACACCCTGAACAAGGCGCCTCCTGTCTGGAAGATAAGTGGGGATCAGTTCACCCCCTCAAGATACAAAAGAAACACAGACCTGGCTGGGAGAAAAGGGCATTCACTCCTAGGAAACCCCATCGTCCTCAGGCTCAAGGCACAGGTCAACACACAGGCTTTTTGTTGCAGCGACCCATTACCTGGACTGTCCTCTGAGGATAGACTCTGCTCCCCAGGATAACTAGCCTGGATGTGGAAGGAGATTAGTGATGGTAGAATAGAGAGGTCTTTGGGTGAGTCAGGCTGGGCCTGGGGCTCCCTCACAGACCAGGACTGTGCAAGAGCCAGTCTCAGTGCCATCTCTGTAGCCAGAGGAGCTCAGAGCCCAACACTCCTCTCTCCTGGGGCATTGGTCTGAAATTGGGTCCTTCACCTCTCAAGCCCAGGCTTGAGCCTCCAGGTAGGCCGCCTGTGAAATGTTACCTCTATGGCAGCGATGAGGACAGGGATGCTCAGGAGTGTGTGTCTCCACGTTCTTTTGTGGGCTTGTATTTAATTTGTGTTTCTATGGGTCTGCTGCTATATGTCTGTGTGTTTTAAAGCTTGGGCTTCCAAACTGTATGTGGCAATGGGGACTGCAACCCCCAGAGTGTGGTTTAAGATATCCTATGGCCCTTCAACCTTGGCTTTGGATGACCTTTCCAGTCATCCTTTCCACTCTCTACCCTCCACCCTTTCACAGATGACTTACCTCCCAGTTCTCTGCCTTTTCCTTTTATATTAACCATTTGAACAAAAGTTAAAAGGCTGAGGACTGGAATTTCAGAGCAAAAATACTGTTTATAAAAGCCTTTTAAAGGTGCTCTAAGGCTTGTGAAAGAATCTCTTTCTTGGATATCACACTACCAATCTGAGACAGTACGCAGAACAGTATGAAGCAGAGGTCGGCCAGACTCCTTGACATCCAGTAACAGGACCTGGTTTCCAGAGATGAGGGGCTAGTTAGTTTGACTGAATGTAAGATAGATTGGGTCTAAAGACCATGCCTTCCACCCTGGAATCCTGCTTATATCTGTCTGCAATTCTCTATCCTTTTCTTTTTAGTAAGCCTCCCACCCTGGGATTGGTGTCTTGCAGAATAAGGGAATTGTCCTAGATATTCTCAGAAGTTCATTCCAGACCAGGTGGGCTAGCCACAGTTGCTCTTTGCCACAGACACTAGGCAATGTGGAATGACCTGGGAACCCACTTAAAGACACTTAAAGAACCCCAGGATCCATCCCAGACCTACTTAAATTGAATTTCTAGAGAAAGAATCTGGAACCTCAATTTGAAACTTATTCTGATCATCTGGAGATAGAAGCCATTATTGTAACCAATACCTAGGGGTATGAGCTGCTCAGTATCTACAAGGAGAGTTGAAGCTTGGACACCTCTGGCCACAGCATGAGGAGGAGGTGGCCATGGTGGCAAAAATGGGGCTGAACACAAACTTATTTTTTGTGAGAAGTTTTATGTAATTACCCTATGTGAGAGTCAAATATTCTACTCCTCAGTCTAGAGGCACCACAAGACCAAAGAGTCTCTTATGTTCTTTCAGTTAAATCCCCAACCACTGCCACCCAAAATATCCAGAATGGGGCTCTTGTGCATGCCTGAGGGAGCAGGGTTGTCTGATATATGTTACAGATATTTTACTAGGAGAAGGTAAGCCTAGTTTTGGCATATCTCTCCTTTACCTAGGGATTACCTAAGCATTAAGAGGGAGAAATTCCACACTCCATAGTTTGTCCTGCAGACTAGAATAGTACTGGATGAATAAGCAAATAGAACTGTCATGCATAAGGGAATAGCTCACCTCTTTATAATGGGGTAGATACATAGATAGTAGTAATCAGAAGACAGGCAGTACTCATAACATACAGGAGAATAGCCAGGTGGTGAACAAGACTTGGTCCCTGGCTATAGCATACTCCTTATTTCTGGCCTGGTTGTACATCCCAGAAGATCCGCATCCCCATGGCTTGAAACTAGTTAGGAAGAGATAGTGATGCATGATGATCAATGTGCTTCCCCATCACCAGGGACCATCAAACTCATTCCTCCAAAAGATGAAACTTCCTGACCTGGAAGATTAATCTAGAAGTATCTAGAAGCTATGTCAAACACACCCATCATGCTCCTCACCACATCTTGTCATAGGAAGCCTGAGCTGGGTTAACACCTTTCCTCTGTTCTCAAATGTTATATATGCCAGAAAGAAAACCACTTATCAACTTATATCAACATACCCATTCATTTGACAAATATTCATTGTCAGGAACTGTGCTTGGTCCTGGAAATAGAGTGGTGAGCAAGGCAGACACTCTCTGTCCCCCAAGGGGTCTGAAAGGCAATAGAGTTTATGATAGCTTCACTATGGGGGGCACAGGGCACCGTGGAAACCTGTAGAAGAGGCACATAAATGTCTCAAGTGCTTAGAGGAGGTACCTACTCCATCTGTGGGAGTTATCTAATGAATGCAGGAAGAAGGAGAGTGTTCCAGGAAGAGATAACAACAAGTATACAGTCATTAAACTGACATCATGACAGACAACCCAGGGAGGAGTATTTCCTCCTTACTTGACCATCTTCTCAGTTCCCAACACGTGTATGCTGCCAGGGCTCCACCCTTACCCTGTGCCAATCAACTTCTTGTTACCATGTTAGAATAAAACTCGAGAGGAAACTGACCTAAATTTCAAGTGACTTCAAGTTATGAGGGAGGATTGAAGATCAGAGTCTGATTTAACATGGGTTAGAATAATGGACCTAATATGACAAGATAAAATGTAACTAAGATGAAGGTGAAGTTCTACCCTACTCATAGAAGATGAGTGGATGCATGGATAGCCACATATATGGAGAAGTTTGGTTGATTAAAATCTTAGCATGGGGCAAGCGTGGCACATGGTGATGAGCTCTTGTGCTTCACTGTTAGTTATGATGGTCCAGACAGTGGTCCAGGCAGATAGTGCACAGATGGGAGTGAGGCTGGAGGATGAAATGTCAGCCTGCTATGTGTTAGCCACCACTGGAGACAGGAAATTTACATCCTTCCTTATACTCACAATTTGAAAAGATACTATTATTTCCTCCAATTTATAAACAGTGTCACACACACACACACACACACACACACACACACACATCTAGTCAGGTTAACTAATTTGGTCACACATCTAAGACTTGATAATGCTAGAATCCACACCCTGCTTATCTTGCTCCAAAACTGGGTCTCTTTCACTCTGGAAGGAAGAATAATGTTTTGTGTGTTTGTTTTAAGTTTATTTATTTTGAGAGAGACTACATGAGTAAGAGACCAAGCAGAGGAGGGGCAGAGAGAGAGAGAGCTCCCTAAGGAGTTTCTGCACTGTCAGTACAGAGCCCCATGTGGGACTCATAAATCATGAGATCATGACCTGAGCTTAAGTTAGCCACTTAACCGACTGAGCCACCCAGGCAGCCCTTAAAAGGAGGGTGCATGTTGCTTTCTTTTATTTACAAGGCTTTCTTTCAGGAACAGTAAAACTCAAGAGCTTAAATCCAATGGATGGAGACCATTCTTGGCTAGAAATGAAGAGAATAATTTAACAGTCAGAGCTCTGTGGAAATGGAACACACTGTTACTCCCACATTCAACAGACCTTTACTCAAATACTGAGTTTTTACTATGTGCCAGGCACTATTCCGGGTGTTTGGATACATTGGTGAATGAAATAAAGATGCTTATTCTCAAAGAACTGATATTCTAGCAGATGAAAACATAGTAAAACATCGATACATTAAAAAATATATACGTAACATAGTAAAATATACAAACTGCTCTGGAGATAAGAACAAATGCAGCAATGGAGATGTTCTGGGCAGGAATCCCAGACAGTGTAAGAAGGTGCCGGGAGCCGCACCAGCCTCTCTGGATGGCAGTCACAGCAAGGAAATGGCAGTGTTTGCAGCTCCTGCCATGAGAAATGAAAACTGGTATCTCCTTCTTTTTCCGCCTCCCTAATGGCGGCTCTGAGCCCTACTACTTTTGAAGGTGGCATGGGAGGAAGCGGCCCAGATGGAGGGAAAGTCTCTGTAGTCTGAACAGGGAAAGCCCAATTGTCTGATGTTAAATTTGAAACCTTCGTAGTCGTGGAATTGGGGACAGTCCCTGAGTCCACCTTATTATCATTTTGGGGGATGCTGGGCTTGAAGACTCCAGAAATATCATTTGAGGTGTCTAACGCCCCCTTTATGATGGTCAATAGAGAAAGAATTTCGATCGAGATTTTTTGAGGACATTGTCTAATTTCATCCTCAACTTTATTCCAGATCTCTATATTAACAGTTCCTTCCTCAGGGAACCAGGGGCACAGTTTTTGAGCAAAACGTAAAAATCAAGCAATTTGTTGAGAGGATGCCTTTGCCCCTTTTTTTGTAAGCACATTCCGTATCACATCTATAAAGAGCTTCCTTTCCTTAGACTCATTATGGCCCATACCTTCTCAAAAACAGTTCTTTGATTATGCATCAACTAACCCTACTTATCTTATGCAGGGGGGTCCGCGGCACCCTACGGTGGAATCCTAACCGTCCTGACTAATGCAACGAAAACAACATAGTTTAAAGAGATTACCTTCAGGTCCCTGTTCGGGCGCCACTATGTCGGAGGCCACGCCGGCTCCGACAGGTCCAAGGGTCCCTGAAGGATGGACGGTGTCGGCGAGAGAGAGAATGAGAGAGCCCCGAGATTCTTTCTGATCACCAGGCAGGCATCTCTGTCCTGTCGGTTTTGGTGTCTTTATTTAAAGGTTCAGCAACAACATGAAGTCAGAGAAAGGAATTTCTACAATGGGAGGCCTTTTGCGATAACAAGTTTTTGATATTCTGCAGAATTATCCCAGTCATAGTGAATTTACAACCAAGGAATTAGCAGGATGGTCTTAGTGAAAACAGGATAACATATAGGTTAAATTGTACATAGTTAAGCTAGGAGTCATTCTGTCTGGCTCTCAAGAGGATGAATGTTTCTGAATTGGTCTGTTTGTGGAAACTATCATGGGGGCCCTAAATGTGTCAGTCTTAGCACCTGGGTTTATGTGTTAGCTACTCTTATCTATCCTCATCCCAGTTGCCAGAGTAAGGAAGGGTGTTTGTGGAATGTAGGCCTTGAGGAAGAGACTGCTATGCTTTACCAATTAGCAAAGATATATGTAGTAACTATGTTCTGCCCTTATCTGTACCTTAACCCCAAAATAGGCTCTTTGTCTCAGGGCCAGGTTCAATTGTAACTCTTGTGTTCTTAACCCCCTTTATTATGCAAGTCTTGGGTCTTCAAGGCCCATAGGAAGAGCCTTTTGACAATCGCCCACAGATCTTTCATCTAAAATCTCTCTTGCAAAGGCAGGAATATGCTTTTCCTTATGAGGTATCTGTATTCAGAATATGGGTCTGATATGGAATATTGTGAGGCCTGGTCAATATCAGCAGGCTCATTTCCAACAGGAGCCAGTAGTAGCAGAAGGAAATAGCAGTTTTCGTTTCTCATGGCAGGAGCTGCAAACACTGCCATTTCCTTGCTGTGACTGCCATCCAGAGAGGCAGGTGCGGCTCCCGGCAAGAAGGGAGGGGGACTAAGCTCAGTATGTGGGAGAAGGGCCCCAGGAGGTGTGCAACTGTGAGCCAGCATGCAGGAATAGAAAGGGCATAGGAGAGGCATCATGAGACAGTATATGGACTCCAGGTCCAACGCTTACTAGTAGAGAGGTCTTAGCTTTGGCAGCTTCCCTGACACAAGGTTCCTTCATTTATAAAATGTGGCTAAAAGAAAAATACGCTGTGTGTCCCTCTGAGGGTTAAAGACACCAATTACGTTACATACATGTTGTATAATACAAAGCACTACTAATACATTGCCTTTGGCAGAGAGATGTCACCCCTATGCGGAGAAGTACGGGGAAGGGAGGACAATTGGCCTGTCTGATGAGGGAGGTTGGTTGCACAAGCAGGCCAAGTTCAGGTCCAAGCAAAGACTGGATGGGCAGACAGGCAGAGGGGAAGCACAAACAGGGATGGAAGTGGTCAGCTGGGACGAGCCAGGGGAGGTGCAGAGGAGCAGGGATCGAAGGAGTGAAGGGATGCAGGAGGCAGACAGGAGCAGGTTGCAGTGATGGGTGGCGGGAAATGGCTCCGGTGGGACACCTAGGAGGAAGGGATTTGGGGACAGTTTGCTCAGATGTCAGGCCGAATGTTGGCTTCCAGGGTAGTGAGGTGAGCCGATACCACAAATGAGCGTCAGTGTGTTGATGCCACCCTGCCAGTTTGTCAGCGGCATGGTTCCTTGGACCGGCCAGGAGAAGAGGAAGTGCCAGGATGGGAGGCTCTCAATTAATCAGAAATGCTTGACTCGCGGTTGGGCCCTTCATCGCAGAACGGCCTTCTGACTGGAGCCAGCCTAGAGAAGAAGGCTGGATTGGGCAATCATTTAACAAATCAGTGTCTTCCACAGCATCTCATCACATTCTTCAGAGCTTTGTTCTGTTCAGTCAGAAACCCTGGAGGCCATTCCAGTGAGTAGAGTCTGAATCTCCTGCAGCAATGAGGGTTTCCCACCCTCAGCACTAGAGACATTTGGGTTGGAATAATTCTCTGTCATGGGAACACACTGTATGGTATTAAGTAACACCTCCGGCCTCTACCCACTAGATGACAGTATCAAACACACCCCCTCCCCACAAGCTGTGATGGCTAAAGACCTCTCCAGATAGTCAATGCTCCCCTGGGGGCATGGAGTAGGAGTTAGGGTGTGCAATCCTCCCCCCCATCCTTCTAACTAGGAGCCACTGAATTAGAGGAAAAACACTCTAACCTTGCCCTAGGGGCACCCCAATCTAACAGAGAATGCCCTGGCCTCCCTCTGTCCCAAATGACTCCCAGCCATTAACAATAAAAATGTTCTGTTGATGTGAGGCCAGAGCATAGGCAAAAATTTCCAGTGAGCCCCACAGTTGGGGTCTGTGCTCACAGCCCAGAGCCTGGAACTTGTTTGGTTCAGATTCTGTGTCTCCTTCTCTCTCTCTCTCTGCCCCTCCCTTGCTCACACTTTGTGTCTCAAAAAATGAATAAGTGTTAAAAAAATTTTTTTAAAGGATCCATGGAAACTTCTTAATTTTCCCTGAGGGAACTAAATATTGATTATGGAAGAGTAGACTACTTTGCTATTAGGGCAATTATGAGCGGATTAGTTGTGACTGTCATAATATTTTGGCAAATTTATCCAATAGCTCAGAATACTCCCTTTTGAACTCAGTGGCAACCTGAAAAAATTGTAAGCGAGAATTTCCATTGTCTTGAAAAATCAGAACACAGGACATTTTCACACAAAAAGAATACATTTTATTCATGGTTGGTGAATAGGATTTATAGGTAAAAGGAGAGGGGAAAATGCAACAAAGGCCCTAGGAAGGTCTTCAGTAAGCACCCCCACATTTCTGTTCACCTGGGTCTCCCACTGAATATAACACAACAGTTAAAAAGAAGTAAAAAGCATATTGTCCATTATGAATTCAGGTTAATGGTGTAATTAGGTTGGGAAAATCTTGAAGTGTCAGTTAAAAATGGGGAGACTCGAGCCTTGCTCAACTCAGAATTTGGACAAACTGGTATAGTAAGCCTCCCTTAGATAAAGGAGTGATGAGCGATACCCGTTGAAAACGTTAGATTTCTGTGTTCCTTTAGTGACCCAAGAATATAAGTACTACAGAGCATAATCTCTTACAGAAGCCCTTGGTGTCAGATGAGATTCAGAGCTTTTTTTTAAGGCAGTGGGTAGTGCAGGGAGCACAATGTATTCGTAGCGCTGCAGGCATATTTCAGGGTTGGTCATGGCCAACTCCATCATCATGCAGTTTAAACCAAGGAGGGTACCACATCTTGGGTCCGCACAGTGTATGTTCCAGATCCTCCAAACCCCTGGCTTCAGGACTCCTGTCCCCTTGAGGAGGCCATTAATAACGCTGCAAAATATATATATATATATATATATATATATATATATATATATATATATATACACACACACACACATACATATATATACATATATATACATACATACATATATATATGAATATTCACAATAAGGTGAAGCCAGCTCACTGTCAGCTAAGGTCAGTTTTTTGCCACCAAATGGATGTTGTCAACAATTGGACAAGAAACTCTATTTTCAGAGGCCTTTGGATGGAAATTGTGAATAAGGGATTGTGGATCTGCAGTAACATTTAGGGGACTGTGGCAGTGGTATTTTCTCATCTTGTTTCCTGCTGCTATGCCTCTGTCCCAGGGTCTCACACAGTCCCCTTCCATATTAGGACCCAGGGCTAGTGTGCTTGTCCTTACCTGCTAAAACGACAACCATACAACTTGCAATAATAAAATTAAACTAAGACCTTCTGTGAATTTCTGGTGAACATTCAATAAACCCCACATGACTGACCCTGGTCTCCCCACCACCTGACCTGTCATTTCTTTACAGCCTTGCCCTGACCTCACTCTCTCCATGCTCTAGCACACATGCCCTACATTGCGGACAGGCTGGATCACTCACCACTCACAAAAGACCAGTTGCATCCTGCTGCCCATTCCTATTCACACACTGTCTTCTCCCTGAAATATCCTCCTCCCCCAAGCCCCTGCCCCCAGGCATCAAAGTGGCACTATCTGTTAAAACCTCTTTGATAAATCTTTCCCAGACACATTTTCCTCAGAATTCCTCTCTCATTCATTTCTTTCCCAAGACCAATAGGAATCCTCCCTCTCCACCTATTGCATTGATGAGGTTTTGGGGTGATGGTGGGGTTCAGAGCTGATGGCCAAGAAAAAACTCTTGAAGATGTCTTTGGTGTAAAGATGTGATTTTATTTGATTTTTTTAATCTTTATTTTTGAGAGTGAGACAGAGAGACTGAGTGTGAGCAGGGGAGAGGCAGACACAGAATCTGAAACAGGCTCCAGGCTCTGAGCTGTCAGCACAGAGCCCGACGTGGGGCTTGAACCCACCAACTGTGAGATCATGACCTGAGCCGAAGTTGGAAGCTTAACCGACTGAGCCACCCAGACACTCCATAAAGGGGTGATTTTATTAAAGCATGGGGACAGCCCATGGGCAGATAGAGCTGCACTGGGCTTGTGAAGAATGGCTGGTTATATACTAAGGACTTGGGGGAGGTAAAGGCAAAAGGGAGGCCTCCAGAATGACTTCCATATGCTAAGGAGGACTCCTAAGATAACCTGAGACCTTGCTATTGTCAGTCTAAGGTTGTTTATCCCTCCATCAAAACAATTAACACTAGTGACGCTTAGTAACACTAAGACAGACAGACAACTCCTAAAGAAACTGCCTGTCTCAAGTATTTGTCAATGGGCTGCAGGTTATAAGGAAATTTAATTTTACCTGCCATTTCCTTCTTGCCTTTGTTCCCCACATCACTGTGGAGGAGAAGGTGATATTAGAGCTCCAGGAAATTGAGTCTAGAGATTTCTGGAGATTAGACTATTTGATAAGATTGCCTTTTTCTCCTAATTTACTAAGATATTTGTAAACTGATGGAGACTTGTGTCCTGTATGACTGATCTCTATAAGTTAACCATTTGTTTTCTTTCCTTTCTCTTGTTCTTGGCAGCCAGGAGTGCCTGAGGAATATCCCACATATCCCATGGAGGAGAGGGAGGTGCTACCTGGTGCTTTGCCCTCAGCCTGCCTTCTGGTTTCCCATCAGTAGCACTTACTAGCTTTCTTTTGCTTATTCTGCTTGGGATGTACTAACTTTTTAATCCTATTGAGATAGGGAAACTGAAAGACTCCATAAAAATCTGCTAGGACCTGAACCCCCACCCAACTTTACACATGCCTCAGAATGCAAATAGTATAGGTTCTCCTTGTAGGGGACAAGGAGTTAATGATTTATTTAGAACAGATACCATCTAAGGAAGACAGGTGAGAATGACTGGACAAAGCCATCATATGCATACTCCAGACCACTAGTGCTAGACATCTCAACCCCTAGACCCCTGGTTCCAAAGAATAACACCTGGGCCCTCACCTTTGTCCTAACTTGTTCCTGGATGCCTGAGATGAATTGTATACTGGCTCCTGAACAAAGATAAGACCCTCTCTTTCCTTTCCTTGCTGAGTTTCCCTGACACTCTGTCTGTACCTGCATCCTCTATGCCTTCAGTAAACTCGGCTTTCACCTCCTGTGGGGTCACAGTTGATTTCTATCCTGTATATTTCCAGGGACCCTCTCAGCTGGTCCTCAGAACTGGCCTGCCTGCATCTTGATAATTTTTATGAAATTTGGAAAATTGATCATTATTTAAAAATATATCCCCCATTTTATGTATTCTCTCTTTCAGAAACTCTAAATATGTGAGTGTTGGACATTTTGCTATATAATTCAACAGATTATGACTACTCTGGTCACTGTTTTATATTTTTTCCCTCTTTTCAGTTAAGTGTGGACAACTTCTTCAAGTATAAGTTCATCAATCTGTCCTACAGATTACGATCTGCAAAGACCACCCAATGAACTTTTTTGATATTATATTTAATTTTGAATACATTTAATTTTTCAGAGACTATGTCTTTTATTTTTAGAATTTCCGGTTGGTTATTTTTGAGCATGGAAACACAGGAAGTTCATATTGCAACAATGCAAACAATTTTAACATGAATACTGAATGCATCTTCTTTGGTATGCCAAGTGGATCAGCATCTCTTCAGGTAGTAATGTCTGGCCACCTCTTGGGGTGCTCCTTTCTCTTCACCTTTCCCATTTTTATTTTACCTCCTCCCTTTAGTTTTCTCCCAGGAAACTGTGAATTTTTTTTAGGCTCTAATTTAGGGAATTATATGCAATATGCCCACCTTAAGTAGTCCTTTCCTATAATCACTCTAGATCTACGTTCATGAAAACAAACTCATTAAGGTATATGGAGGGAGAAAATGGCATTTAGTTTGAGTAAGATCTAGCTACTAGAAGTGTCCGTGGATTAAAGAACTGTCCCTGTCCATTAAAACTCCATGTCTGCATCTATTTCTCTTTGTCTATCTATCCATTTCCTCAATGTCACCAAGTACTACATACTATCTTGCCTATGTCCCCTTTGCCATCTTAATTAATGTATAGATCCTGCAAAAAAGACATTTCTTTTTTTTTTTTTGCAAATAGTTTATTGTCAAATTAGTTTCCACATAACACCCAGTGCTCATCCCCACAAGTGTCCTCCTCCATGCCCACCCTCCTCCCCCCACATCCACCAGTCCTCAGTTTTTGTCAGCATTCAAGAGTCTCTCATGGTTTGCCTCTCCCCTTTCCCCCACCATTTCTGCCCTTCTTCTCCCCCTTGGTCCTCTGTTAAGCTCCTCCTAATCCTCCTATACGTGCACACATATGATATTTGTCTTTCTCTGCCTGACTTATTTCGCTCAGCATAACACCCTCAAGGTCCATCCATGTTGCTACACATGGCCAGATTTCATTGTTTCTCATTGCCATGTAGTATTCCATGGTATAGATAAACCACATCTTCTTGATCCATTCATCTGTTGATGGACACTTAGGCTCTTTCCAGGTTTTAGCTATTGCGGAGAGTGCTGCTATGAACATTGGGGTACATGTGCTCCTATGCATCAGCATTTCTGTATCCCTTGGGTAAATTCCTAGCAGTGCTATTGCTGGGTCATAGGGAGTTCTATTGTTAGTTTCCTGAGGAACCTCCACACTGTTTTCCAGAGGGGCTGTACCAGTTTACATTCCCACCAAGCTCATGATAGGAAGAATAAATATAGTTAAGATGTCATTACTACCTAAGGCACTCTACACATTCAATGCAATTCCAATCAAAATTGCACCAGCATACTTCTCAAAACTAGAACAAACTATCCAAAAATTTGTATGGAACCACAAAAGACCCCGAATAGCCAAAGTAATCCTGAAAAATAAAACCAAAACGGGAGGGATCACCATCCCAGACTTTAGCCTCTACTACAAAGCTGTCATCATCAAGACAGTATGGTATTGGCACAAAAACAGACACATAGACCAATGGAACAGAATTGAGAACTCAGAAGTGGACCCAAAAGTATACAGCCAAAAAAGACATTTCTATCATTTTCTCTATTAAAAATATTTGTATTGTGAGGTTCAAAGAAGTTGAATACTTTGGTGAGGTCCCTAAAGCCTCTTCTCTCAACTATTATGCTGTACAACCACCCCCCACAACTTAGACTTGTAGATTTTCACCCACACCATGTAGATCCAAGGTCCAGATGGAACCATATGATTTCACTCGTATGTGGAATTTAAGAAACAAAACAAACAAGCAAAGGGGAAAAAAAAAGAAGAGAGAAAGAGAGACAAACCAAGAAACAGACTCTTAACTATTGAGAACAAATTGATGGTTCCCAAAGGGAGGATGGGCGGAGGGGGGAATGGGTGAAATAGGTGATGGGGATCAAGGAGTGCACTTGCTGTGAGGACCACCAGGTATTGTATGGAAGTGTTAAATTATATATAACACTCTATGCTAACTAACTGAAATTAAAATAAAAACTTAAGAAAACACACAAAGGTGCAGAGATAAAATGACTATCTAAGGTGGAAAGAAAAGAGAGGCTGTGTGACCAGGTCCTTAAGCATGAATAGAAAGACTTCCATAGAAAAAAGGCAACGGAGGACTCCAGGAATGGCGATGTTCATTTCTACTTACCATAGTCCCCATTGGAAACAGGTTCTTTCCTGGCTGGGAGGAGCTACCCTGAGTTCCTAGAGGGAGTCAGGGAGGAGCTGCCAGTCATCACTTGTCACAGGACCATGTGGGTGACAGAAGGAAGTCCCCTCATGCCCAGGTCCTGTCTCACAGGCTGGGGCAGAGCCCAAGGCCTAAATAAAAGGGCCTTGGGGACATAGTCCCTCTATGCACTCCTCTCCTGAGGCGCCAACAGACCCAGTGCTCCCTGTGCACCAGTAAGTGTCCCCTGGGAAAAAGAGCAGAGCCTTCCACAGAGAGAGCTCAGACCAGAGCAGGGGCTCTGGTTCGAAGGACAGGGATGAGGACCCAGAAAATCTGAATCAGGGGATCCAAGGTGGGATGGATGAGAAAGACCAAGAGCAGCTGGGAAGATTTGCGTGCTATATGCTTGAGTTTTGGAGACAGCAGTAGCTGGGTGTGTTTGTCTGGTGTTAGGAAATAAAAACATTGATGGTTAGTTAGATTATGCTGGAGTGGGTTACACTGTGGGAATATAGCTTTGGAAATACAGCCGGGCCCAATTGCAGAAACAGTGTGTTGAGGATGTTGGTACTTAACAGATTCAGAGACACCTGTGGATCTGTTTAGACACCGACATGAAGGTCCATAGTGGGAGCTGGGGCCCATTGGAGCTGAGAAGCCCTGGGACATGCCTGGAAAGCAGGCCCTGGGAGGAGGCCTATATGGGTTAGAGCACTCGGTTGGGAGTCTAGGAGTCTGAGAATGGAACTATGACAAGCTAGTGAATAGCACTGGGCCCGTGGATTTGCCTCTTTACCTTGCAATTTCTTCACTTATAAGTTGAGTTGGTTGGGAAAATCAACTCCAAAGCCCTTTGCAATTATGAATTTCTATATTCTGCAAAACCAAAGCATAACAGACATCCTTCCAAGAGAGAATGCTTTTGCTTTCTCCCTGAGGCTTTCAGTGCTAAAATGGTCCCTACACTGGGTGTTTGTGAGATTCCTGGTGATAGGGGAAAATGAATGCTGGCTTGGAGTCAATTTATTTCATGTCTTTTTCTCTGACACGAAGGAAATGTTAATGAGCATCAACTTCCTTCACTTATTTGGTGATGATATTGTTGACAAATGGGATTTGAAATGCCACCGTGTGAAAGAAGACACATGGCACGCCAGTAAGAGTGATAAAAATGTCAGAGATGATTTTCTTATGTCTGATCTCAAGACTTTCAAAATAAAGGTTCTAGAAATGACTCTGAGAACAGGAAGGGGTGGGGCAGGGAGGCTCTGTGTCCTCGGTCTGATTGTGTGACTCTCTCTCAGCTCCTGACCCCGCCTGCCGAGATGTCCTGCCAGCAGAACCAGCAGCAGTGCCAGCCCCCTCCCAAGTGTACCCCCAAGTGTCCCGCCCCCAAATGCCCCCCAAAATGTCCTCCAAAGTGCCCCCCAGTCTCTTCCTGCTGTGGCTCCAGCTCTGGGGGTGGGGGCTGCTGTAGCTCAGGGGGCAGCGGAGGCTGCTGCAGCTCCGGGGGTGGGGGCTGCTGTCTGAGCCACCACAGGCGACGCAGGTCCCACCGCCACAGACACCAGAGCTCTGACTGCTGCAGCCAGCCCTCGGGGGGCTCCGGGTGCTGCGGCGGGAGCGGCGGGCAGTCATCTGGAGGCTGCTGCTAAAGTGGACTCTGAACCAAGGAGAGCAGAAATAGAAACAGAAAGGGGCAAGGTCATCCTACTTGGGTCTGCATGTGTTGCTGAGATATTTCAGTGAAGACTTCAAACCCTGGTCTCGAGAATCTTCTTACCTGGAATCCAGAGATCTGGATTATTCATTTTCTGAACTCTGATCCCATGTCTGCAGCTTGCGCTGGGCACCCCACATAGCAATTCCTATGCCATTCTACAGATGATTTCCTTGGTAGACCCTACCTGAACAAAACAATAAAATAATCTGCTCACCATCTTGTTCTAGCTTGCTTTTCTCTTGCTTATAACCGTTGGGAGAGATGAGCCCAGCTCTGTCTCCCCTTGTCATCTGGGTCCTGAAGCAGCATTGCTTGTTTTTGAAGGGATGGGAAAACTCTCTACTTTCAAGTTCTTCCAGTGGGACTAAGAATTAAATCAACACAGGACAGAGTCACAGGAGAAAAAGCCAAAGTTTTATCAAGTGCGCACGGAGGCCCAATAATGAAATTGAGACCCAAGGAAGTGACTAAAGCAGGCAGGTTTTATACTTTTCAGACACCTAGATAACAAATCTATGAGGCATTGACAGGACAAAGAAAACTTAACGTTGGGAGATTCGATTCGTAAGGGATTCTAAACAGATTTGCGGCTGGGTGGTAAATTAGTAA
Source organism: Proteles cristata cristata (assembly GCA_017311185.1). Taxonomy (NCBI): domain Eukaryota; kingdom Metazoa; phylum Chordata; class Mammalia; order Carnivora; family Hyaenidae; genus Proteles; species Proteles cristata. The sequence goes on from JAESUZ010000563.1 coordinate 46,475, forward strand.
AAAGTAACAAGGGTTGTAATACAGCCTCCTCTGCTCTAAATCTCCCACTTCTGGGATGATAAGTGTGTCTCTTTCTCTCCTGCTACAGGGAGGGTACTGTTCACATGGGAGATGTATTTATTCCTTCTTTCAGGGGGGCAGAGGAGGGTCTGAGTATCCTTCCTGCACAGGCTGTCTCTGAAGTAGCTTTGATTGGAAGTAATCAACATGCCATTGTGTTGTTTGTGGGGGTGGCCTGCCCTGGGCCCCCACAGTCCCATCCTCTGACACTTCCCTGCAAGTTTCACATATTAAAGCCAAGCTGGTGACTGGAGGGAGGGAGAAAGCAAGGTAGTAAGTGAGGTAAGAGATCTGCAAAAAGCAGATAAACCACAGTTTAGAATGAAGATGAATGAACAGAGAAGAACAAATGGAAGCACACTTCCCCACATTCCCTTGAACCAAATTCCCTCAACTGGGAAATAGATGTGCCCAGCACAAAGTCTGCGCTTCATCTATCTAATGAAGAGTGCGAATCTTTTAACAGATTCAGGTGAAATTCATCTGTCCTGTTGGGTTTCTGGAGAAGCAACACTGTCCACCAATGTCCCCCAGGCTTCTCTGTGCAGGGCAGTTGTGGGTCCCAAGCACAACGATTTTGGAGTACCACAGAGGCTACACTGCTAAGTTCTTTTTTTTGTTTTTTTAATGTTTTATTTATTTCTAGGAGAGAGAGAGAGAGACAGCGTGAGCAGGGGAGGGTCAGAGAGAGAGGGAGTCACAGACTGAAACAGGCTCCAGGCTCTGAGCTGGGAGTCAGCCCAGAGCCCGACGCGGGGCTCGAACCCACGAACCGCGAGATCATGACCTAAGCGAAAGTCGGACGCTTAACCGACTAAGCCACCCAGGCGCCCCTACACTGCTAAGTTCTGATTGGAGTATTTTCGGTTTGCTTAGTGATATCGAACTCTTGTTCTATCACCATAGACAGTTTCAGGATTGCTTTTACTAATTTATGATCTCTAAAACTTGGGAATAAGACCCTCGATGCTGAGAAGAACTTGGAATTATGATATAACAGTGGGTTTTCTACAATTTCTCAATGGGCATGTTTACATAGCACAATTTTATGAGCCATGAAGCTCAAGTTTGTAATTTGCCTGGCATTTAGGGTGGAGCACTTAGTGACAAAAGGAGCGAGGTATCCAATCCACATCATCCTGACCATTTAGGTGGGAAAACTTTGTAGACCTTATTGTCAAATGATGTAAAGGGACTAGTGTGGTTTATGGACAAAGTTAGGTTTGAACCTGTAACTTTTTTTTTAATGTTTTTATTTATTTCTGAGAGAGAGAGAGCGTGAGCTGGGTAGGGTCAGAAAGAGAGGGAGACACAGAATCCAAAACAGCCTCCAGGTTCTGAGCTAGCTGTCAGCACAAAGCCTGACTCAGGGCTCGACCCCAGGAACCATGAGATCATGACCTGAGCCGAAGTCAGACTCTCAACCAACAGAGCCACCCAGGCACCCCTGAATCTGTAACTTTCAAAGTGTGGAGTGTTCCATGACCTTTGATAACGTGAATATCCATACCGCTCCACTTTTTATGTCCTGTCAATCTATGAGAGCAGAACAGTTTGCAAAATAGCTGATGTGGGAGTCCTGTAGTTTGGCTCTGGCAGTGATAAAGCTTAGTTTTGTCACCTCACCAAGTACATCCAGAGTTTTGATGGACTCAAATGTAGTTTGTGGAAGTGGGTAAGTCTAACAGGGGGGTAGCTGAGATATCCCGTGTTGTACAAGGTTGATCCACAAAACATTAGATGATTTGGCAAATGTCTGTGCTAGAGTTATTTGTAATCTCCTTGCTACATTTAAAGATGCTATTTTTGTATCTCCCAGGAAAAGTCCAGTGGCATGTCTGTTTTCAATGCAAAGAGGAAATTTTTCAGCTATTGCCTTTACCCTGACAGGGGATAGTCCTTGAGCTTTTGTAGAGATTTTCTGGAGCCCAAGTAGTTCACCAGGGAAGAAGGTAGAATGATATTCTTCTGGCTGTGGATACCATACCTTGTCATCCATCCATCTTCCATGCTCAGGCAACTAGGGGTTCATATCTGCCCGAGCAAAGGCCAGTTCAGCTTCTCTTCCATTATCTAGACGTTGACATAGCCAACAGTCCGACTGCTTTGTTAACATGACAGGATTTGGTAAACCGGCATAAGGAAGGGTTTGGTCTGTGCCTGACCTATTGAAAAAGAGAGGGTTAGTAAGAATGATAGGGAAAAAATCTGTTATAAGATGTTATAAGATGGCCTGATAAGGAAATACCTGTCCCTGATCAAAGGCTCCCCCTTCTGAGTTCTTCTCACCCTGCTTGTCACATGCATTAATGAGGAATGCGGGAGTAACAGGCTATAAATTATTCCCTCTGTTGATGCTCTGAGCTCAGACCTCTGGAGAATGATTCCTCTGAGCCAACCAGTGTAAAATAAACCTCCTCCCTTCCAAGATATCCGAGTGCTGCTTGGTTCTTCCGCCGGGTGACCCAGATTCTGTAACAAGAGTAAGACACAGTAAGACACAGATTAGAAAGGACCCTATAGATAGTGGAGACTTAGAGAGAGGAAGTAGGATAGATAAGCACTCTTTAGTCAGCCTTTCAACAAATAATCTTTAAATGAGGAAAAAGTATTAAAAAGTATGTACATATGCTTTTTTAGTATTAAAAAAGTCCAGGAGTTTAAAAAAAGGAGCTATAGGTAAAAGAGAAGTTTCTTTATCAATGCTTTTGGGAAGAGCTGTCTGCATCATGGTGCTGTTGCTTCTGGGACCTGGGACTTGACCCTGAAAATCCATATTTTCAGGTCGCCTGTAGGGGATGGTCTCCCAGTTGTCTGACAGCTGTTGATCTGGGTCTATTTTGGTACAGTTTTCATGATTCCTTCAGGATTTCTCTTATGTTCTGAATGCGTGTGTGGTCAGTAACACCTCACAGAGCTCTTCCTAGCAAGGTACTAGCATGTGTTTTCTTCTAAAGACCTTGATGTAGACCCTTCCCTGGTTGAAAGTGCCCACCAGTTGGTGGAAGCCATGCCTCCTTTACCCGTTGATGATATGCTTCAAGTAAACAAGTTAATCCTTGTATATAGTTAGGCATATCATAAAATTGCTCACTTAATCCTTGAATGAAAAGTTCAGAGGTGTAAGTAGGTAGTGGATCACCAAATACAACACCACTATTAAAAGGGGTCAATCCTGGGGCACCTGGGTGGCTTAGTCGGTTGGGCGTCCGACTTTCGCTTAGGTCATGATCTCGCGGTCTGAGGGTTCGAGCCCCGCGTCGGGCTCTGTGCTGACTGCCAGCTCAGAGCCTGGAGCCTGTTTCAGTCTGTGACTCCCTCTCTCTCTGACCCTCCCCTGCACACATTGTCTCTCTCTCTCTCTCCCCTAGAAATAAATAAAAATATTAAAAAAAAAGGGGGGGTCAATCCATGCCTCCTATTTGGAGTATTAATAAAGGCCAAGGACAATGCTTCTGGCCATTTAAGTCCAATTTATTGACCGATCTTCCTTAAGGTCCTTTTTATGTAAATATTTTCAAGTTCCACTTGCCCTAATTGAGGATGATATGGGGTATGTGATGTAATGAGTACCCAGAATTTTTGCAAGCAGGTGGTTTATCTCACTGTAAAGTGAGGTCCTTGGTCTAACTCAATCACTAAAGGAATGCCAAAATAAGGAATAATCTCAATTATTAATTTCTTTATCACTGTTGTGACATCAGTATGTCCAGTTGGATACCATTAAGTCCATCCACTAAACATGCAGACAATGGTCAACTAGTGAGAACAGACCAAATCTGGGGGCAAATCTATAAAATCCATTTGAAGTCTGCAAAGGGCAGGGTAGGTCTGGGAGGTCTTTCTGGGATACATCGATTTCTTCCAGAGAGTTGGTAAGGTTTGGAAGTTGTGTACTCGGAAACGATTTGGTCAGAATTTTGTGGATGTCATGGCAAAACCAACTGTCTTATTTCTCTAATTATCACCCATTTACACCTATGTCCCATTTGGTGGGAGATCAGTGCAACTGGAAAGGTTAAAAGAAAAAGGTATGTAGGAAGCTCATTTGGCCGAATACATTATCCATCTGATAATTGTTTGGCACTCTCTTGTATCCAAGTATCTTTTTCAGATTCAGGGCATTTGCCTGATAATTAATGTCAGTGAGGAATATAGGTTGGGTTAGAAACTGAGTGGAGAAGAATAAAGGGGTCCATGTGGGGCTGTATATAGGGCAGCTGTCAGCCTCCCATTTCCTAAAGATATAATGTCATTTTCCTCTGTATGGGCTGAGCAGTGAGCACTGGAAATTTTAGAAGGGGATGGAACAGCTTGTAATAGGGCAGCAATTATATGACCATTAGCAGTGGAAGTTAAGACTCCAAGGGATTTCCAAACTGATCCTCCCATAGATACCAATAAGGAAGCTTCTTAGAATGAGAATTCTCTAAAAAAATTTCCAAATATAGGGGCTCCTGGGTGGCTCAGTCGGTTAGGCTGCCAACTTCAGTTCAGGTAATGATCTCACGGTTTGTGGGTTTGAGCCCATGTCGGGCTCTGTGCTGACAGCTAGCTCAGAGCCTGGAGCCTGTTTCAGGTTCTGTGTCTCCCTCTCTCTTTGACCCTCCCCTGCTCACGCTGTCTCTATCTCTCTCTCTCAGAAATAAATAAAACATTAAAAATTAATTTTTTTCCTAAATATAGAAGTTTTTCCTATTCAAAAGATCCACCATCTGACCACTGACAAGTGGGATCAACATTAGTACAGTTTTTTCCAGTAGCAACACAATTGTTGCTATACAATAAATAAGCCTCTCTATGGGAAGACCCAGAGGCAACTTTTCAGGCTTAGTATAAATCTTTACCATGAATGCAAGAGGTGAACAGAGAAGGCAGAGGTGATGTAGCCCCCATGACCTAAGGTTTACTCCAAGAAAAGTCCAAGAATACAAAGACTTCTGATGCACATATGGTAAGAATGATATGGTGTCTACAGTGTCTCTGTGTCCCACAAATGAGGGACATCTCCAGCACAGATCTGCCAGTCTCTGACACTGGGCAGGTGCTACTGGAATAGGACTTTTCTTCACTGACAAGCAATGAAGTCTGGGATGACAAAACCCCTTATGGGCTGGGATCCTTTATGACAATCCCTGAGAGCTCACATGGCCAACAGAGAGAGTGTTGCCTGTAAAGGTGTGTCTTGGATCCCTAGCCTATTTCTCTGGCCACTAGGGTGCTACTTGGAAAGTGGTAAGTGCACCCTCTAGATGACAGAGACCAGAGAGATTGTTCTCACTGGTCACAAAGCCAACCTCTTAGGACATAGAGCAAGATGAAAGGAAAAAAATCTCATCTGCTTTTTCTTATATGCACATTAATAGCATTGGCCAAGCCTCAGGTGTCTTGAAAGCACGGTGATACCTGGGAGGGATGTGTCACAGAGTTGGAGATTTTGTAGGGGGAGGGGTTGTGTACCTCAGTGCATAGAAGTTTGTCTGGGTAGGTACCAGCGTCAATCTAACCCATTCCTGGATTAACTTATTCTGACACAGGAGTCTTTGGGGTGAGTGGCGAACACTCTAACTGCTTTTAAGTGCTCGACTCTTGCCCACCAGTTTTGTGGTTTTGGCTTCCAAAGTGTTCTTTAACAACTGCCTTTGCCTCATGTACACATTAACCCACAGCAAAGTTTGTCCAGACGGATACTGGTCCGATGAGAACCATGAACTCATCAGTCTGTGGGACCAGCTTGAACAGCAGGCTCATTGGGCCTACAGCTGAGCTCTGCCCTGTCATAATTCCTTTTAATGACAAACATAAAAGACACAAAGAAGAACAAAGACCATTTCTGGGAGGAAATGGATCAGTAGTAACCAAAGAGTACTCTGCTAAATTTTTACCAAGAGTTACTAAGCCCCAAGGAAACAGTTGTACAACATGCTCTGCTGATCTCAATTTATAGAGAAAGACTCACCACTCTCACTCCACTGGACCCTGCAGGCAGAGATTTGGGAAAGCAACATGGTAAGAAGTCTTACCTTCTGCTAGCTGTAGGTCAGATGTCCCAGAATCTCTCAGCTGCGGCGGCCGAAGCGGGCAGTGTCAAGCAAATTAGTGTCCTGCTGACCATGCCAACCGAAAGGAAGGAAAAAATCCTTTTATATCTTTCAAGGTCTTTCAGATGGACTAAGAATTAAACTTACACGAGACAGATTAACAGGAGAGAAAACCAAAGTTGTGTTACATGTTCCCAGAGGTCCAGGGGTGAAATTGGGAGGGGGCTTCCAGGGTGGTTTACTGTTGTGGTTGGCTGTGGCCTGGTAAGACAAACACAAGGTCCTGGCTGGGTAGCTCGCAGGCCTCTGAGCATTCTCTGTCCCTCTGCTTTCACGACTAATTCTTCATCTCCACCCACTCCAGCCTGCTGAAAGTGAATGTTTTAAATACCTTATGATTTTGCATGACAAAACCTTTAGTGAGAAGAAGAGACTGGGACAAACATAATTAGTGAGACAAACAGCATGGAGATCTTTTTGTGTGAAAGGATTTAAAATATGTTTGGGGCGCCTGGGTGGCTCAGTCGGTTAAGCGTCCAACTTCGGCTCAAGTCATGATTTCATGGTTCATGGTTTGAGCCCTGCATCAGGCTCTGTGCTGACAGCTCAGAGCCTGGAGCCTGCTTCAGATTCTGTGTCCCCCTCTCTCTCTGCCCCTCGCCTACTCGCATTGTGAGTCTCTCTCTCTCTCAAATATAAATAAGCTTTAAAAATTTTAATATACTTAAACTAAGCACATAGGGTAGTGGAGAAAGGATGGTTTACTCAATAAGTAGAATTGGGAAAAACTACATCATGTTCTTTAATAAAATGAGTTTCAGGAGGATTAAAGAGTAAATTTTTAAATCTAATCACTAAGTACAACTCATAATGGAGGAATGTTTTACATATATAAGAAAGAACATTTAAATGTCAAAGGGAAATTTTTAAAAACTGATTCCATCAAAATAAAATGTTAGGAATGCAAACTCATATACACAAAACAAAAGAGAAAGCCAACATCCTCTGTAAAAATACTCAGTGAATATTTATTAAGTAGCTAGTATATTCAGGCACATATTTAGGCAGTTGAGATATATTAGCAAATAAACAGAAAAAAGATCCCTGCAACACATAGGTTTATTTTTATTGAAAGATTTTTAGTGAGTATTATTTCAGAAGTTTCATGTAACAAAATATACATTCCTTATGTATCATAAAACTCTGATATTAAAATTTTTATTCATAAATTTTCATTACACTTTCTTTTTCTTTTTTCAAGTTTTTATTTAAATTCCAGTTGGTAAACATACAATGTAATATCAGCTTTAGGAGTAAAATTCAGGGATTCAACACTTTCATACAACACTGTGCTCATCAAAAGTTCAATCCTTCATACCCATCACATATTTAACACCCCCCTCCCACCTTCATGTTGGTAACCCTCAGTTTGTTCTCTACAGTTAAGAATCTGTTTCATGGTGGGGCGCCTGGGTGGCTTAGTCGGTTAAGCGTCCGGCTTTCGCTTAGGTCATGATCTCGCAGTTCGTGGGTTCGGACCCTGCGTCGGGCTCTGTGCTGACTGCCAGCTCAGAGCCTGGAGCCTGTTTCAGTCTGTGACTCCCTCTCTCTCTGACCCTCCCCTGCTCACGCTGTCTCTCTCTCTCTCCTAGAAAAAAAAAAAAGAATCTGTTTCATGGTTTGCTTCCCTCTCTTATTCTTCCCCCATATGTTCATCTATTTTGTTTCTTAAATTCCACATATGAGTGAAATCATACAGTATTTGTCCTTCTCTGACTAACTTATTTCACTTAGCATAATATATTCTAACTCCATCCATATCATTGCAAATGGCAAGATTTCATACTTTTGGATGGCTGAGTAATATTCTGTTGTGTATATACACATCTTCTTTATCCATTCATCTGTCCATGGGCACTTGGGCTCTTTCCGTAGTGTGGCTATTGGTGATAATGCTGCTATAAACATCAGGACACATGATTCTCTATTTTTGTGTCCTTTGGCAAAAAACCTAGTAGTGCAATTGTTGGATCCTAGAGTAGTAGATTTATTTTTAACTTTCTGAGCAACCTCCATACTGTTTTTCAGAGTGACTGCACCAGGTTGCATTTTCAATAACAGTGTAAGAGGGTTCCCCTTCCTCCACATCCTCATCAAAAACATTTGTTGTTTCCTGTGTTGTTACTTTTAGCCATTCTGAGAGGTATGAGGTAATATTGTAGTTTTGATTTGCATTTTCCTGATGATGGGTGATGTTGAGCATCTTTTCATGTGACTGTTAGCCATCTTGATGTCTTTTTTGGAGAAATATCTATTCATGTCTTCTACCCATTTTTTAAATGGATTATTTGTTTTTTGGATGTTGAGTTTGGTAAGTTCTTTATAGATTTTGGAACTAATCCTTTATCAGATATTTCATTTGCAAATATATTCTGTTCCATAGACTGTCTTTTAGTTTTTGTTGATTATTTTCTTTGCTGTACAGAAGCTTTTTCCCTTGATGAAGTTCTAATAGTTTATTTTTTCTTTTGTCTTCCTTGTCTCAGGGGACATATCTACTTAGAACTTGCTATGGCTGTTGTCAAAGAGGTTCCTGCCTTTGTTCTCCAGGATTTTGATCAATTCCTGACTCACATTTAGGTCTTTTATCCATTTGGAAGTTGTTTTTGTGTATGGTGTAGAAAAGTGGCCCAGTTTCATTCTTCTGAATATTGTTGTTCAGTTTTCCCAACACCCTTAATTGAAGAGACTGTCTTTTTTCCATTAGATATTCTTTTATCCTTTGTCAAAGATTAGTTGATGGATTTATTTCTGGGTTCTCCATTCTGTTCCATTGACCTCTGTTTCTGATTTTGTGCCAGTGCCATACTGTCTTGATGACTACAGCTTTATAATATAGTGTGAAGTCCAGAATTGTGATACCTCCAGATTTACTTTTCTTTTTCAGGATTGCTTTGACTATTCAAGGTCTTTTGTGGTTCCATACAAATTTAGGATTGTTTGTTCTATCTCTGTGGAAAATGATGCTATTTTGATATAGATTGCATTAAATGTGTAGATTGCTTTGGTAGTGTAGACATTTTAACAATATCTGTTGTTCAAAGTCATTAGCATAAGATGTTTTTCCATTTCTTTTTGTCATCTTCAATTTCTTTCACCAGTGTTTTTTAGTTTTCAGAGTACAGATCTTTTACTTCTTTGGTTAGGATTATTCCTGGGTATCTTATGATTTCAGACAAACTAGGTTTTAAGCCAAGGAGTATAACAAGTGATAAAGAAGGACACTATATCATAAGAAAGAGCACTATCCAATATGAAGATCTAACAATTGTTAATATTTATGCCTCCAACTTGAAAGCACCCAAATATATAAAACAGTTAATAACAAATATAAAGGAACTCACTGACAATAATACAATAAAAGTAGGAGACTTTAACACCCCACTTACATGAATGGACAGATCATCTAAACAGAAAATCAACAAGAAACAGGGCTTTGAATGACACACTGAACCAGATGGACTTAACAAATATACTCAGAATGTCTCATTTTAAAGCAGCAGAATATACATTCTTTTCAAGTGCACATAAGACATTCTCCAGAATAGATTACACACTAGGTCACAAATCAGGCCTCGTAAGTACAAAATGATTGAGATCTTACATTTCCTTTAAATCAAATTAAATTTTAAATTAAATTACTTAATTATTGATTATAATGATTATATAATTTTATACAAAATGTATTTTTATATAATAAAAAATATATAATATATATTTATGTTTAATGTTATATGTAATACATTTAATATCATATAAATATTAATTATGTTTATTATATATTTTATATTTAATATATAATTTACATATAATAAATATATAATATTAATTGCTATATAATAAAATATAATTATGAAGACCTTTAAGTTTCAATTTTGAATTAAAGTATTTTAAACTTAATTTAAGCCATTTAATTTTTTAATTTAAACAATTTTAAATTAAAATATTTTAAATTTACTGTAAAAACTTGATATTTAAAGAGTATAAGTATCTATTTAATGAGTAATTTCTTGCCCATTATCCACACTGAGATAAAATATTTCATACATTTGATATGTGTCTTCTTCTTTCCCTCCACATGTAATGAATATCCTGAGTTTAAGGTATACATAAGTATTCCTATGTACTTCTTTATATTTCTATTACATTATGACTTACTTTAATGTGGAATCGTTTACATATTTTCAACTTAAATATTGCATATTTGATATACTTGTGAAAACTTGCTTTTTTATCACAGAATCATTTGTGAGGTGTTCATGTTACAGTGTCACTTAGTTTATTTTTTACTTCTGTATTGTACTCTACCTTACAACCACACTATTTAAGCAATTTCTTGTTAAAGAATATTCATGTTGCTTCTAATTATTTTGTAATTCTAATAAACAATTGCATTAGTAAAAAATCTCTACATATTGTCTATTTGTAGGCAGTCTCCCTAGGATCTGTATATATCTAACGATTATCTATCTATCATCTACCTATCTACCATTTATGTAGTAATTACATAGTCAGGTTATGGATATGCTCATTTTTAACCTTATAATATATCGTCACAGGTATCTCCAGGTTACAATCCCTCTGTTGGTGTAAAAGAGTTCCTGTCGCTTTATATTCTGGCAACACTTTGTGATATCAGATGTTTATATAATTGTTCAGTTAGTGTGAAATAATTCATCCTGCATTTCATCGTGTATATATCACTATATATACAATGGTATGTTATCTGTTTCCCTAATTTTAAGTGGTCTTGAAGATCTATTCATATATTTGCTCAACAATGTTTTCCTCTTTTGTAAATTGCTCTTTTTTACCTTAGTAATATTTTTATTCATTTGCTTGTTTTGTTATTGATTTGCAACTGTTCTTTACATGTTACATCTTTTATTCTGTAGAAAGAATTTGCAAATATTTTCCCCAATATTGGCTTTTTATATGTTTAATGTTTTCTTTTTATCAGTAAAATTATATACTTTTAATGTAGCCAGGTTTGTAAAATTTTTGTTTTATAAATTTGTATGCCTGTGAGAAAATGGAAAAAAATATATATTGTTCTCTGCCCCTAGTTCCTGTCATGGAGCCCCTGAAACCCTTTTAATTTCCTATTTTCACTGAGGCAACTCTAGGTGGGCTCCTGGATGGCTTCTAGATCAGGGCTGGTCCCCAGAAAGACCAAGCCTTGATTAGGAGATTGGAATTTTCAGCCCCAGTCCACATCTTCCAGAGAAGGGAGAGGGTTGGAAATGGAATTAATAATTGACCATTCCTGCATAAGGAAGCCTCCACAAAATACCAATAGTACAGCATTCAGAGAACTTTCAGGTTGGTGAACACATGCACACCAAGAGGGTGATACACCCCACCTCTAAGGGTACAGAAGCTCTGCACTTGGGACCCTCCCAGACCTCATCCTCTGTATGCTTTCATATAACAGTTGTTCTGGATCTTTTATTATATCTCTTAATAAACTGGTATAAGTAAGTTTTTCCCTGAGTTCTGTGAGCCTCTCTAGCAAATTAATCAAACCTGAGGAGGGGATCATGGGAAACTCTGATTCACAGTCAAAGTAAACAAAAGTTATGGGAACTTGGCAACCTAATACCTCTTATTGGCACCTGAAGTGGTTGGGGGGGTGCAGTTTTGTGGGACTGGGGCTTTAACCTGTGGGCTCTGACATGGTCTCTAGGTAGATGTTGTCAGAACTGTGTTAAACTGTAGAACATCCAGCTGTTGTCTGTTAATTCTTGGTTGGGGGGGGAGGAAGCAAACACCCATTGAGGGCCAAAAGTGTTAGGAGTAAAGTGTTCTATGTGGGTAAGAAATTACACACAAAGAAGACCAACACAGGAGGAGAGAACTGGATTTTCCTACTACAATGTCTTATTTAAGAAATCTTTCTTTATCACTATTTATTATAATTTTCCTCTATTTTCTTTATCTTTTATAGACATTTTCATTCTATATTTGTATGAATCTTATTTTCACCATATAGATAACCATTGGTCATCATAAAATAGTCATTATCCCATAAAAATCTGCACTGCCACTTCAATCATATAGCAAGTTTGCATATTTGTTTGTGTCTTAAACTAGGCTCACAATTCTGACCCATTGTTCTAGTCATAGATCTCAGTGGGATTATCCACTACCTTTATTGCTATGGTTGTCTGATCAATCATGGTATCTAACAATAGATCTACCATTGTTTGTTTCTCCATACAATTCTTAGAACGGGTTTATCACATTGGGGCGCCCGGGTGGCTTAGTCGGTTAAGCGTCCGACTTTCGCTCAGGTCATGATCTCGCGGTTCGTGGGTTCGAGCCCCGCGTCGGGCTCTGTGCTGACTGCCAGCTCAGAGCCTGGAGCCTGTTTCAGTCTGTGCCTCCCTCTCTCTCTGACCCTCCCCTACTCACGCTGTCTCTCTCTCTCTCTCCTAGAAATAAATAAAACATTAAAAAAAAATTAAAAAAATATTAAAAAAAAAAAAGAACGGGTTTATCACAATTCAAAAAGCTGAGACAAAACAAAGCAAAACAAAGATGTTGGAAATTTGACTGGTATTCTATTAAATACATATAATACCATTAGGGCAATTTTTGTTTTAATCATATTTATTTTTTCTTTCCTTTATACTATGAACATATGTATAGCTCTCTTGTTTACTTAGATCTTCTTTAGTGTCTTTTGAAGAAGTTTTCTTATTTTTTCTTTCAATAAAGTTTTAACATTTTACACATAAATATCTTAGTTATTTAAAAATGTGCATTATTACATAGCGTATGTATCTTGCTGGTTTTTTTTGAAAGAGCATCTTTAAATCCTTTTATCTTCCGTTATTTTTAGAGAGGTATAAGAATATTGATCCGAAAACTTACTATACTCTTGTTTTTTGTAATTTTCTACAAAGAATATTTTATGCATATATTCTTTTCTTATCATTCCCTTGTTCGGATGCAACAGGGAGTTACTCTGATCAGAGGGCTGAAAGCCATCAGCAGAAGGGAGGAGGGGCAAGGGACAAAAGCAAGCGGGAACCCCAATTAGCTGTTTCCCTTGATAGCCCCTTACGTGAGCCAAGGAATTGAGTACCTGCACAGAAGCCCTCTGAGATGTCCGGAAGTCACCTTTGGTTCATTATGGTATTAAGGTCCCCTCCCATGGGGGTGGGGGTTCCACCATTTTTTTTGGAACACAGGATTTATGCAGTAACATGTTGGCATGCTAGACAATGCACAGTTGAACCAAAGTGCTCAAGTAATAGAATATGCATAAGTTCCTTAAGGTATGTGTCAACTCCATGCCCCCACTCCTTATGCGCTGAATAAAAACTTCTTATACAAACCTGGTGGGGAGAGAGTGCTTCAAGAGCTATTTCCCTGTCTCCTTACTTGTATCAAGTAATAAAAAGGTCTTTTGCTTTCAACACTTCCTTGGGTTCTGTTCAGTTTAATGTACTCCAAGCTGCAAACCCCGTTGTGTTTAGTTACATTATCTCCTAAGCCTAAATTCTTAGATATGCAAACATTATAAAAGAGTGTGCTCATTTTACATTCTAATTCATTTACACACCATAAAGCATGTATTGAATCAATGAATCATCATATTGTCATGCATAACCAGTATGGTCATTTATTTCACATCAGTGAAGCATAAGTGTCCAATTCCATGCATTCTTTCCAGTACTGAGTTTTTGTTAGGCACTCAATCTTTGCCAATCTGATATGAATGAATAAATTGGATAGATATCCTAAATGATAAAAAGATAGGGTTCTTAAAAATTCTTTGATGATTAGTAACACTGAACATATTTCCAGTCACTTTTTGGCCATTTGTGTTTCTTTTTTGGTGTGTGTATTGCCTATTCTTGTCCTTTTTCCTTTACTGGTGTGCTTGCATATATTTTATTGATTTATAAGAGCTGTTTTTCTATATTCCTAGCAAATGTGTGATAATTTCCCTCAATGGATCACTTTGCTTTCTGTCTTATTTATGGTGCTATATTTTTGTATAGAATTTTAACTTTTAAATTAGACATATTTATCAATTTTTGAAAGGGAAAACACATTAAAAGTCAATATGTACAAGGTTCTATCTCTGCAAAGTGCTGCAAGGTACAGGGAACAGAGCAAAATTCACTGTTTTAATGACTTCCCATGAATCTCAGCTGTGTTTCCTCCTTATCCCTTATGGTTATAATGACATTGGAGATGGATGAGTAGATGACTTAGGAAACCAATCCCTGTCACTAAATATTTTTCCTATAGAAAGGGTACCAAATCAATATAAGTCTGTTGAAATATAATAGCCACAGCTTAGAAATGAGTCTGCATGATATTACAGGCATGCTGTTAGTTTGTCACCTGTGCCCAAGTCAGATTAATTGATAGTTGGGTGCTGCCTTCCCTACCTGGAAGCAGGGCCATGACCCAATGGCATCTGAGGTCCATCATTCTAGGAATCCATGAGCTGGGCCTCTTAGTAGTATTACCTGTGTGAGCCAAGGAATCAGTATCCTGACCTCTCCTTCCACAACTGAGCCTTTTGGGACAACCTGGTGACAAAATCATCCATGAGTAACATAAAGGCAGATCTCTGTAGAATGTATGGCCAGCACTCATCACTGTGCATGTCATATCCAATTGCCTTACATCACACAGAAAAACTGTTTGCAAATTCTTGGGTGCTGTGAAATGCTGGTGAAATGATTATATATGCATGCTTCTCTCTAGATGCTGTTGAGGGATGCAAACATCAGATTCAGACCTTGCTCTCAGGAAGAGTTCAATCTCATATCAGAGGTATGTGGCACCAAGTAAGATAAAGATAAAGCACAATGTAGCCTTTCCAAAGGAGAGCTCATAGGCCAACTCAGCTTCAGAGAAAGATTTCTTCTCTTAAGAAAGCAAAGAAGAAAACCATAGAAACAGAATAACTTCAGACAGCCTAGATATTTGAATTCAAGGACAAGGAGTTTAGGTTTTATCCTGAATCAGTGAAGGCCCTTGAGAAGACTCTATTTACTGGTAGTGTGACGATATAATTCATCATTTAAACTGGGACACACTAGAGATTGAAAAAAAGTTCATAATTCATGCTGGGACAGAAGGCATATTCCAAAACTATCCCTGGCAAACAAGGGTGTATGGTAACCCTATTATGTGGTCATAGACAATATTTCTTAGGAGATCTCTAGTGAAAGAGAGACAGGGAAAAACCAGGAAAGTGAGAAGCAAAACCACCAACAAAGTACACACACCATTACTATAAAATATATGTATGTTTATACAAACACTCACACATTTAGCTTCTATATATTCTATGTACACCCACATGCATAGACATAAACACATTTATATCTTGCAACTACATGTTAACTGACTTCAGCCTTTCCTTATGACTTATTCATTATGTTGCTTCATGTTCCGGAGAATTTCAGATTCTCCCCCAGTGTTTCTGCCACTAGAAACAGAGTTTTCCTTCACTGGCCTCTTAATGGCGTCTGTGTGCCTTCTTCTAATTAATTAATTAGTTTGCTTTTGGATAATCTCACCAAACTCATTGTACACCAACTTGAAAGAGATGTGAACTCCTGTCCTTGCCCTTTATGTACTGAAAGTATATAAAAAAAAATCTTTTTGAGTAGAGAAAATAATAATAAAAATCTAGGGCCTGGGAACAACAAGGGGCTTCAAAAGCCCCTAGAAAGCGTTCCCACTGCCTATGGGAGTTGCCCAAGCCTTGGCTTCTGGATTTCCCATGCTTAAACTTGCACTTTCCCGCCACCCAACCCCTGATTGGTCGCTCTAATTATGGCAGTGCGGAACTCCCTACTTAACACCATGAACTCTTTTCCTAGAGGTGTTTCATAGTCAAGCAATTTAGCAAAACAAAGGATCCTGAAGCAGAAAAAAAATAGGATAAATAATTTGAAAAACAGCAATGGCCCTCAAAAGTCCTGATTTTTCTTCCTTTGAAAGAAGCTATGACTTAAAAAACATACATATATATTTCTTTTATTTATGAATACATGGGTATTTATTTGAGGGCACACCATGCTACATGCCTTCTGCTAGGCTCGTTCTTTACGTTGTCTAGCTGACTAAAGCAAATTCCTGTGAGGTATTTTTTATCATTATTCATGCTTTATAGTAGAGGAAACAAAACTAAAAAGGAGTCGCTGTGTGTCACTTTCATAAGGATGCACAGCTACCACGTGGCAGAAGAAGGACTGCTTTCTAGGGTCTGACTCCAGCCTCTTAAAAGCCTTGGGATACACCAGAGATCTGCAAACTTTTTAATAAATGGCTAAAAACTAAATATTTTAGGCTTTGGAAGCCATAGGGTCTTTGACTCAACTACCCACCTCTGCCATAGTACTGTGAAATTGCCCATAGATAATGAATGGGTTCCAAGTAAAACATTAAAAACACTGAAATTTGAATTTAATAGAATTCCCATGTGTCATGAAGTATACTTCTTTGATGTTTTTCCCCAAACATTAAATATGTAAAACCATTCTTACCTTGCAGGCTACACAAAATAGGCAGAGGAGCAGACTTGGACTCTAGACCAGTTTGCTGACCTCTGGGAGCCTGGCAGACTGGCTTAGACTTGGACATAAGTAGAGAAATGTGAAAGCATCTCTAAGTTATAATCCACAACAGGCTGCCAAGAGCCACTGATTTTATGTGGCAGGAAGAAGAAAAGAAAGGGACTGTGGCCCAAGGTCCAAAACAGGAGCTGGTGGCACTTCCAGGTGGCACTTGCCAAGGAGGATGAGACAAAAGATCAAAGTAAGTTGTCCACAACAATGTCACTCCTTGTTTCTAAGCAGGCTGGGAGCAGCCATGTTGGGCCCCATGGAAGGGGGCAGGGTGGAGCTGCCACTCATCACTTGTCACAAGAGCATGTGGGTGGCAGGAGGCGGTCCCCTCATGCCCAGGTCCTGTCTCACAGTGGGCAGAGCCCAAGGCCAGGATAAAAGGACTTTGGGGAGGGATCCCCTTCACGGACTCCTCTCCTGGGGTGCTGACGGACCCAGTGTTGCCTGTGCATCGGTAAGTGTCCTCTGGGACCGGGACCAGTGTTTTTCACCAAGGGAGCTGAAACCAGAGCAAAGAGGCATATAGAATAGGGATTTGGGGGAAAGGATTCATGTGTCAGAGGAGGAGGGTTTGAGGAAGGAGTGCGGGAAGGGTTCTGGCACCAGCTGAGAACATATGGAGAAGAACCAGATGGCTATGCCTTGAGATCTGGAGGAAGCAAATGGATCTGCAATTTGGTGTGCTTCTCAGGACAGGGACACGGAAGCACAGACACTGGGATCCACTCTGACAGGCCTCAGGAGGCAGCTCACCTTTGAAAATGCAGCCCTGTTCCTCCCTGCAGAGAAGGATGGTGGACAGGGACCTTAGGCTCCTTTGGTCTTGTTAAACCTGTCTATCCATGGGTCTGAGAATGTTTTTGTAGACTTCCTGTGTTGATGAGGATAACACAAGCCTGAGAATCACCTTGACAGCCTCTCAGCTTGAGGTGGTAGAGAGAGGAGACCGGCGTTCTGGACTGATATCAGGGGTCCAGTTTTAAGTCCCAGGCTTGGACTGGCTGAGAGGCTTATCAGTCTCTTTAATAATGTGAGCTTACTGAAGTGGGCCATCTCCAAGTTCCTTTGCAATGCTGACCCCACAGAATAAAATCATCTTGGAAGTTTGACAAGAGGCAACAATTATTGCTGGTCTCTGTTAAGAAATAGTATCCCCTCAAATGGCTTATTAATTGAACAACTTCAGATTTGGAAGGCGCGGTTGAAACCAGTACCATCTTCACCCACAAGGCTTTAGACTCTTGGATGGGTTTGGTAATATGGTTTGGTCTTAGTTTACTACCTTGTATATTAGAAGAAAGTGTGTGTCTGACTTATAAGGTTCAGCTGAGGTTCCGAAGAGATGATGCCTGAGTACAGGAATGTTGTGCAGCTGCCGGATTATATGAGATGTTACTAATGATGTTTCTATGATTATGATATGCTAAGAGGGTGAGAAGGGCAGGGGGCTCTGTGTCCTGGGTCTGACTGTGTGACTCTCCCTCAGCTCCTGACCCCGCCTGCCGAGATGTCCTGCCAGCAGAACCAGCAGCAGTGCCAGCCCCCTCCCAAGTGCCCCACCAAGTGTCCTGCCCCCAAGTGCCCTCCAAAATGTCCCCCCAAGTGCCCCCCAGTCTCCTCCTGCTGCAGTGTCAGCTCTGGGGGCTGCTGTGGCTCCAGCTCTGGGGGCGGGGGCTGCTGCAGCTCAGGGGGCAGCGGAGGCTGCTGCAGCTCCGGGGGTGGGGGCTGCTGTCTGAGCCACCACAGGCGACGCAGGTCCCACCGCCACAGACACCAGAGCTCTGACTGCTGCAGCCAGCCCTCGGGGGGCTCCGGGTGCTGTGGAGGGGGCAGCGGGCAGTCATCTGGAGGCTGCTGTTGAAGTGGATCCTGATCCCCTCTTCCCCCGACCTCCCTGAATGGTGGAGAGTTCTGAGCAAAAGCTTGAGCTCTAACCAGAGGATCCCTCTATCTTGGTGTCCAGAAGCCCAAAACATTTCTCTAAAACTCATCCCCTGCCTTTCTTCTCCCTATCTGCGACGGCCCTGGAAATCCCAAAGTACAAACTCCATGTCCCTCCACAACTTATATTATTGCATTCTGTTGCCTGAATTGGAACAATAAAATGGATTCTGCTCAATACCTTGGTATAGACTGTTATCATTTCTCATTTTTGTCACCATTGTTCTCTTCTCCTCTGCCCCTGCTGGTGGCTACAGAGGCTTTAGAGGGCAGAGTACAAGGTCAAGGGTAGAGGGGAAATATTTCATACTTTTATACATTTGCAATATTCCCTAATTCTTTGTTTTCTCTTTTAATCAAGGTCCTGAAGCAGCATTAATTGTGAACATTGCTCCTTCCCTATTTGGTTACCCCCAAATATCTAACTCTGTCCCTCAAACATGCCCATGAGACAGACATCATCCTCCTTTCTACCATCACCTCCTCACTTTAATGCTCCCTATTCCCTACCCAGCTCCAGATGAGTTCCCTTCAACTTAAGTATACATACACATACACACACACAAATGCATATAAGGAATAAACCCTTATTGGGGCACCTGGGTGGTTCAGTTGGTTAAATGTCCGACTTTGGCTCAGGTCAGGATCTCACGGTTCATGGGTTCGAGCCCCACATCGGGCTCTGTGCTGACTGCCAGCTCGGAGCCTGGAGACTGCTTCGGATTCTGTGTCTCCCTCTCTCTCTCTGACCCTCCCCTGCTCACGCTCTCTCTCTCTCTCTCTCAGAAATAACTAAAACATTAAAAAATTTTTTAAAAAGGAATAAACCCTTATTTAAGTTTTTTTTAAAAATATTTTTATTTATTTCTAGGAGAGAGAGAGAGAGACAGTGTGAGCAGGGGAGGGTCAGAGAGAGAGGGAGACACAGACTCTGAAACAGGCCCCAGGCTCTGAACTGGCAGTCAGCACAGAGCCCGACACGGAGCTGGAACCCACGAACCGCGAGATCATGACCTAAGCGAAAGTCCAACGCTTAACCGACTAAGCCACCCAGGCGCCCCACCTTATTTAAGTTTTAAAATCACTTTTATTGTTGTATGATTTATACAGAATAAAATTCAATAATTTAAAAATATACAATTCGAAGACTTTTGCCAAACCTATGCAATCTTGTAACCACAAAGGTAATTAATGCATTTAAAATGTAGTTGGTAGACTTGACCTCAGTAAGGTGCACCATCAAATGGAGAACAGAGCCTGTTACACCAAGCCTTGCCCCCCTGAACCTCCATCTCCACTAGGGCAAGTCAACCTGAGTATCAGAGATGCAGGCCCCTCCCTCAGAAGACCAGCATAACTCCCTTCCACTCACTAAGTCTACTGATCATAGAGTGCTTCAAAGCTATAATTCTAGGAGACACAGGATCTAGCTTCCGTAGGGATTTATTTTTTTTTTTTTTTGCTTGTTTGTTTGTTTTGGTTTTGTTTTTATTGGATCTATAAGATCAAAATTTTTCCTTTATTTATTTTATTTTGTTACATTTTTTAAATTTTTAATCTTTTTTCTGTCAAGCTTCTCTTGACAAGCAGACAAAAACACACCTATGATCTAGCTTCCTTTATTATTTTTAAAAATTTTAAAATTTTAATTTAATTTTATTATTATTTTTCTCTCCAAAATGACACACAGAGAAATTTACCACAAAAGAAAGAACAGGAAGAAATGATGGCCAGGAACTTAATCAATGCAGATATAAGTAAGATATCTGAACTAGAATTTAAAACAACAATTATGAGGATTCTAGCTAGGCTTGAAAAAAAGCATAAAAGACTCTAAAGAACCCCTTACTTCAGAGATAAAAGAGCTAGCCAGGCCAAAATTAAAAATGCTATAACGAAGATGTATACCTGAATGGATATTGTGATAGTGAGGATGCACAAAGCAGAAGAATGGATTAGTAACATAAATGATATAATTATGGGAAATAATGAAAATAATGACGCTGAAAAGAATAAGATAACAAAGGTAATGGATCACAAAGGCAGACTTATGGAACTCAGTGATTTATTAAAATAGAATAATATTCTATAATAATAGGAGTTCCAGAAGATGAAGAGAGAGAAAAAGGGGCAGAAGATTTATGTGAGCAAATTACAGCTGAAAACTTCCCTAGTCTGGGGAAGGATGCAGACATCAAAATCTAAGAAACACAGAAAACTCCCATTAAATTCAACAAAAGCTGGCTATCCCCAGGCATATCATAGGGAAATTCACAAAATATAGGCAAGGAAATAATCCTGAAAACAGCAAGGGAAAAAATCTTTAACCTATAGGGGAAGATAGATCAGGTTCACAACATATCTGACCACAGAAACTTGGCAAGCC
Source organism: Proteles cristata cristata (assembly GCA_017311185.1). Classification (NCBI taxonomy): domain Eukaryota; kingdom Metazoa; phylum Chordata; class Mammalia; order Carnivora; family Hyaenidae; genus Proteles; species Proteles cristata. Next base: position 67,567 of record JAESUZ010000563.1, read on the forward strand.
AGAAGAGAATGGCAGGATTCAATGTGCTGTATGGGAAAAACATGGAGTCAAGATATTTTATCCAGCAAGGTTGTCATTCAGAATAGGAGGGGAGATAGTTTTCCATAAAAATAAAAACTAAAGAAGTTCATGATCACTAAACAGCCCTGCAAGAAATATTAAACAGCTCTGCAAATGGGAGCTAGGGGAGGGAGGAAGACCAGAAGCAACAAAGACTAGAAAGGAACAGAGAACATTACCAGAAACACTGATTTTACAGGTAACAGAATGGCACTAAATTCATTTTTCACTATTCACTTTGAATGGACTGAATGTTCTAACCAAAAGACAGAGTATCAGAATGGATAAACAAAAACGAGACCCATCTATATACTGCCTATAGGAGACTCATTTTAGACCGAAAGATATCAGTAGATATAAAGTAAGGGGATAGAGAACCATCTCTCATGCTAATGGACACCAAAAGAAAGCCAAAGTAACCAAAATTGTATCAGACAAACTAGATTTTTTTTTAAAAGACTGTAACAAGAGATGAAAAGAGGCATTATATCAAAATTAAGTGGCCTACCCATCAAGATCTAGCAATTATAAATATTTATGCCCCAAACTCGAGACACCCAAATATATAAATCAGTTACTAACAAACATAAAGAAACTCATTGATAATAATACAATAATAGTAGGGGACTTTAACATCCTACTTACATCAATGGACAGATCATCTAAGCAGAAAAACAACAAGGAAACAATGGCTTTGAATGACATACTTGATGAGATGGACTTAATGGATGTATTCAGAACATTCCACCCTAAAGCAACAGAATACACATTCTTTTTTTTTTTTAATGTTTTTATTTATTTCTAGGAGACAGAGAGAGACAGCGTGAGCAGGGGAGCGTCAGAGAGAGAGGGAGTCACAGATTGAAACAGGCTCCAGGCTCTGAGCTGGCAGTCAGCACAGAGCCCGACGCGGGGCTCGAACCCTCAGACCGCGATATCATGACCTAAGCGAAAGTCGGGCGCTTAACCGACTGAGCCACCCAGGCGCCCCAGAATACACATTCTTTTTGAGTGCACATGGAGCATTCTCCAGAATAGATCACATACTGGGTCACAAATCAGCCCTCAACAGGTACAAAAAAATGAGATCATACTATACATATTTTATGACCACAATGCTATGAAACTTGAAGTCAACTACAAGAAAAAAATTGAAAAAGACCACAATACATAAAGGTTAAAGAATATCCTAGTAAAGAATGAATGGGTTAACCAAAAATTAAAGAAGAAATAAAAAGGTACATGGAAGCAAATGAAAATGAAAACATGGCAATACAAAACCTTTGGGAAGCAGCAGAGGCAATCTTAAGAGGGAACTATATTGCAATATAGGCCTACTTCAAGAAGCAAGAAAGGTCTCAAATATACAACCCAACCTTAGACCTAAAGGAGCTAGAAAAGGAGCAGCAAATAAAGCTTAAAGCCAGCAGATGAAAGGAAATAAGACTAGAGCAGAAATATACAATATGGAAACAAATCAACAAATTTAAGAGCTGGGTCTTTGGAAGAATTAATAAAATTGATAAAACCCTAGCCAGACTTATCAAAAGAAAAGAGAAAAGACCTGAATAACTAAAATCACAAATTAAAGGGGAGAAATCACAACCAACTCTCCAGAAAAACAAATAATTATAAGAGAATATTATGAAAAATTTTATGCTAACAAACTGGCTAATCTGGAAGAAATGGAAAAATTCCTAGTAACACACAAACTACCAAAACTGAAATATAAAGAAATAGAGAATTTGAACAGAACCATAAGCAGCAAAGAAATGGAATCATTAATCAAAAGTGTCCTAAGAAACAAAATGCCAGGGTCAGATGGCTTTCCAGGGAAATTTTACCAAACATTAAAAAAATTTTGTTTAATGTTTATTTATTTTTGAGAGACAGACACAGAGTGCAAGCAGGAGAGGGGCAGAGAGAGAGAGAATCTGAAGCAGACTCCAGGCTTTCAGCTGTCAGCACAGGGCCCAATGTGGGACTTGAACTCATGAACCATGAGATCATGACCAGAGCTAAAGTTGGATGCTTAACCAATGGAGCCACCCAGGCAGCACCCCCCAACTTTTAAAAATTTTATTTATTTATTTTCTACCAAACATTTAAAGAAATGTTCTTTAATTTAAAAATTCTTCTCAAACTGTTCCAAAAAATAGAAATGGAAGGAAAACTTCCAAACTCATTTTATGAGGCCAGCCACATCTTGATTCCAAAACCAGAAAAAGACTCCACTAAAAAAGGACAATTATAGGCCAATATCCCTGATAAAAATAGATGCAGAAATTCTCAACAAGATACTAGAAAATGGAATTCAATAGTATGTTAAAAGTATAACTTGTCACAATCAAGTGGGATTTCTTCCCAGGCTTCAGGGTTGGTTCAGTATTAATAAATCAACCAATGTGATACACCATATTAATAAAAGAAAGGGTAAAAAACCATATTAACCTCTCAGTAGATGCAGAAAAAAAAGCATTTGACAAAACACAGCCTCCATTCTTGATAAAAGTCCTCAACAAAGTAGGGTTGGAAGGAACATATCTCAAGATCATAAAGGCCATATACAAAAGAACTACAGCTAATATCATCCTCAATGGGAGAAAACTGAGAGCTTTTACCCTATAGTCAGGAACAAGGCAAGGATGTCCCCTCTCACCACCTGTTTTAAAAATATTACTGGAAGTTCTAGCTAATACAACAAGATAAAAAATGTTAAGTAAAGCTATACAGATTGGGAAGGAAGAAATAAACTCTTTTGTTTGCAAATGATATAATCATCTATGTAGGAAATCTGAAAAAATAAACAAACAAATCTCCTGGCACCAATAAGGAATTATAGCAAGACTGAAGGATACAAGGTTAATCCACAAGAGTCAATCATTCTTCTATATAATAGTGAACAAGTGGAATTTGAAATTAAAAATACAACCCCATTTACATTATCAAACTCCAACAATAAAATATTTAGGTATAAATCTGACAAAATATGTATATATGATTACTATGAGGAAAGCTATAGAACTCTGATGAACAAAATCAAACGAGAACTAAATAGAGAGACATAATATGTTCATGGATAAGAAGAATCAATATTTTCAAGAATGTCAATTCTTCTCAACTTGATCTATATATTTAATGCAATCCCACTAAAAATTCCAGGAAATTATTTTGAGGGTATCAAGAAACTGATGGTAAAAACCATATGAGGAGTCAAAAGATCAAGAATAGCCAACACCATATCAAAGGAGAAAAACAAAGTTGTAGGACTGACACCACCTGATCAAGGTATCATTGAAGGGGAGGGTATAGGATATATGACTAGGATTTTTAGGGCAGTGAAAATACTCCATAACACCATAATTGTATTATGGAAACCTCTGTACATTCCCCTCAGTTTTTCTATGAACTTAAAACTTTTCTAAAAAACATAAAGTTCAATAAGTAACTTGGGAAAGAGATTACAAATGACAGTTATAGGATTAACATCTCTCATAAACATAGCGTTCATATAAATTAAGAGTAAGGGGAGCCTGGGTGGCTCAGTCGGTTAAGTGCCGACTTCAGCTGAGGTCAAGATCTTGCAGCTCGTGGGTTCAAACCCCACACTGGGTTCTGAGCTGGCTGTCAGAACAGATTCTATGTCTCCTTCTCTCTCTGACACTCCCCTGCTCACGCTGTCTCTCTCTCTCAGAAATAAATAAAACATTAAATAAATCAAATACAAAAAGAGTAAACAAGGAAACATTCCTATAAAAGATTTGGAAAAGTCATAAATGATCAATTCTAAAAAAAAAAAAGAGAGAGAGAAAAAGAGAAGAAAGAAAAATAATAAATATTTGTAATTACCTTGAATTTAGATTGGAAAAAAAATTCTACCTCACCATTAAAGAAGAAATAGAAATCATTTTTTGGAGGAAGCTTTCAGATTCAGAATATATATCAAAAATTAAAAAGGCTCATTAAACTCTTTTATTGGAACAAAACTCACCAGATGATGTCCAAATGGTCACTTATGCTTTGTTACTGACAATGCAAATTAGCATAAAGATTTGGGCAATTCATTAATTTATTCAACAAATATTTGTTGGAGTAGATGAATTAAGCTTAAGATGAATGTATCATTCTACATAAATATTGTTATGCTGTTGAGTCAAATGAGTTAAAAAAAAATAAAGACAAAAGAAAAGATGCACAAGAATGTCTACAGCAACAATTCAGATGTAATTGAGAAAGCCCAGCACACTTGAGATAAATATGAGATAAACATAACATAATTACAACACTAGCAAGACTCTGCTTGGTGCTGACTCTGGAGCACAGAGAAAAAAGTTTCTCAATCTGTATTGCTTCTAGTCAGATCCCAACAATGCTTCCTTTATTCCATGAGATAATGAAAAGTTGACAACATAAAGGTACTGAGAAAAGAACTTTCATGGGTGTAGTCTTTTGACCCCCACGATGAAGCATAAAATGGGCCACGGACCTGGAACACTTCCTCACCAAGAGATAAAGAGGCTGGTGCCTGGCCACCCCCATTGTTATATCCTGTGCTCTGAGCAGGGGACAAGCTTCCTCCACTGCCACAGGACAGGGGTGGCCACTGGCCATGGGGATCAACACGCGCTGTGGAAGCCAGTCTTGCTCTGCCTCCTCCCTAATGTGAGTGAAGTGCTGTTCCATCTAAGTGCTTGACTGTGTTGTATTTTTCTTGTTGACTCTAATACCGAGATGCAGTGGGAGAAGTGTTTAAAGCACTCTCCCGGGATTGGTAATGTGCAAATGGTACTCTACTTGACAAAAACAAGGGGGCAGTAGATATCTTGATAAATGGGAAATCTCAGAAAGCCGATGCTTTGCTGGTCAAAATGTTTATATATTGATTGGACTGTTCATAAAGCCATGAGATTTTTAGCCAAGGCTTAAAATCCTGTCTTCATCGTACAACTATGCAGACAACTCATTGCCTGCATCTAAGTCAGGTCAACTGACGGTTTGGGTGTTACCACACATAGAGGCAGAGGCATAGACCAGATAGCATCTCAACCCCATCATCCCAGAAATCATGCGCAGGAATCCATGTCCTGACTACTTCCCCATTACCAAATCCTTCATAACAACCTGAATGTTGTCTCCAAGCTGCTCAGGAGCTTCCCTGGTGTAATCTGAAGCCAGCTCTTATTGGCAGAGGGCAGGGAGAGAGCAAAGAAAGCCTCGGGCCACTCCAGATTGGTAGGCAGCAGGTTGATGAACAAGGGAACTTACTCATGAGGCTTGCCTTGGGCAACTGAAAGACAGGTACATCTCTGCAGCTGCCTGTCAAATCTTAAAAATTTATGCAGAGGCCTTAACTGGGTTCAGTCATATATAACATCCCAGTGCTCTAAACACCACATCACTACCTGAAGGCTGTGTCCTTGGGGCGGCCTCTGGGGTCAGAGAAGAAAGGCAGAACCCAAGTCCCAAGGACGAGGAAAGGGTGAGAAGTCCCCAGGTACTAAGGTCCATCCAGCTCATGGGTCAACCGCAGTCTCACCCTCTTTACGACCTCCCCCAACTGAGCAGGAGAACAAAGTCATATTCAGGTGAAACAGAGGCAGCTGTCAGGACAACGTGACCGACACACCTCGCTGAGCCCTCTTTCAGACTGGTCTCCTCTGAGAATGACCTCATTAATCAAGATTAATTTATTTGTAACCTGCAAAGTCAAAGCTACAAACTCTGTGCATAGCCCTGTGTGAACCAATGGAGATACACAAATATAAGACCCAAGTCAGAATGTCAAGGAGGTTACTACAACCTCATTTGAGTAATATGTCACATGATGGATAAAAGAGCAGACGGGATTAGAGCTGCTCCAATGTGATGGGGCAACAGCATGGCATGTAATGTAGGGAGAGGCATCACCAAGGTCCAGAGACAATGTCCATCACTTTCATATTTCTAATATTTCATATTTCATGTCACTAAGCTAAGTGACAAACAAACTTGAGGTAGAATATAGATTCATGTTTCACAATAGGATTTTGGACTGCCTTCCATAAATAGTGCTCAATTATTAGCAAGGTGTTATTAATAGTTTGGTTTTAATTGTTTATGGGGTTCAGAGACCTTTTCATCGATTACGTAAGGAAAAGAATCAAAGGGCCATCTTATCCTGGCTTTGGACACCACCCAACCTGTTAAGACAGGACCTTAGCATGGAGGTCAGACTCCTGTCATCCACATGCTTCTGTGACAGGTGGTGACTGGCAGCTCCCTCCTGCCTCTCACAGGACCCAGGACATTGCCACCACCAGTGCCACCTCATTCTCCTTACAGCTGCCTGTCCTCACCCCTCCTTCCTGGAGTCTAGCCCCTCACCCCTCCTTGTCCGATGCCCGCACTCCTAGAATGAAGACCCACAGAAACCTCTGCGTGTCTCTGCTTGTGTCTTCAACACCCTGGCAGACCCGGTGTGTGTGTCTATGTGTGTGCCCATGGATGCCCACGTGAGCATGGGAGCTCACACATTCACAGTTAAAACCCTGCATTAGCAGCGAGACCCACCTGGGACAGAATCTTGGCCCTGATGCCTGGTAGCTGCGTGACCTTGTGAAAATCACCTAACTCTTCTCACGCACGGCTTCCTCAACTTTAAGGCAAGTGCTAAAATTTGCTCTCAGTGGTGTCTCGAAGGTCAATAGATCATGGAAGGAAAACACGGGGAACCCTCAGAAGTGAACTACATCTCCTTCGATTACGAAAAGGGAGTGAATGGTTTTCAGATCAAAGCTATTTTCCAGGTGAGCTGCATCTGACTTTTTATATGACTATTTTTTTCACTGCGGTCTTTCATGAATTTTCATGTAACAATATCCCCGTCGAGGAACCCAAGAGAAAAACCGCACTGCCTTGCGGAGAATGATGAGAATCTGTTTTCCAGGCAGGAGGAGGGTGAGTCCATGGATGAGAAAGCAGGAAGGGGAAGGGGGGAAGACACAACAAGATGGATCCAGGCTGGGGTGTATGTGAGGAGGACCCCACGAACAGGAGCCCCCAAGGCCATGGAGGCAGGAAGACCTTATAGAATGGGGGGGCAGGGAGTTAGTAGGAATCTCCAGGGCCACTGCTATCTGTCTACATGGACACAAGGTTCTTTGAAGGAATTTGAGGGAACATGTTTAGGAGAGTAAAGATGAAGGCTAGTGTCAATTTGGCATATAGCAGGTGCTGCTTTCATGCCTGGAGAGCAATATATTTTAAAAATAAGCAAATTAGTTAGATAAAGGCAAACCAGACCTGCGTAATCATGAGAAGAAAGTCCTCCTTGCGCATGTGTCCAAAATAAATCTCCAGAGCTTGAGGGGAGGCAGATATGACTCAATCATATGTGTACCTAGACCACAATGCGCAAGGAGAACCAGTAGCTGGAGAACTGTACGTGTGCACACGATTGTGGGTATGTTAGACTACTTAACTGATTGACAGATACACACATGTGAGTATATGTGTGTAGTACATATGTAGATAAGTATATATATTATATAGACCTGATACAAATGCAGGTATGAGCATAGATACAGATATGGATGTCGATGTAGACACAGATCAGACCTAGACAGAAGAGCAGAACGAGAGAATGCACCTTGTCGGGCCCTCTCACCATCAGATGTCTCAGGTGCATGGCCTTCCCCGCTGCTCCACTGCCTCTCACTTCTAACGGTTTCTCCTTGATGCTACTCTTCACTGGGATGCACGCATGCTTCTCTCCACCCCAACCCCCACTCCAGAAATCATCAGCCCTGACCTACAGGGAGCCTCGCCCAGGGCTCCAGTGTGTTCAGGGTCAAGGCCAGCATGTTTCAGGGACAGGCAAGGCTCTGTGAGGTATGGCTCGTACAACTACTCAGCTTCTGTTGGCTTCCCAGGAAGAGCTGGCACTTGGCTGTACTGTGAGCATGTCACTCCCTAACCCACTCCTGTGCTTATTCCATGATATTTTCCTTTCTGAGACAATGCAGCTCACTCGCTCAGGTATCCTCTATGTAACATTATCTTACACAAGAGATTTTAATAAAACTTTTGACAACACAACTGTGCCTCGTATTTCTCATTCCCCTTCAGCAAGTAGCACGTGCTTCTGCACACGTGGGTGGCTAATAAGCTTTCAAAAATCCTTTCCTTAGCATGAGCACTGACTTGGCAGTTTACAAACAGCTCTTCCCTATGACCCCCTCATGAGAGACCACGCTGCAGGACAGGCCCAGGGAGGTGTGGTGGCATCAGCCTTCTCCAGAGATCAGCCACGGTCCCACCTGGCCATGACATTTGTTCAGGTCGTTGCAGTGGGCTTACTGACGGGGCAGTGACCAGGATATCCATGCCTTGGCTCACACAGGAGCCTAGCTCCTGATGCCTGGAATGAAGGGGTTAGGAGGTCAGCCGGTCCCTGCCTCTGCCTCCAGGCAAGGCAGCACCTAAACTATCCATCTACTTGGACGCAGAGAGGAGTCAGCAGCATGGCTGCAACCATGTCACTGGGACTGACACTTTGCCTATCAAGGGGTATTGGCTCTCCGTGGCTTTGGCACCATTCAGTAAACATGTTTGATTACTGAAGGCTTTCTGAAGTCACCTCTTCATCCAGGGGGTCTGTGTCTTACATGGTCATCTCTCATCTCTCAGAGAGCTGGAGGGGACACTGCTGAGGTCACATGGGAAGGAATCCAGACTGAATTATTTTCCTTTGGTGCCTTCCCACTCTCATTGCTTTGGAGCTATGAATGGACACTCAACAGATTTTAGGTTTCTTCATCTCTGCATATCTTCCTTTTAAAGGTAGAAATGATGAAACAGCATTCTAAAATAAATAGAATATAGACGATTGTTGCTTCATTATTAAGTGGGGAAGGTGTAACAATAATGGCACAAAACCCAAAATATATTTAAAAAAGAGTTGAACAAATCAATTACATAAGAATTAAATTTTATACAGCATAAAGTGCCCTATGTAAGGTGAGAAGACAAATACCTACAGAACAATACAACACATATGCTCAGTAAGGACCTAACACCCCTAACATATTAATATATATTTCTAATTTAAAAGTAAATGACCATACAAAATGTAATGAGCAAAAGATACAAAGAGCCCATTCCTAATTCCCCACCTCATGATCTCGCTCACACACACACACATATCTACACACGTTTTATGAGTTCGAGTTTTCCAGAGACACAAAACCAGTAAGATGTGTCTGTGTGTACAGAAAGAGTTAGTTTCAGGAATTGCCTCACACAGTTGTGGGAGCTGGCAAGTTTGAGAATTGCAGAGCAGGTCAGCAGGCTGGAGACCTGGGGAGGGGTGATGTCACAGCCTTTGGTTGGTTTGTTTGTTTATTTTGAAGTGTTATTTATTCCTGAGACACAGAGACAGACAGCATGAACAGGGGAGGGTCCGAGAGAGAGGGAGATACAGAATCTGAAGCAGGCTCCAGGCTCTGAGCTAGCTTTCAGCACAGAACCCAACATGGGGCTCAAACACATTAGTTGTGAGATCATGGCCTGAGCCAAAGTGGGACGTCCAACCGACTGAGCCACCCAGGCGCCCCCAAGGCCTTCAGTTTGAAGGAACAATTCTGCAGGCAGAGTTCCTTCGTCTTGGCAGCCCTCAGTCTTTTTTTTTCCCTAATTCTTTTCACTGATTGGTTGAGGCCCACCACATTCTGGAGAGTAATCTGTTTTACTCAAAGTAGACTGATGTAAATGTTAATCACACCTAAAAACAATGCCTTCATGGCAACACCTAGAGATGAGTATTTGATTTAAAATCTGGGTGTCATGGCGTATCTAAATTCACACATTAAATTAGCCATCAGAGTTCACCCCTCATTCATGTGGCACGTACATACATCTCCTTAAGCAATATCTAAAATATTAATAAAGACAATGACAAGTCCATACCTCCAGCTAACATGATGCAGTTAGACTGTGTACAGCAGATGAGGCAAACACTCTTTCTCCAGATAAGGATGTAAAGTCCTCGAATGATGTTGACTCCTCTCCTTGACTTCCTTACCTTCTATTATGTAAAGTGGAATGATACTGAAATACATCACTCAATACATCTTATGTTACATGATAAGGTGATGAGAATGGGAAAGTACTTACACACACACACACACACACACACACACACACACACACTCATAACAAAGTTAGGAAGAAATGCTCATAATAAGGATAGTCCTGGCCATGTTTCCTTGTACCCAACATTCATTCCTGAAGGGTCTGGGCCATGAATAATCCTGTATCCATTGGGTTCTTTGAGTTTTCCGTGGACTTTAATAAAAAGGAGTATCAGAACAAATGTCTCCCTCAGGGGTCTCCTGTATTCCATACATGCTCTTCCTTACCTCCACCGAGAGTAGCAGTTTAATTTCTCTGTGGTAATCAGGATCAATCACTTCACTGATTCCACTAACTACCTTCTTTGTCCATTGATTTAAAGTCACGAGGAGGCCCAAGTAGCCAGGTGGCTATCTTAACTTCCAGTTCAATTAAATCATTATGTCTCCTGATGCCTTATACAATTATGGACCCCATTCAAAACTAGCAGATTTGGGGGTGGCTGCGTGGCTCAGTAGTTCAGCATCTGACTTGGGCTCAGGTCATGATCTCATGGTCTGTGAGTTTGAGGCACACTTCAGGCTCTGTGCTGACAGCTCTGAGGATGGAGCCTGCTTCCGATTCTGTTGCACGGGCTCTCTCTCTCTCTCTCTGCCTCTCTCTCCCTGATCCCAGCACCCTGCCCACACTCTGTCTCTCAGAAATGAATAAATGTTAGAAAAACTTTTCAGAGGGTATATCTTAACATGCCCTGGAACACTGGACTCCTAGAAATTCCACTGAGATAGAATTCCAATGAGTTCCTGTCAGTTATTTCCTACCCTATGACACATAAATGCCTTGTCAGTAAGTCTAGAGTAGTTGCTGCTTCTTACTTGTTAGATACAATCTAGGCTGATGCATCATATCATTGATGTAATAGACCAGTGTGCTGACTTGTTGAAGGAAAGACAACCAAGCTTCCTGAGGACCAAATTATGACGTAGGGCAGGAGAATTGTCCTACTCTTGAGGAAAGACAGTAAAGGTATATTGCTAGCCTTTCCAAATAAAACTAAACAGATTCTGGTGGTTTTTACTAATAGACGTAAAGAAAAGAAAAACCATTTTCTAGATCGCTAGCTACATATCAGTGATCAGGAGATGTGCTAACTAGCTCAAGTAATGAAGCCATACCTGGTAAAGCAGCTACAAGTGGAGTCACTAGTGGCCTCAGCTTACAATAACCCATTGTCATTCTCAAAGACCCATGTGTCTTCTGCACAAACCAATTAGGCCGAGTTTAAGGCAGATGTGGTGGGAACCACATTTCAGATCATTCATGGTAACAGGAATTTCTGCAGTCCCTTCAGGGATGTAGTATTCCTTTTAATTTATATTTTCCTAGGGAGTGGCAGTTCTTTTTTTTTTTAAATATTTTTATTTATTTCTAGGAGAGAGAGAGAGGGACAGTGCGAGCAGGGGAGGGTCAGAGAGTGAGGGAGACACAGACTCCAAAACAGGCTCCAGGCTCTGACTGGCAGTCAGCACAGAGCTCGACGCGGGGCTCGAACCCATGAACCCCGAGTTCTTGACCTAAGCGAAAGTCAGACGCTCAACAGACTGACCCACCAAGGCGCCCCATATGTAGGGACAGTTCTAATGGCTCCCAGTTGACCTCCCCATCAAAGGAGCCCTCATACCACAGATCAGAGAACCAAGGTGGGGATTCTGCCAGTTGTTGGGTGCATCTGTTCCAATTTTCTAATTACACAATCTAGAACCAGGGAAATAAGCACAGGGTGGGGTCAGGACCCACTGGGCTCACTGAGAGAGGAATCTGAGCTAAAGCCCTATTGATCCCCTGACCTCCATCAGCTCCTCCAAACAGGGACCAAAGTGGACCAAAGCTGTTTTGAGTCTCCTGGAATGAGTGTCAGTCCAGAGCCAGTGTCCGCTTGGTCTAAACGTCTAATGATTTTCTTTTCCTCCGTAGCACACTTACCTTGGAAACGTGCCATACCTTTGGCAAAAAAACTTCCCTTTGGGGAAGGCTGGGGGAAAGATTAATAGTGTCACTCTTTGGCAGAGTACAGGGGCCCTTCCTCTAGGGGACTCATGCTCCCCTTCATTCAAGGGCTTCTGTGTTTATAAACTAGCTCCAAGTTGGGAATTGATAGAGGGAGTATGATTCTAACTTTTTATGGTTCAGAGTTTTGTTCACTTGACTTAGAATCCTTCTCTAAATCAGACTTTAGTGGACCCCCCCATCAATTTCACTTCCAAACACCATGATAAACTAGCCAGAGCCACAGCTCTCTGTGAGTCAGAATGTTCTGAGTACTGCTTGGACTTTGCTGCCCATGACAGTAATCACACCCACTTTGCCTTTGGTGTCTAAGGGCTGCCACTTGGTCCCCGCCACCCTGGTTTCCAACTATCCCCATTGCATTCAGGGTTCCCAAACCAGTGGCATCAGATTCCAGTGTAATTTCTAACCTACAGAGACCAATTACATAGCTCTTCAAGGATGCTGGGGTCTCCTCACAAACTTATTTCTCATAGTCGTAGTAAAAGTTAACCCCCCTGGATCCTTCCAAGGAAGCTGAGCAGATCTCAAATGATAACTCCACTCAACCATTCCAATAACCCGAAGCCTTGGGCCCCTTACTCCATAGTATACCAAGGGAGCTCTAGCATTTCATCTTCATTGAGAGTTAATCACCTTTTGGTCCATGTTTCAGCCAACCAACCAAACTGCTAGAGCCCTGGCTAGCCTCCCCCCACCCCCAACCGTCATACTGTGACATCAAGTCTAGAATATCTGCTTGGCAGATCTATAGGAATCAAGTTGGCCTGATCCAACTTTAAGGCCTTTCCACAATTATCCCATATTCTTAATAGCCACTCCACACATATTCCCTGGGTGTAGATCTGTATAAATTGGAAAAAATTACGTTGTTCTTTTGGAGTGTAGTGTACCTCTTTATGGGTCACACTTTGTACATCCCCTTTTGGGACCCACTTGGACTTGAGTCCAGCTCTATATCTAGAAGTAAAGAGAGATGGTGGGGTGGGTCCCAAAGAGAGCCAACAATGCACTGAAGGCCAACCATGTCGGGAAGGCCTTTTCGCTTCCTCAGGAAGTGCATGGTTATCCTCCTCAGATGGGGATGAAAAGGCTCCTTCTATTGGAAAAGAAACAATTTGGTGGAATGGAATTAAGAAATTCAATGTCTCAGCTCTATCAGGATCTTCCCAAACGTCCCTATTCCAATGTTCAGGACGCCAGGGATGAGACCACAGACATAACATGAATCATGGATTTGGCTCTCAGAAGGACACAGCACCACTTTTGGGGGGGGGTCCTGGAAAAAACTCATCATTGAATCTAGTCAGGAAGAACTAGATCAAACAACCCCAACTTGACAGGCATTCCGCAAAAAGGAACACCTGTTTAAAAATCTTCAAATCCTAGAAGACCAAAATCTAGCAGTGACACAGAGAGGAGGAAACTAATGAAGCATGGTAGCTAAAGGCAATGTTGGTTCCTGGACTGGATCCTGAACCAATAAAAATGTGTTTTGCTCTTAAGCACATTAGTGATGCAAGTGGCAAATCTGAGCAAGTTCTGTAGACACTCAGCGGAAGCGGGAGTTCAGGACAGAGTATGGGAAGGACCATATGAGAATGAGAAGAAACACACGATGAAGGCGAAAGAGGCAATGAAGGGTTCAAGTTTTATTGTTTCCCATGGGGCTGGGTTTGCCACAGGGGAAGCAGCAGAAGGACCTTGGGTCTGTGCTCTGGGCTCCCGCGCAGCCAGGCATGTGGGCGTGGGGGAGGCGAGTGGAACCAGGGCACAGCGATCCTCTGGGCCAGAGCTCAAGGCCTCAGTCACCCGGGCCCCTCAGCCCCATGGGCAGGCCCAGCAGGAGGAGCAGGAGCAGGAGAAGCATTTGGCCCTTGGCTGCCCCCAAGTCCGCTCTTCTTGGCTCAGAGTCCGCTTCAGCAGCAGCCTCCAGATGACTGCCCGCCGCTCCCGCCGCAGCACCCGGAGCCCCCCGAGGGCTGGCTGCAGCAGTCAGAGCTCTGGTGTCTGTGGCGGTGGGACCTGCGTCGCCTGTGGTGGCTCAGACAGCAGCCCCCACCCCCGGAGCTGCAGCAGCCCCCGCTGCCCCCGGAGCTACAGCAGCCCCCGCCCCCAGAGCTGGAGCCACAGCAGCCCCCAGAGCTGACACTGCAGCAGGAGGAGACTGGGGGGCACTTGGGGGGACATTTAGGGGTGGGACACTTTTGCAGGCACTTGGGAGGGGGCTGGCACTGCTGCTGGTTCTGCTGGCAGGACATCTCGCAGGCGGGGTCAGGAGCTGAGGGGGAGTCACACAGTCAGAGTCAGGACACAGAGGCCCCCTGCCCCGCCCCTTCCTGTTCTCTGCATCCTTTCTAGAGCCTTTATTTTTAAATGTTTCAATGCATTTCTTGATAAGTCTACACTGGAGTGTCATTATTTCTAGTGGTTAGGCAAATGCTTCACACTACCTCCTTTGAAGTCTCACACTTTCTATTTAAGTTAGGCAGGGATTATTCTGTATTTCAGAAAAAGAGGAAACACAGGCAAAAGCCAGTAAGAAAAACAATCTACCATCATTAATTATCTGATAAATGAAGGTGGTAATTTCTCCCATTTGTCAACCAGAAGTCTCAAACTGTCCAGTCTGGAAACTAGATCAGAATGCGAATATTCTCCTGAAGGAAGGATGTGAAGGATTAGAACTTCCTAGATGATTTTGTTCTGTGCAGAACTGGACATGCCCATAGAGATGTTCTTGGAGGCTGGCTGGTCTCGCTGGCTCACTTCCTTACTGAGGTAGCTGAGGAATGGACGGTGTGGAGGCGGGAGACCCAGCCTGGACCCTGGGGCTCCTTTATGACGCCCTGGCACTTCCAGCAAACCCACGGCCTCTCCCTATATCTTGGCACAGTGATTCTCCGCTTGGTGTCTCTGGCTTCTTAAACAGGTCCCCAATGTCACTTCAGATCCACAGATATGTAGGTTTTAGAACTGCCTCCGACATCCTCTGATTAGCTCTCTCTCTCTCTCTCTGTGCGTTGAGAACTCCTATGCCCACCTTCTCTTCGCAAAGAGAGTCACAATTTAAGATTTTACTCTCAAGGTGACACCCCCTTGTGGAAGCCGTTTTAGTGGAGCCTGACGGCCAGGACTTCCATTCCCTCCGAGCTGACCGCCCCCCCAGCTGCAGCTCAGTTTGGTATAACACAAAGGCACTGCCATCCACTCCTCCATCTGAGACTCCGCAGATGCCTTCCCCATGCATGTCCTCCTTCAGCCTTCCTGTGGCTTCTCTCCTCTTCTCTACGTGGCCTCCAACCCCCAGGGCCTTTTCTCACCTGCCCCTGCAGCTCAGGTCTAAGCTCCCCCCAGGGGACACTTACCTTGCACAAGCAGCACAATCTGTCAGCACCTCAGGAGAGGAGTGTATGGAGGTGCTCTGACTCCAAGACCCTTTTATCCTGGCTCTGGGCTCTGCCCCTTGTCTATGAGACAGGACCTGGGCATGAGGGGACCACCTCCTGCCACCCACATTGTCCTGTGACCTGTGACCTGGTGCTGACTGGCAGCTGCTTCCTCCTCCATGGGAGTCCTTAGCAGTTGCTCCCAGCTGGCAATAGGGCTGTTTAGGAAAAAGGGCAAGGGAGAGAAACTGCCGTCACCCCCAGCTCACTCTCCCCCCTTGTCCCTGCCGGATACCTGCCTGGCTCCGTTTTGGAGTCTGAGTTCTCAGCGTCTATTTTCTTGCCTCCCAAATCTTACTTCATTGTTTCTGGACAATCTGGTTTAAACCAACTTTCACAAAATCCTCCAACTCTTTATTATTTACATGTGTGTATGTGTGTGTGTGTGTGTGTGTGTGTGTGTGTGTGCGCTATAACAACCAGGAACCTATTTGGGGGGTCCAACCCTAGAGAGAATCGTGGTTCTGCCACCTGTAAGTTGCAGGACCTTGTGAAAAATACCTCATCGTCTTGTTCTCAGCTTTGTCCAACTACAAGAGAGATCATAGAAAAATAACTCTCTTGGTGGGGGTGGGGGTGAGAGCCAGTGAGCTGATGCTAACGAAACCTCTGATAGTTTATAACATGTTATATTCTCTTAACCAACGTCAACACATTCATTTAAAAAAATCACAGCTCTTTTCTAAGGAGAGTGAGTCTGGTTAGAAAATACAAGACTCTTCTGTTTCTGTAGAGGATATTGGTAGGTTTTCATAAGACAATGTGAACCAGGAAAATGTTTTATAGAGGAGGCAGAGAGGGAAGACCCGGTCCACCGGTGAGATCAAGAATTCAGATTCTCCAGGTGCCTTGTGGGAAGGCTAAACTGAAGTCCACAGATGGCAGCGAGGAGACAGTGAGACTGTAAGGATGGGCACTGCCCAGGCTAAAGCAGCCAAGGGAGAGATGTCCTTCATGCAGTGGAGGCCTGAGGGTGTTTTAGAACAAGAGCAATTAATACATCATACGACTTTTGTCTCTTTCTGTTTTATAAGCTTCTCCCAACACTCCCAGTCTCTTAGGGCTTCAATTCAGGTACATAGAAACGGGCTTTTCTTGACAGTAATACTGGTATTTTCACATTTTTAAGAGATAAAGGAAGGGGCCAGAGTTCACATCTGGGTTGATAGTGAGTCAGATAACAAGAGCCCCATCTATGGTGGTGTAAGGTTATGAAACACCTAGACCACGTATCACATGAAGGAGAACCAGAACTAGGGAGACTGTATGAAGGGAGTCTCCTGTACCCCAGGCTTGTGAAGAACCCTGGGATTTGCTAGACCCTGGACGGATGTGGATTTGATAGTATCTAGGTCACTTGGTGTGTTAGGAACCCTACTAGGTTGTGGTGCAGGTGTGTGTGTGTGTGTGTGTGTGTGTGTGTGTGTGTGTGTGTGTGTTTCTTCTACTTAGAGATAGTACGGAGACCATGAGAGACACCAGATATACACTGTGTGTATGTGGGTGTGCATGCACACACATCTGTATATCTTACCATGTTCCTTCCAGCATCTGGTATCCCCTCCTGTTCAACCTTCCCGGAATTGTTCTGCTTCTTTCCTGCCATACGTTCCCTTCATTCTGTTCCTCCTTGGGTTTCAGCTCCTCATTGGTTTCTATCCCACATTGGGTTCTACCCCTGTCCCGCAGGAGCCTCAGACCATTAAGGGTGTCTCTTCTTGGGGTCCCCTGGGCCCACAACGAGCTCCAATCCGTCTTGCTGACAGTTGAAGCCTGTGCAATAAGACCCTTCCTACATCTCCACTTTGGGCTTTTCTGTTTCCCTGTGCAAATATTCTTCTTAAGCTATTTTCTCTACTTTGAATTTATCCTCCTTGTCAAATCTTCAATGATTTATTCCATGATCTATATGCTTCTAAAACTGTGCTATTCACAGGTCACTGTGCTACCCTGTATGAGTTCCTTCTCTCTGTCACATCCACCTCTAATAAACTCTCCTTGAATCCCAGCCTGGGTCTCACATTTCTATATCCCTCATCAGTTCTAATATGCATTGAATGAATACTAAGGTTGAAAATGTATTCATTAATACCAGAATTAACTTTACTTTGATTGTGACCTGAGCCATTATCATCTGAATTCTCACTCTGAGATATTCACATTATTATGTCCTAGACCTATCACCCTGTAGAAATCTGCTGGTGAATTATCTGGGTGGGGCTCATCTGGTTTCAAGGAATGTGTTTAATGTGAGTGTAGACAAGATATTGATTAGTGGCTCACATCATCCTGAACCACATGATTCAGGAGCCCAGCTCATCCATTCCAAGTGTGATGAGACT
>JAESUZ010000564.1:0-77016 GCA_017311185.1 Proteles cristata cristata
GCACAGAGAACTCCTCTCAGACATAATTTGAATCGATCTTCTGCAGGACATAGAGTGAAAATGGCAAAATATTAAGACAGAGAGAATTTTGAAAACAGCTAGGGAGAAAAAGGCCCTAACATACAAAGGGAAACCTATCAGAGTGGTGACAGACCTATCTACTGAAACCTGGCAGGCCAGAAAGGAATTGCAGGAGATCTTCAATGTGATAAACAGAAAACATATGCAGCCAAGAATCCTCTATCCAGCAAGCCTGTCATTCAGAATAGAAGGAAAGATAAAACTCTTTCCAAATAAAGAAAAATAGAAAGAATTTGTCACCACTTAACCAGCCCTACAAGAAATCCTGAGGGAGACCCTGTGAGGGAAATATTGCAAGGAACGCAAGATGCTAGAGACACCACTACAAGCATGAATCCCACAAAAGACACAATGACTCTAAACCCATATATTTCATTAATAACACTGAATGTAAATGGACTAAATGCCCCAATCAAAAGACATAGGTAGCAGAATGGATAAAAAAATAAAATCCATCTGTTTGCTGTCTACGAGAAACTCATTTTACACAGGAGGACACCCTCAGACTGAACGTAAGGGGATGGAGAAATATCTATCATGCTAAAGGAAGTAAAAATAAAACTGGAGTAGCTATACTTCTATCAGACAAATTGGACTTTAAAGTAAAGACAGTAACAAGGGATGAAGAAGGGCATTATATAATAATTAAAGGGTCTATCCATCAGAAAGAGCTAACAATTATAAATGTCTGCACACCAAATATGAGAGCACCTAAATACATAAAACAATTAATCACAAACAGAAACAATCTTATCTATAAGAACCTGCTAATAGCAGGGTACTTTAATTCTCCACTTACATCAATGGATGGATAAAGTAACAGAAAATCAATAAAGACACAATGAACTTGAATGACACATTGGACCAGATGGATTTGACAGATATATTTAGAACTCTACAAACTGACCCTATGGAATTCACTTTCTTCTCAAGAGCGCATGGCACATTCTCCAAGATAGATCACATACTGGGACATAAAGCAGCCCTCAATAAATATAAAAGAATTGAGATCATATAATGCACACTTTCAGATCACAATGCTATGAAACTTGAAATCAATCACAGGAAGAAGTCTGGAAAACCCCCAAAACCATGGGGGCTAAAGAACACCCGACTGAGGTGCCTGGGTGGCTTAGCAGTCGGTTAAGTGTCCGACTTTCGCTTAAGTTATGATCTCGCGGTTCGTGGGTTCGAGCCCCGCGTTGGGCTCTGTACTGACTGCCAGCTCAGAGACTGGAGCCTATTTCAGAGTCTGTGTTTCCCTCTCTCTCTGACCCTTCCCTGCTCACGCTGTCTCTCTCTCTCTCCTAGAAATAAAATAAAAATATTAAAAAAAAAAAGAATATCCTACTAAAGATCAAATGGCCAAATCAGGCAATTAGAGAAGAAATTTAAAAATATATGGAAACAGATGAAAATGAAAATACAACAATCCAAATTTTATGGGATTGGCAAAAGCAGTCCTAAGTGGAAAGTACATTGCACTCCAGGCCCATTTCAAGAAATTAGAAAAAGCGTAAGTGCAAAATCTAACAGCGCCCCTAAAGCAACTAGATGGGGAGCAACAGGAGCACCCCAAATCCAGTAGAAGAAGAGAACTAATAAAAATCAGGGCAGAAATAAACAATATAGAAATCAAAGAAACAGTTGAACAGATCAATGACACCAAGAGCTTGTTTTTTTGAAAAAATAAACATAATAGAAAAACCCCTAGCCAGGCTTCTCAAGAAGAAAAGAGAGAGTAGTCAAATAGAAAAAATCATGAATGAAAATGGACTGATTACAACCAACACCTCAGAAATATGAGCAATTATCAGGGAATACTATGAAAAACTAATGTCAACAAACTGGACAACTTAGAAGAAATGGACAAATTCCTAAACACACACTCACTACCTACATTCACACCAGAAGAGATTGAAAACCTGAACAGACCCATAACAAATGAGGAAATCGAATCAGTTATCAAAAATCTCCCAACAAATAAGAGCCTTGGACCGGATGCCTTTCCTGTGAAATTCTCCCAGCCATTTAAAACAGAATTAACCCCCATTCTTCTCAAACTATTCTAAAAAATAGAAATTGAAGGAAAACTTCAGGACTCATTTTATGAAGTCAGCATCACTTTGATTCCCAAGCCAGACACAGATCCAGCAAGAGGAGAGCTACAGGCCAATATCCTTGATTAATCCAGATCCAAAAATCCTCAACAAGATACTTACAAATTGAATTCAACAGCACATAAAAAGTATTATCCACCAAGACGAAGTGGGATTCATTCCTGGGTTACAGGGATGGTTAAGTATTAGCAAATCAATCTATGTAATACATTACATCAACAAAAGAACATATAAAAATCATATTATCCTGTCCATAGATGCAGAAAAAGAATTTGACAAAACAGAGCATTCCTTCTTAATAAAGACCCTCGAGAAAGTCTGGATAGTAGAACTTATTAAAACATCATAAAAGCCATTTATGAAAAACCCACAGCTAATATCATAATCAATGGGGGAAAATTGAGAGCTTTCCCCCTGAGATCAGGAACACGACAGGGATGTCCACTCTCACCACTGCTGTTTAACATAGTGCTGGAAGTCCTAGCATCAGCCATCAGGCAACAAAAGGAAATAAAAGGCATCAGAATTGGCAAAGAAGAAGTCAAACTTTCACTTTTTGCAGACGACATGATACGCTACATAGAACACCCAACAGACTTCACCAGAAGCCTACTAGAACTGATCCAAGAATTCAGTAAGTTTCAGGATGCAAAATCAACGTGCAGAAATCGGTTGCATTTTTATACACCAATAATGAAGCAACAGAAAGAGAAATCAAGAAGCTGATCCCATTCACAATTGCACACACACACACACACACACAAAAACACATAAAATTCTTAGGAATAAACCTAACCAAGGATATAAGAGATCTATATGATGAAAACTATAGAAAACTTATGAAGGAAATTGAAGAAGACACAAAGAAATGGAAAAACATTCCATGCTCATGGATTGGAAAAATAAATATAATTAAAATATCATTACTCCTCAAAGCAATCTGCACATTCAATGCAATTCCAATCAAAATTGCACCAGCATACTTCTCAAAACTAGAACAAACTCTCCTAAAATTTGTATGGAACCACAAAAGACCCCGAATAGCCAAAGTAATATTGAAGAGGAAAACCAAAAAGGGAGGCTTCACCATCCCAGACTTTAGCCTCTACTACAAAGCTGTCATCATCAAGACAGTATGGTATTGCACAAAAACAAACCCACAGACCAATGGAATAGAATAGAGAACTCAGAAGTGGACCCAAACGTATACAGCCAAGTAATCTTTGACAAAGCAGGAACGAGTATCCAATGGAAAAAATGACAGCCTCTTTAACAGATGGTGCTGGGGAGAACTGGACAGCAACATGCAGAAGAATGAAACTAGATCATTTTCTCACACCATACACAAAAGTAAATTCAAAATGGATAAAGGACCTGAATGTGAGACAGGAAACCATCAAAACCCAAGAGGAGAAATCAGGAAACAACCTCCTTGACCTCTACCGCAGCAATTTCTTACTGGACACATCCCCAAAGGCAAGGGAATCATGAGCAAAAATGAACTATTGGGACCTCATCAAGATTAAAAACTTCTCACGGTAAAAGTAACAATCCATTAAACTGATAGACAACCGACGGAATGGGAAAATAGAGTTGCTAATGACATATCAGATAAAGGGTTAGTATCCAAAATCTATAAGGAACTCACCAAACTCCACACCCAAAAAATAATCCAGTGAAGAAATGGGCAGAAGACATGAACAGACACTTCTCCAAAGAGGACATCCAGATGGTCAACAGACACATGAAACGATGCTCAGCATCCCTGCTCATCAGGGAAATACAAATCAAAACCACACTGAGATACCACCTCATGCCGGTTAGAGTGGCTAAAATGAGGAAATCTAGATGAATCTAGATCTAGACTCTAGATGCTGGCAAGGATGTGGATAAATGGTCACCTTCCTACACTGTTTTTGGGAATGGAAACTGGTGCAGCCCCTCTGGAAAACAGTGTGGAGGTTCCTCAAGAAATGAATAATAGAACTCCCCTATGACCCAGAAATGGCACTGCTAGGAATTTACCCAAGGAATACAGGAGTGCTGATGCATAGGGGCACATGGACCCCAATGTTCATAGCAGCATTCTCAACAATAGCCAAAACATGGGAAGAGCCTATGTGACCATCAACTGATGAATGGATCAAGAAGATGTGGTTCATCTATACGATGGAATACTACATGACAATGAGAAGGAATGAAATCTGGCCACGTGTGGCAACATGGATGGACCTTGAGGGTGTTATGCTGAGCGAAATAAGTCAGGCAGAGAAGGACAGCTACCACAGGTTTGCAGGTATAGGAGGATTAAGAGGAACTTAACGGAGGACCGTGGGGGGGGGAGAAGGGGGAAATAGGGGGGGAGAGGGAGGGAGGCAAAGAACAAACTGAGGAATGATGGGGACGGGGGAGGGGTGGGGGTTGATGGGCATGGAGGAGGGCACTTGTGGGGATGAGCACTGGGTGTTATATGGAAACCAACTTGACAATAAACTATTTTTTTAAAAAAGCAAAAGTAAACTATTGGGACTATATCAAAACAAAAAGCTTCTGCCCAGCAAAGGAAACAATTAAAAAAAAAAACATTCTGTATGACAACTTATAGAATGGGAGAAAATATTTGTAAAAGACATACCCAGAAAAGGGTTAGTATACAAAAAATATAAAGAATTTATACATCTCAACACAGAAAACACCCAAATAATCCAATTAAAAATAGTCAGGAAACATGAACAGAAATTTCTCCAAAGAAGACACAGATGGTCAACCGATATGAAAAAATGCTCAATGTCACACATCATCAGGGAAATGCAAATCAAAACCACAGTGACATGTCTCCTCACACCTGTCAGAATTGCTAAAATCAACTACACAAGAAACAACAAGTGTTGGCAAGTATGTGGAGAAAAAGGAAATCTCATGCACTGTTGGTGAGAATCCAAACTGGTGCAGCCACTGTGGAAAACAATATGGTGGTTCCTCAAAACATTAAAAATAGATGATCCAGTAATTCCACTACTGGATATTTACCCAAAGAATAGGAAAACACTATGCTTATTGCAGCATTGACAATAGCCAAGATTTGGAAGCAACTCAAGTGCTCATCAATTGATGAATAAAGAAGATGAGGGGATTTTAAATATAATTAAATATATATGTGTAATGGCATATATAAACATATATATTGGAATATATGTTGGAATATATGGAATATTACTCAGCTATTAAAAAAAAGTATGAGATAGTACCATTAGTGACACCATGGATGGGCCTAGACGGAATTATGCGAGGTGAAATCAGTGAGACAGAGAAAGACAAACACAAAAGGACTTCACTCATATATGGAATTTAAGAAACAAAATGAACAAAGATAAAAAGACAGAAATACGAAAAGAAAAACAAAAACAAACACAAGACCCTTAACTATAGAGAACAAACAGTTACCAGAGGGGAGGTGAGTTAGGAGATGGGTAAAATAGGTGATGGGGATTAAAGAGTGCATTTATTTTGATGAGCATTGAGTAATGTATAGAATTGTTGAATCACTATATTGTACACCTGAAACTAACATAACACTGTACATTACCTATCCTGAAATTAATAAACGAAATAAATAATTGTCTTTTTTCACCTTTGACTTATTTAAAGATGCTGTTATCCTTTTCAGTTCATAGCCCAACATTACTCACTCCTATTTTAAATATTCATTTATTTTGAGAGAGAGAGAGAGAGAGAGAGAGCGGAGAGGCAGAGAGAGAGGGAGACACAGAATTCAAAGTAGGCTCCAGGCTCTGAGCTATCAGTGCAGAACCCGAGGTGGGGCTTGAGCTCACAATCTGTGAGATCATGACTTGAGCAGAATTCGGACTCTCAACTGACTGAGCCACCCAGGTGTCCCTACATTATTCACTCTTAGAATACAATATGAAATTAGAACAAATATTTTGTGCTGAAATAGATTTTGTCATTTTTGCTTGGAGAAAATTTATCAACTTTTTATAGGCAGAAACCTGATATACAGAGATGTTAGTTCATTCTTTAGTACGTAGTAGTGCTACTTGTAAACAAAATATTAGAAAACGTTAATGCGTGTATTATTCAGTGTAACTTCAGTTCTCATCATTAAGAATATTTTGAATAGTAGCTGAATTAGACAAAAATCAGATTCTGAAATCAAGAGCAGTATAAATGATATCTTACAAAGAATTATCGTTCTTTTGAACGATAGAAATTAATTTTGTATCATTGGAATATGATTTGAAATGTATTTTTAGTCTCTTTTCTCAGAGTTCAGTATAGTTATTATAAAGCAAGTATTACACTTCATGAATTAGGCCTTCTCAGCATCCGCAAATGTGTGGGTAGCTTTCAATTTTTAGTTTGAATACAAAACTGAATTTTGCTGCACATGTGTAAAAACCCTGAATTTTCTAGGTCATTCCAACCTGAGGATAAAAATCATATCATTAGAAGAGCAAAAAACCTAAATTTTTCTGATACTTTGCCTATAACTGTTACAGGTTAGTTCCCCCCTATTTAGTTCAAGGAGTTTGGGAAGATTGAGTAGGGATGGTATATCTTAATTAGGAATGCCCTTCCTCTTTATTTTTGCCTAGCTAACTCCTATTCACATATCAATGGCTAATTCAAGAGATACCTCTTTTGGAAAGCTTTCCCTGACCCACTCTGACTTAGACATCCTGCCTCTATACATCCATAAAGCCTTATGTGTAACATGGTCCTACTTTTCATAGTGCTGACTATAGAAAAATAAACATTGATCTACTTATTTACTGCCCTATGCCTGTTTATCATCTCATTTCTCTCCTTTTCCCTCTCCTGATTTCTCACTTCCAAATGACCACACATACACCAGACTATTAGTTCTTCACTGGTATAGACTGCATATTGTTGGGCTTTGAATTTCTAGCACTTAGCATAACGGCTGGAACATAGTAATGACCAGCCAATATTTATTGAATGAACATAATATGAATGAATGAATGCTTAGGAACTAGTCATATCACCTATCACCATTTTCTTCTTTTCCTCCAGCTTGCTATTATGATGTATCTTGCTGCTGACAATGCCCAGTGTATTTGTAATGTCTCTAAAAAAAAAAAAAATTCACAGACTGAGTGGCTTAAACAACAGAAAATTATTTTCTCATAATTCTAGGGCCTTCAAAGTCTGATATCAAGTCAGCAGCAGAGTTGTTCTGAGGGCTGTGAAGGACAGATTTGTTCCAGACTTTTCTCCTTAGATTGTAGATCTTCTCCCTGCTTCTTTACATGTCTTCGCTTTATATAGGTCTGTGTCCAAATTTCCTCTTCTTATAAGGATACCAGTCATATTGAATTGGGACCCACCTTAATGACCTAATTATAAATTAATGTTTATTTAATTTTGAGAGAGAGAGAGAGAACAGGGGAGGGGCAGAGAGAGAGGGAGACACAGAATCCGAAGCAGGCTCCAGGCTCCAAGCTGTCATCACAGAGCCCAACGTGGGGCTGGAATTCACACCTCGAGACTGTGACCTGAGCTGAAGTTGGTCGCCCAACCAACTGAACCACCCAGGCGCCCCATAAGTTAATTACATCTTTAAAGACCCTATCTCCAAATATAATCATATTTTGATGTGAAATTTGGGGGTAGGTAATACAATTTAGCACATTACATTCACAAAGAGTGCTGTTACTAGCAATAACCATGTTTCTTAAACACTTTTCTGAGTACATATTTTGTATCAGAGACTGTTAAGTGTTTTTATATGAAGATCCTGCATAAGGTTATCCCAATGCCTACTACAGGCACCCATAACTACCCATTGAAGCCCACCAAAATCACCATTATTCTGTTCATCCTATGGTTTAGCAGTTAACTAACTGGAGAACGTACCCTTTACTTTCATTGGTGTGATACCCTACTAAGTAGGGTACAGAGAAGTGATGTTCAGCACTGTTAAGGATTTACAGAAGCAGCTCTTTCCTTTTTATTCTTTTATTGCTTTCTCTATATGAAACCTTGGCCATGGGTCCACAAGGAATTGAGCCAGGGGAATGACAATCTTGGAGCTATATTTAGGATTGTACCTCCTCATCCATTCTTTTGTACTGTCTTTGTGTGCTTTGATTCTTCTTTTGGTTTAAAAATTTCCCCAAGATCCATGGACAATTCATTTCCATTATACCTCTAGACATGCCTGATTTCTAGAAAATACATAGCCTAAATTCTCAATGGAGATCCCAGCTAAATCTAGCTGTAAATTTAGGTTTCACTATGACTTTCTTAAACAATTTTAATTATGTAATTGTTTTTCTATCTTAGATATATTGCATGAGGTGGTGAAGAAGTAACTTTCTTATATCTTTAAGCATTAATTTATTATAAGGATTGATGAAGTTTTGGGACAGGGTGGAAAATTGAGGGAATTGAGCATTTTGGGGTGGGGGGAGGGAAATAGACTGTAGTGTAAAGAGAAGTCATCTTGTGAGTTTATGTAATTCACCTTTTTTGAGCTAGATTACATAAATGCCTATATGATAGCATTTAGGAGCATAATTAACTCCTATTTTTTCTTTCTCATGGGAAAAGGGAGTTCACACAGATATAGGAAGAAAAGAAAGAAGTTGATGCATGAGGTAACAAAAAAAACAAACAAACAAACATCCATTCCATGATGTCTTTTAGAGGTGTTGGGAATATCTGTAACTGTAGCTGCTCCAAGGATAAACAAGGCCCTGTAGGTGAATGTGTTCTACCTCTGCCTTTAATGGGCTGGAGACATTATCCTGGGTTCAGGGCCATGGAAAGGTTGACTTACTCAATTCTCACTATGTGAGTAGAGAGAATTGCACAGAGATTTATCCATCTAAGTAAATTCCCCTTTCTAAAGATGATTCTGGAAATCCAATTACTCTAGAGTTTTAAAAACTAATCCCCAATATACTCTGTAAGCTTTATTTTAAAAACCTGAGATCAGGGCACCTGGGTGGCTCAGTTAGTTAAGCGTCCGACTTCGGCTCAGGTCATGATCTCACGGCTCCTGGGTTCGAGCCCCGCGTTGGGCTCTGCACTGACAGCTTAGAGCTGGTGCCTGTTTCGGATTCTGTGTCTACCTCTCTCTCTGACCCTCCCCTGTTCACGTTGTGTCTCTCTCAGAAATACATAAAACATTAAAAAAAAAAAACCACCCTGAGATCAATAGGGGACGAAGAGAGTTCGAAGTTGTTTCCCCTTCTGTAGGTGTTCCTCCACATGTTTCATATATCATCTTTGAATTTATCATAGTTTTAAATTTAATTGACAACATGTTTTATTATCCTTAGGATTGTGACTGCATTGAAGTACACTAATAGTATCAAAACTTTTCAATCCAGGGGTGCCTGAGTGGCTCAGTCGGTTAAGTTTCCAACCTCGGCTCAGGTCATGATCTCATGGCTCATGGGTTCAAGCCCCACATCGGGTTCCATGCTGACAGTTCATAGCCTGAAGCCTGTGTTGGATTCTGTGTTTCCTTCTATCTCTGCCCCTCCTGTGCTCCTGCTCTGTCTCAAAAATAAATATATTATACAAAATTTTTAAAAAAGAACTTTTGAAGCCAGACTACCAAAATAGTGGTGATTTTTTTTATTGCCAGGATGTGACAGAGATTGTTTCCTCTATTTTTCAATTCTTTCCCTATTTAGTTTACTTATAGTCTCTTATAATTGATGTTCTTGTATTTTCAGGAAGAATTTCACATCTCTTTGCATATTAAACTTGTTGAGTTGGCGTTTCATATGGCTGGCCTATAAATTTCTTTTCATAGCCTTATTGAACGCCTTTTCACATTAGTGGGAGCTGAGAAAACATATCAAGCAAATAGGAGCCCTCCCTTCACTTGAGAACCAGTTAACAAGGGTACAGTTATCAGTGTTTATAACTACTAATCAGATAGTAATACTATATCTCCAGTAGAATATAAAGGATCATCTTTAATTACAGGGAGATAACTAAAATTGATGGGTATTACATAGCTGAACTACTATAAAATCACAAATTCTTTAACAAACAGTTTTGGAAAATTGACCTTTACATGTTAGCATTATCATAAAAATGTACTTTGTAAATGTATGCAATTAAAATTTTTGCCAGCAATGTCAAAAACTTGAAGTCGCTGTGGAGACCAAAAAGGCCTTTAGT
Organism: Proteles cristata cristata; assembly: GCA_017311185.1. Classification (NCBI taxonomy): domain Eukaryota; kingdom Metazoa; phylum Chordata; class Mammalia; order Carnivora; family Hyaenidae; genus Proteles; species Proteles cristata. The sequence goes on from JAESUZ010000564.1 coordinate 10,386, forward strand.
ATGTATTCCTTAGGAGAAGGCAACACAGCACTTTTTCACCTGGGATTTTAGTTTGCAGATGCTATACCTCTCTCAAATCAAATAAAATTTAGTGTAACTTGTACTAGTATGTAGCATGCCAGGTAGCTGCTCCAAATAAGGCCAAGAATAATCTCAGTGACTCATAAGTAGGGCTTAAGAACTGACAGGATTTCTTTATAGTTTTAGGCTTTACACCACTTGGCACTTATTACAGATTGAAAATGTTTCATTAGGTCTAAGTTTTACTAACAATATTATATGACATCTCTAGATAAATCTTCATGTTTCCTGAGCAATAAAGAAAAGACACCTGTCAGGAAGAAGACAGTTGCCACTGTTATTCAACACAGTATTGGAAGACTTAGCCTCAGCAATTAGACAACACAAAGAAGTAGAAGGCATCCAAATCAGTCAAGAGGAGGTCAAACTTTCATCTTTGCAGATGACATGATACTCTATATGGAAAACCCAAAAGATTCCACCAAAAAACTGCTAGAACTGATCCAGGAATTCAGCAAAGTAGCAGGATATAAAATCAATGCACATAAATAGGTTGCATTTCTACATACCAACAATGAAGCAACAGAAAGAGAAATCAAGGAATCAATCCCATTTACAATTGCACCAAAAACCATAAAAGACCTAGGACTAAATCTAACAAAAGATATAAAAGATCTGTATGTTGAAAACTATGGAAAACTTATGATAGAAAATGAAGAAGACACACACAGAAAACAAAAATATTCTATGCTCCTCGAGAGGAAAAGAAAATATTGTTAAAATGTCAATCTACATATTCAATGCAATCCCTATCAAAATAACACCAGCATTCTTCACAGGGGTAGAACAAACAATCCTTTTTAAATTTTTAAATGTTTTATTTCTGAGAGAGAGAGAGAGAGAGAGAGAGAGAGTGCAGGGGAGGGTCAGAGAGAGAGAGAGAGAGAGAGAGAGATACAGAAACTGAAACAGAACCTAGGCTCTGAGCTGGCAGTCAGTACAGAGCCTGAAGCGGGTCTCATACCCAGGAACCGTGAGATCATGACCTGAGCCGAAGCCGGACGCTTAACCAACTGAGCCACGCAGGCGCCCCAAAAGAAACAATCCTAAAATTTTTATGGAACCAGAGAAGACCTGGAATAGCCAAACCAATCTTGAAAAAGAAACCAAAGCAGGAGGCACCACAATCCCAGACTTCAAGCTGTATTACAAAGCTGTAATCATCTAGACAATATGGTACTGGCACAAGAACAGACACTCAGATCGATGGAACAGAAGAGCGAACCCAGAAATGGACCCACAGACTTATGGCTAACTCATCTTTGACAAAGCAGGAAAGAATATTCAATGGAATAAAGACAGTCTCTTCTGCAAGTGGTGCTGGGAAAATTGGACAGCGACATGCAGAAAAGATAAATCTGGATCGCTTTCTTACATCATACACAAAGATAAACTCAAAGTGGATGAAAGACCTAAATGTAAAACAGGAAGCCATCAAATTCCTTGAGGAGAAAGCAGGCAAGAATCTCTTTGACCTTGGCCACAGGAACTTCTTAATCCACACGTCTCTGGAGGCAAGGGAAACAAAAGCAAAAATGAACTATTGGGGCCCGATCAAAATAAAAACCTTCTGCACAAAGAAGGAAACAATTAGAAAAACTAAAAGGTAACGGTTGGAATGGGAGAAGATACTTGCAAATAACATATCAGATAAAAGGTTAGAATCCAAAATCTATAAAGAACTTATCAAACTCAACACCCAAGAAACAAACAATCCAGTGAAGAAATGGGCTAACGACATGAACAGACACTTCTCCAAAGAAGACATCCAGATGGCCAACAGACACATGAAATGATGCTCAACATCACTCAACATCAGGAAAATACAAATCAAAACCACAATGAGATACCACCTCACACCCTTCAGAATGGCTAAAATCAACAAGTCAGGCAACAACAGATGCTGGCGAGGATGTGGAGAAAGAGGATCTCTTCTGTACTGCTGGTGGGAATGCAAACTGGTACAGTCACTCTGGAAAACAGTATGGAGGTTCCTCAAAAACTTAAAAGTAGAACTACCCTATGACCCAGCAACTGCACTACTAGGTATTTATCTAAGGGATACAGGTGTGCTGTTTCAAAGCAACACTTGCACCCGAACGTTTATAGCAGCACTATCAACAGTAGCTAAAGTATGGAAAGAGCCCAAATGTCCATCGATGGATGACTTGATAAAGAAGCTGTGGTATATATATACAGTGAAGTATTACGTGGCAATCAAACAGAATGAAATGTTACCACTTCAACTACATGGATGGAGCTAGAGGGTATCATGCTAAGCGAATTAGTCAGAGAAAGACAAATATCATATGACTTCACTCATATGAGGACTTTAAGATACAAAACAGATGAACCTAAATGAAGGGAAGCAAAAATAATATAAAAACATGGAGGGGTACAAAAACATAAGAAACTCTTAAATATGGAGAACAAACAGAGGGTTACTTGAGGGGTTGGGGGAGAAGGGATGGGCTAAATGGGTAAGGGGCATTAAGGAATCTACTCTTGAAATCATTCTTGCACTATATGCTAACTAACTTTGATGTAAATTTTTAAAAAATAAATGAAAAATAAATAAATAAAAGAAAGCATTTTTTCACCTGAGAATTTAACTTGCAGATGCAATATCTCTCCAATCAAATGCAGTTTAGTATAACTTGTACCGGTATGTAGCATAACAGTTAGGTACTACAAATAAGGCCAAGAGTTTGGCCCTAACTTAATTTTTTTTCTTTTTAATGTCCAAAACCAATGAATCTATGAGAATTCTCCCCATTTCCTTTACATTTGCAAAAAAATGTCCAATTATAGGATAGTATTGTTATTGATTATCTACCTACCTATCTATCTATCTATTTATCTATCGGTGGAAAGGTTCCCTCTTATAATTTGTATTGGGGCCAAGCCTTTGTGTAAAAGAAAATAAATCATAATGCATTCCAATGGAGTAATGGCCTTAGTTGGGGAATTACCCATCTATAGGAAAAAGCAAGAAAGTTGTCCCTATCTCAATTTCCTATAGCTGGCCAGGAGAAACCTCATCTCCTGGCTCCTCATTTTGGCTGGCTATGCCACTGGTAGCCAAAAGCCCTGTCAGTCTTGTGAGCTGTTAGGAGGAGTCATTCTTATCCAGGCTTGACTCTACCTCTTGGAAATAGAGCCACCATAGATTACTTACTGCTCCGGCTTCTCCATCACCTGGGTTAAGAGAGATTCCCTAACATATGTTGTTAACAAAGGCTAGGTCTCTCCATTATTTGACAGGTTTGGAAACTGTAAACATTATCTTAAGATGCCATCTTCTTGGTCATTATAATCTTTACTTTGTGTTTTTCTCTTTGTGTCTACTAATGTTTATGCTACCTCGTGCCTCCTAGCCTTCCTGTAAAGCCATACTGTGGGCCACTCGACTAACCCTTGGGTAGACTTTAACTGCTATGCTTTTACACTGTCCCTTATCAGCTTAAAAAAGCTGGAGTGGTCACTATCCTTGTTCGGGTGCCAGCTTAAAGAGAGACGGGTCCTAAAGGTGCAGTGATGAGAGAATTACAAAGCAGGGGACCAAGACTCTCCAGGAGCCGAACCACCAGTCTCCCAGCTCAACCCTCTTTTATTTTGCTACTTGTCTGATAACAGCAAGAACGTGCAACATAGTATTTGTCATCTTGACAGGTCATGCACCTGCAGTGTATTCCATACTGGCTAATGAGTACATCTGGCACCAGACAAAACTTTCTTATCCCTGGCGTTGCACCCCCATAATGCCCTTCTGGAGAGAACGAGCAGTCCCAGTGGCTTCCCAACTTGGGATTGGAACCGTTTTCAGTTCCTTGCTGTTCTGTCCCTTTCCATCAGAACATTCTAATGGTGCCTCCAGCTTCTTGTTCTCCAACCAATACCCATCACTCATCTAGCCCATCACCCACCCAACTCCCTCCATCAGCCCTCAGTTTGCTCTCTATCATTAAGAATCTCTTGTGGTTTGTTTCCTTTCATTCTCTTTTCCCCCGTCCCATATGTTCATCTGTTTTGTTTCTTAAATTCCACATATGAGTGAAATTATATATTTGTCTTTCTCTGACTGACTTATTTTGTTAGCAGAATACAATCTAGCTCCACCCATGTCACTGCAAAATGGAAAGATTTATTTTTTTAGCCCCCAATGGCTGAGTAATATTCCATTGTATATATACCACATAAATGATGAGTTGAATTTAATTTATTAATGTTTATTTATTTTTGAGAGAGATAGAGAGACACAGTGTGAGCATGGGAGGGGCAGAGAGAGATGGAGACACAGAATCCGAAGCAGGCTCCAGGCTCTGAGCTGTCAGCACAGACCCTGACGTAGGAATTGAACTCATGAACTGTGAGGTCATGAGCTGAGCCAAAGTCAGGCTCTCAACTGACTGAGCCATCCAGGTGCCCCTGAGCAGTTAAATTTAAAAAGGGCTGCCAACTAGTGAGGGCCTACCTTGGTCATGTGATGAGTACATATGAGGCAATTTGAAGAATTATCAATCTTGAAATAAGGGTGTTGTGCCTGCTTTCCTTCAACCAAATCTGATTTTTCAGAGGTCAAAAACAGGGGAATAGGTGAATATTTGTATGACTTGTAATATTCCATGTGATAGAGCTGCAAATCCTTGTTATTGTGGTGAACGAACTCTCCTTGTCTCACTGTCCTTGAGACATTTACTTTTAGTATTTTTATGTTATCTAATGAGGTATAATAGATCCAGTAAGTAGTCTAAAACATGTTTTAATTTCTCAACTTTTGTAATGAAAATAACTAAAATTTAAAAATTCTGAAATGCTTATAGGCCAATATAACAGTAAACATGAGAAAGCTTTCTTATTTAAGTTTAAAGAAAATTACCAATCCACATTTGACTTGAAATTCAACAAATTCATTCTTCTTATCAAGTGTAGAGAAATTAGTAAAAGTCAAATTTTGAATTAGAAATGTAAACTTGATGACAATTATGCCAATTCCTCTTATTTTCTCTATTTTTACCCTAACGCTTTTTCTTTGGTTGACAAGAGCATGGAACACCAACCAACAATCCAATGTATTTTTTACTTTTATGAGTTTTCTGATATAATGGAAATTGATGACTCTGTAATCTATGTTCTCATCCAAGTCATTCCTACCCATTCTAAGCAGAATAGAAACCAGTGCTCCGTGATGTAATATGGAGTATTTATTTGTGCTTGAAACTGATTGACTAATTAGTATTCACCCAATTATTCAGCTAATATTTCTTGATTTTACTATAAATATGAAACTGTAAATATAAAAATGTGAAATTTTTCTAATTCATTTGGTTTCTAAAGTTCAGATAAGTTATACCTTTAGGATTCCTTTTTCTACTACTTCGTAGTTTTTATGTATCCATCCAGAGCTATACTGTGCATATAAAGTATACACATATATGTAGTTTGTATTCCTTCTTTTTACACAAAAATAGCATATTGTAGGGGCGCCTGGGTGGCTTAGTCGATTAAGCGTCCGACTTTCGCTTAGGTCATGATCTCGCAGTTCGTGGGTTCGGGCCCCTCGTCGGGCTCTGTGCTGACTGCCAGCTCAGAGCCTGGAGCCTGTTTCAGTCTGTGACTCCCTCTCTCTCTGACCCTCCCCTGCTCACGCTGTCTCTCTCTCTCTCCTAGAAATAAATAAAAACATTAAAAAAATTTAAAAATAGCATATTGTGTAAATTATAGCATATAATTAAATTGTTTTGCATATTGATTTTTTTCTAAAATTTGTACTTTTTCTCTTCTTTTTACAATACAAAAAAAGCCAAATGCTTTTATTGTTGTCACTATTGTTATGCTATTATTAACATTAACAGAATACCACAACCATTAGCATTCCATATAAAAACAGAGTGTCTTGATTTTCAAACACGCTAACATCAGCTACCTTGAGATAATAAATCAACAAGCGTCTCTTGGTTAATAAGGGACTGCCAACTTCAAAAAAAATTATTTTTCTTTTGGGTTGGTTTCCATATAACACCCAGTGCTCATCCCAACAAGTGCCCTTCTTCATGCCCATCACCCCATTTCCCCTCTTCCCCACCCCCATCAATCCTCAGTTTGTTGTCAGTATTTAAGAGTCTCTTTGGTTTGCCTCCCTCCTTCTCCTTAACTATTTTTCCCCTTCCCTCCCCCATGCTCCTATGTTAAGTTTCTCGTGTTCCACATATGAGTGAAAACATATGGTATCTGTCTTTCTCTGCCTGACCTATTTCACTTTGCATTACACCCTCAAATTCCATCCACGTTGGTACACATGGCCAGATTTCATTCCTCCTCATTGCCATGTAGTATTCCATTGTATAGATAAACCATATCTTCTTGATCCATTTGTCAATTGATGGACACTTAGGCTGTTTCCATGATTTATCTATTGTTAAAAGTGCAGCTATGAACATTGGGGTACCTGTGCCCCTATGCATCAGCACTCCTGTATTCCTTGGGTAAATTCCTAGCAGTGCTACTGCTGGGTCATAGGGGAGTTCTATTGTTAATTTTGTGAGGAACCTCCACACTGTTTTCCAGAGTGGCTACACCAGTTTCCATTCCCACCAGCATTGCAGGAGGGTGCCCATTTCTCCACATCCTCGCCATTATCCTTGATGAATACGAATGCAAAAATCCTCAACAATATACTTGCAAATTGAATTCAACAGCATATAAAAAGAATTATCCACCATGATCAAGTTGAATTCATTCCTTGGTTACAAGGCTGGTTCAATATTCACAAATCAATCAATGTGATACATCACATTAACAAAAGGAAAGATAAAAAATACGTGATCCTGTCGATAGATGCAGGAAAAGCATCTGACAAAATATAGCATCCTTTCTTAATAAAGACCCTCGAGAAAGTCAGGATAGAAGGAACTTTCTTAAACATCATAAAAGCCATTTATGAGAAGCTCTCAGCTAACATCATCCTCAATAGGGAAAAACGGAGAGCTTTCTCCCTGAGATCAGGAACACGACAAGGATGTCCATTCTCACAACTATTGTTTAACATAGTGCTGGATCCTAGCATAGGCAGACAACAAAAGGAAATAAAAGGCATCATAACTAGCAAAGATGAAGTTAAACTTTCACTCTTCGCAGATGACATAATACTCTTCATGGAAAACCCGACAGATTCCACCAGAAACCTACTAGAGCTGATCCATGAATTCAGCAACGTTGCAGGGTACAAAATCAATGTACAGAAATCAGTTGCATTTTTATATACCAATAATGGAGCAACAGAAAGAGAAATCAAGAAACTGATCCCATTCACAATTGCACACACGCACGCGCACACACACACACACACACACCATAAAATAGCTAGGAATAAACCTAGCCAAAGACATAGATCTTTATGATGAAAACTATAGAAAACTCATGAAGGAAACTGAAGAAGACACAAAGAAATGGAAAAACATTCCATGCTCATGGATCGGAAGAGTAAATATAGTTAAAATGGCATTACTCCCCAAAGCAATCTACACATTCAATGCAATCCCAATCAAAATTGCAACAGCATTCTTCTCAAAACTAGAACAAACTATCCTAAAAGTTGTATGGAACCACAAAAGACCCGGAGTATCCAAAGTAATCCTGAAAAATAAAACCAAAACGGGAGGTATCACCATCACAGACATTAGCCTCTACTACAAAGTTGTCATCATCAAGACAGTATGGTATTGGCACAAAAATAGACACAAAGACCAATGGAATAGAATAGAGAATTCAGAATTGGACCCACAAATGTATGGCCAACTAATCTTTGACAAAGCAGGAAAGAGTATCCAACGGAAAAAAGACAGCCTCTTTAACAGATGGTGCTGGGAGAACTGGACAGCAACATGCAGAAGAATGAAACTAGATCACTTTCTCACACTATACACAAAAATAAACTCAAAATGGATAAAGGACCTGAACATGAGACAGGAAACTGTTAAAAACCTAGGGGAGAAAGCGGGAAACAACCTCCTTGATCTCAGCTGCAGCAATTTCTTACTCGACACATCTCCAAAGGCTAGGGGATCAAGAGCAAAAATGAACAATTTGGACGTCATCAAGATAAAAAGCTTCTGCAGGGCAAGGGAAACAATCAATAAAACTAATAGGCTACCGATGGAGTTAGAAAATATAGTTGCAAATGACATATCAGATAAAGGGCTAGTATCCGAAATCTATAAGGAACTCACCAAACTCCACACCCAAAAACAAATAATCCAGAGAGGAAATGGGCAGTAGACATGAACAGACACTTCTCCAAGGAGGACATCCAGATGGCCAACGGACACATTAAACGATGCTCAGCATCCCTCATCATCAGGCAAATACATAACAAAACCACACTGAGATACCAACTCATGCTGGTCAGAGTGGCGAAAATGAACAAACCAGGTCAGATTGGCCATAATGAACAAATCAGGAGACTATAGATGCTGGCGAGAATGTGGAAAAATGGGCACCCTCCTACACTGCTGGTGTGAATGGAAACTGGTGTAGCCCCTCTGGAAAACAGTGGGTAGGTTCCTCAAAAAATTAAATATAGAACTCCCTTATGGCGCAACACTAGTACTACTAGGAATTTACCCAAGGGATACAGGAGTGCTGATGCATAGGGGCACATGGACCCTAATATTCATAGCAGCACTCTCAACAATAGCCAAATCATGGAAAGGCCTAAGTGTCCATCAACTGACAAATGGATCAAGAAGATGCGGTTTACCTATACAATGGAATACTACATGGCAATCAGAAAGAATGAAATCTGGCTATTTGTATCAATGTGGCTGGAACTTGAGGATGTTATGCTGAGTGAAATAAGTCAGGCAGAGAAGGACAGATACCATATGTTTGCATGTATAGGTGGATTATGAGGAACTTAGTGGAGGACCTTGGGGGAGAAGAAAGGGAAAAATAGTAGGGGAGAGGGAGGGAGGCAAACCATGAGAGAGTCTTGAATACTGAGAACAAACTGAGGGTTGATGGGAGTGGGGGATAGGGAAGGGGAGTGATGGGCATGGAGGAGAGCACTTGTTTGGATGAGTACTGGGTGTTTTATGTAAACCAACTTGACAATAAACTATTTAAGAAAAAAGAAAACAGGGGCGCCTGGGTGGCTTAGTCGGTTAAGCGTCAGACTTTCGCTTAGGTCATGATCTCGCGGTTTGTGGGTTCGAGCCCCGTGTCGGGCTGTGTGCTGACTGCCAGTTCAGAGCCTGGAGCCTGTTTCAGTCTGTGACTCCCTCTCTCTCTGACCCTCCCTTGCTCACGCTGTCTCTCTCTCTCTCTCTCTCCTAGAAATAAATAAAACATTTAAAAAAAGAAAAAAGAAAAAAGAAAACAGGGGCATCTTGGTAGTTCAGTCGGTTAAGCGTCTGACTTTGGCTCAGGTCATGATCTCACGGTTCATGGGTTCGAGCCCCGCCTCCAGCTCTGTGCTGACAGCTAGCTAAGAGTCTGGAGCCTGTCTTTGGATTCTATGTCTCCCTCTCTCTCTGACCCTACCCTGCTCATGCTCTCTCTCTCTCTGTCTCTGTCTCTCAGAAATAAAAATATTTTAAAAAAAGAAAAGATAAACAAAAAAATTTTGGTGCAATTGTAAATGAGATTGATTCCTTAATTTCTCTATCTCCTGCTTCATCACTGATATACAGAAATGCAACAGATTTCTATATATTGGTTTCTATCCTGCGACATTACTGAATTTGTGTATCAGTTATGGCAGTGTTAGGTATTCTTATGGGTATTCTACATAGAGTATCATGTTGTTTGAAAATAGTGATAGTTTGACTTATCCTTTAGATATTTGGATGCCTTTTATTTATTTTGGCTGCATGATTGCTGAGGCTAGGACTTCCAATACTGTGTTAAATAATGGTGATAGTGGATGGCCCTGTCTTGTCCCTGACCACAGAGAAAAAGCTCTCAGTTTTTCCTGACTGATTATGATATTAGCTGTGATTTTTTCCTATATGGCCTTTATGATGTTGAGGTATGTTGCTCTATTCCTACTTTTTTGAAGATTTTACCATGAATGGATACTGTATTTTGCCAAGTGCTTTTTCTACATCTATTGAGAGGATCACATGGCTCTTATCATTTATTTTATTAATGTGGTGTATCACATTGATTGATTTGTAAATATTGAACCAGACTGGCAGCCTAGGAATAAATCCCACTTGATTGTGGTGAATGATTCTTTCAGCTAGTGTTGGATTCAATTTGCCTGTAATTCTTTTTATAGTGGGATCTTCGTCTTGTTTTGGCATCAAGGCAATACTGGCCTTGTAGGATTAGTTTGGAAATTCTACTTCTATTTCTATTATTTTGTATAGTTTGAGAAGAATAGGTATTAACTCTTTTTTTTAATATTCGATAGAAATCCCCTGAGAATCTATCTGACACTAGACTTTTGTTCATTACTGATTCAATTTCTTTGTTGGTTTTACATATGTTCAACTTTTCTATTTCTTCCTGTTTCAGTTTTGGTAGTTTATGTGTTTCTAGGAATTTACCCATTTCTTTCAGATTGCCCAAATTGTTGGCATATAATTTTTTATAATATTCTTTTATAATTGTTTGTATTTCTGCAGTGTTAGTTCTGATCTCTTCTCTATCATTTGTGATTTTTTTAAAATTTGGGTCCTTTCTCTCTCTCTCTCTCTCTCTCTCTCTCTCTCTCTCTTTGGTGAGTCTGGGTTGGGCTTTTCAATTTTTTTAATTCTTTCAATGAATCATCTCCTGGTTTCACTGATCTGTTCTACTGGATTTTTTAAGTTTCTATGTCACTTATTTCTGCTGTAATGTTTATTATTTCCCTTCTTCTGCTGGCCTAAGGATCCATTTGTTGTTCTTTTGGTAGCTGCTTTAGGTGTTAGATTAAGTTGCATATTTGAGATTTTTCTTGCTTCTTCAGGTAGGCTTGTATTGCTCTATAGTTCCCTTGAATGACCTCTTTCGATGTATCCAGATGGTTTTGGACTCTAGCGTTTTCATTGTCACATGTTTCCATGTAATTTTTTTATTTCTTCCTTAAATCCTAGTTAACACATTCGTTCTTTAGTAGGATGGTCTATAACCTCCATGTATTTCTGATCTTTCAAAGTTTTTTCTTGTGGTTGACTTCAAGTTTCATAGTGTTGTAGTCTGAAAGTATGCATGGTATGATCTCAATATTTTTGTGCTTGTGAAGGCCTGACTCATTAATCAGTATGTAATATATTCTGGAGAATTTTCCATGTGCACTCGAAAAGAATGTGTATTCTCCTGCTTTAGGATGAAATACTGTGAATATTTCTATTAAGTCCATCCAGTCTAGTGTGTCATTCAAAGCCATTGTTTCATTGTCTCCTTAGATGGTCTCTCCTAAGTGGGATGTTAATGTGTCCTACTATTATTATATTGCCATTGATGAATTTCTTCATCTTTGTTTTAAAATGACATATATGGGGTGACTGGGTGGTTCAGTCAGTTAAGTGTCCGATTTAGCTCAGGTAATGATCTCACAGTTCATGAGTTCAAGCCCTGCATTGGGCTCTGTGCTGACAGCTCAGAGCCTGGAGCCTGCTTTGGGTTTTCTGCCTCCCTCTCTCTCTGCCCCCCCTCTCTCTCTCTCACACACACACACACACACACACACACACACACAAAGAAAAAACATTCTAAAAGTTAAAAAAAAATTAAAGTGATTTATATATTTGGGTTCTTCCAAATTGAGGGCATAAATACATAGATTGTTAGATCTTCTTGGTAGATAGACACCTTGATTATGATAAAATGCGCTTCTTTACCGCTTGTTAGAGTCTCTGGTTTAAAATTTAGTTTGTCTGATATAAGTATGGCTACTCTGGCTTTTTTTTGTTTTGTTTTCAATTAGCATGATAGATGTTTCTCCATCCCTTCATTTTCAATCTACAGGTGTCTTTAGGACTAAAATTATTCTCTTGTAGGGAGAATATAGATGTTTTTTTCCCATCTATTCTGGTACCCTATATCTTTTGATTGGTGCATTTCATTCATTTACATTCATAATGATTATTGGTAAATATGTATTTACTATCATTTACTGTCATTACTAATATTTACTATATTACCTGTAAAATCATTGTTTCTGGAGATTTCCTCTGTTCCTTTCTAGTCTTTGTTGCTTTTGGTCTTTCTTTTACACACTCAAAATGTTCTTTTTAATATTTCTTTCAGGGCTGGTATAGTAATTACAAACTTTTTTAGTTCTTTTTTTTTTGGGGGGGGAACTCTTTATATCTCCTATTCTGAATGACAGCCTTGCTGGATAAAGTGTTCTTCACTGCATATTTTTCCTATTCAGCACGTTGAACATATCATGCCACTCACTTCTGGCCTGCTAGGTTTCTGTGGAGATACGCTGCTAACCTGATGTATCTTCCCTTGTAGATTAAGAATTTTTTTTTCCTTTACTGGTTTCAGGATTCTTTCCTTATCTAAATATTTTGCAAATATTATTATGATACGTCTTGATTTTGGCCTGCTTTTGTTGATTTTGATGGGAGTTCCCTGTGCCTCCTGGATTTGGATGTCTTTTTCTTTCCCCACATTAAGGAAGTTTTCAGCTACAATTTATTGAAATAAACCTTCTGCCCTCTTTTCCCTCTCTTCTTCTCTTGGGACTCCTATAATAGAAATGTTATTACTCTGTAAGGAGTTGCTAAGTTCCCTAAGTCCACATTCATGATCCAATATTTTCCTTGCCTCTTCTTTTCAGCTTCATTATTTTCCCTAATTTTATATTCTATGTCATTTATTTATTCCTTTGATTCTTCCATCCTTGTGGTCATTATATATAGTCAGTTTTGCATGTTGGTTATGGCATTTTTAACTAGTATTTTGGGCTTTTGTCCTTGTGGTAAGGGTCTCCCTGGTTTCTTCTAGGCTTTTCTAAAGCCCAGCTAGTATCCTTATGATTGTTGTTTTAAATTCTGGATCTGGTATATAATTTATATGTATTTTGATTATCTCCCCAAGCCATGACTTCTTCTTGTTCTTTTTGGGGGATGAAATCCTCCATTTTGGCATTTTGTCTAGGTTTTCTGTCTTTTGTGTGTTAGGAACTCCTTTACCTGGTCCTATTTCCACTAGAGCTGAAGCTTTGCAGAACTCTATGATTAGCAGAACTAGTGTGTGTATGGGTGTTTCTGATGGTCTTCTATGAGAGGGGCCTGCTGTTTCTCTGGCTCTCAATCAAACTTGCCCTCTGTAAAAAGGTACCTGCATAGCACAGAGGGCGGAGCTTGGTTTAAACTGTTTAAGCCTCGAGTGTGTGCTGTTTTGCTTGCTGAATTCCACCTGTGCTGATGGGAGGGGGAAAAATGGTGTCAGCCTGCTCTCTTCCCCAGAGAGGGGAGTTCATGTCTGCCAATGTTTAGGAAGCCCTCACAAAAGAGTGAATAATCTCCCTGCTTGGTCCCATACTTCCTTCAGATTCCAACCTTCAACTTGTCTATGACTAGGCCATCTGCCCACCGAGCAGCATGTTGCTCCAGTGTTTTATCTCAGGTGCCTGGTTGAGGTTCAAAAGTCCAAATTTTATTGAATGTGTAGATTACTTTGAGTAGTATTGATATTTTAACAATATTTATTCTTCTGATCCATGAACATGGAGTGTTTTTCCATTTCTTTGTGTCTACTTCAATTTCCTTCATAAGTTTTCTATAGTTTTCATCATACAGATATTTTATATCTTTGGTTACGTTTATTCCTAACTATTTTATGTTTTTTTGTGTGTGTGCAATTGTGTATGGGATCAGTTTCTTGATTTCTCTTTCTCTTGCTCCATTATTGGTATATAAAAATGCAACTGATTTCTGTACATTGATTTTGTACCCTGCAACTTTGCTGAATTCATGGATCAGCTCTAGTAGGTTTCTGGTGGAGTCTGTCGGGTTTTCCATGAAGAGTATTATGTCATCTGCGAAAAGTGAAAGTTTGACTTCATCTTTGCTAGTTCTGATGCCTTTTATTTCCTTTTGTTGTCTGATTGCCTATGCTAGGACTTCCAGCACTATGTTAAACGATAGTGAGAGTGGACATCCCTGTCGTGTTCCTGATCTCAGGGAGAAAGCTCTCCGTTTTTCCCTATTGAGGATGATGTTAGCTGAGCGCTTCTCATAAATGGCTTTTATGATATTTAAGTTCCTTCTATCCTGACTTTCTCGAGGGTCTTTTTTAAGAAAGGATGCTATATTTTGTCAGATGCTTTTCCTGCATCTATCGACAGGATCACGTATTTTTTGTCTTTCCTTTTGTTAATGTGATGTATCACATTGATTGATTTGTGAGTACTGAACCAGCCCTGTAACCCAGGAATGAATCCCACTTGATCATGCACTTGACAATTGCAACAAAAATCTTAAGATACCTAGGAATAAACCTAACCAAAGAGGTAAAAGATCTGTACTATGAAAGCTATAAAACACTGATGAAAGCAATTAAATATGACACAAAGAAATGAAAAAGCATTACATGCTCAAGAATAAGAAGAACACATATTGTTAAAATGACTATTACACAAATCAATCTACAAATTTAATACCAATTCCTATCAAATTAGCACCAGCGTTTTTCACAGAGCTAGAACAAACAATCCTATATTTTTATGGAACCACAAAAGACCCAGAATATCAAAGCAATCTTGAAAAAGAAAAACAAAGCAGGAGGTATCACAATCCCGGACTTCAAGTTATATTACAAAGCTGTAATGATCAAGACAGTATGGTAGTAACACAAAAACAGACGCATAGATCCATGGGACAGTAGAAAACCCATAAATAATCCCACAACTACATGGTCACATAAGAAAAGATATCCAAACGGGGGTGGGGGTGGGAGGGAAGACATTCTCTTTAGAAAAAATTGTTCGGAACCTGGACAGCAACATGCAAAAAGTATCAAACTGGACCACTCTCTTATACCATACAGAAAGATAAGTTCAAAAAGGATGAAAGTTCTTAATGTGAGACAGAAAACCATCACAATTCTAGAGGAGAACCTAGGGAATGATGTCTTTGACATGGGCCATAGCAACTTCTTACTATTTATGTCTCCTGAAGCAAAAGAAACAAAAGCAAAAATAAAATATTGTGTCTTCAGGGCGCCTAGGTGGTTCAGTCAGTTAAGCATCTTACTTCAGCTCAGGTCATGATCTCACAGTTCGTGAGTCCAAGCCCCACATCGGGCTCTGCACTGACAGCTTGAAGCCTGGAGCCTGAAGCCTGGAGCCTGCTTTGATTCTTGTCTCCCTCTCTCTCTCTCTTACCCTACCCCACTTGCGCTGTCTCTCTCTCTCTCTCTCTCTCTCACATAAATAAACTTAAAAAATAAAAAAAAAATGGCTTCATAAAAATAAAAAGTTTGTGCACATCAAAGGAAACAATAAAAAAGCTAAGAGTCAATCTTTGGAATTGGAGAAGATATTTCCAAATTACATATTTGATAAAGGGTTAGTGTCCCAAGTATATAAATAACTTATAAAACTCAACACCCGAAAGACAAATAATCCAGTTAAAAAATGGGCAGATGACATGAATAGATATTTTACCAAAGAAGACATACAGATGCCCAACAGACACTTGGAAAGGTGCTGAGCATCACTCATCATCAGGGAAATGCATGTCAAAACTACAATGATATATCACCTTATACCTGTCAGAATGGCTAAAATTAACAATACAGGGGCATTTGCATGGCTCGGTCAGTTAAGCATCCCACTCTTGTTTTCGGCTCAGGTCATGATCTCACAGTTAATGGGTTCGAGCCCCATGTGGGGCTCCATGCTGGATGCAGATGCAGAGCCTGTTTGGGATTCTCTCGCTCTCTCTCCTCTCTCTGCCCTTTCCTTCTCTCAAAATAAAACGATTACCTTTAATAAATAAATAAATTAATTAATTAAATTAACATTAACAACTGGTATTGTCAAGGATGTGGAGAAAGGGGAACCCTTTTGCACTGTTGGTGGGATTGCAAACTGTTGCAGTCACCCTGGAAAACAGTATGGAATTTCCTCAAAAAGTTAAATATAGGACTACCTGACAGTCCAGAAATTGCACTAATAGGTAGAATACAAGAATACAGAAATACTAATTCGAAGTGATACATGCACCCTGACGTTTATCAACAATAGGCAAACTATGGAGAGAGCTCAAATGTCCATCGAATTATGAATGGATAATGAAGATGTGGTATACACAAACACACACACACACCACACACACACACACACACACACACACACACACATGAATGCACGCACTGTGGAATACTACTCAGCCATAAAAAAGAATGAAATCTTGCCATTTTGTAACAATGTGGATGGAGCTACAGTGTATTATGCTAAGGGAAATAAGTCACTCATAGAAAGAAAAATACCATGTGATTTCACTCATATGTTAATTTTAAGAAACAAAACAAATGAACCTAGGGGGAAAAAAGAAAGGCAACCAACAAATATACTCTTCACTTTAGAGAACAAACTGATGGTTACCAAAAGGTAGTTGGATTGGTGGATGGGTTATACAGGTGATTGGGATTAAAGAGGGCACTTTTTGTGATGAGCACTGGGTATTGAAAGTGTTGAATCAGTAAATTCTACACCTGAAACTAATATTACACTGTTGAATCAGTAAATTCTATGCCTGAAACTAATATTACACTGTTAACTAGATGGAATTTAAATTAAAACTTAAAAAAAAAAGAGAAATATACTATTAAAAAATCTGTGGTGAGTGGTAAGTTGTGAGCTTACATCTACCCCACCCACCATAATGTTCTAATGGAATAGTCCAGAAAACTTCAAAAGCATTTAATAAAGTATGTAGAACAAAGTAAGATGTCTTCACAGAACAAGCTGAACAAATAAGCTGATGGATTTAGGAAGAGGTGGAACAAACTGGGGCAGGTAAAAATGACTCTTTTGAGGAAAATTGTGGGGGAATGAATAGACTTCCTCTTCTCCTTGAAGACTTCAGATAGCTACAGCACTGGAGAAGGAATCAAATCAAATAAAATAAAAAGAATGGGGTTTTTTCTGGCTTTTTAAAACCTTATTTGGAAGTTTATCTTTACTTTTCTGAAATCAGTTTTGTAACTAAAATTTTCAAAAATAATAGATCAGAATTCCAATAAAATGTACACATTCTGATAGCCTATTTGTTTCGTTTTGTCAAATAGTAGATAGATATCTCATAATAAATTAATTTACTGTGTATATGTGCATGCATGAACATTCATGTGTGTGAAATAAATTAATAACTTTAGGAAAGGATCACAAACATATCTGTGAAGATCAGGCAGGTAATATAAATGAAGTGGACTATTTGAGACAAAGGATTTGTGGGAACGGTGGTGAACTGGAAAGCAAATATGCTATTCAGTTCAGTTCCTCTGTGGGACTATGGATCTAGTATTGCCATGTGCCACACATTTTCAAGGAAGCCTCAAAATCTGTATTTTATGTAAATACTCCAATTTTTCAATATTGGCAACTATTCTCTTGTTGTTGTTGTCAATGCTGTGCATGCCAAACAAAATAAAATCAAGTTATTAAATGTCAATTTAAATTCCAGGATTCATTCATATAAGAAATATTTACTGAGGTCCTACTATTATATTAATCTCCTCAAACTGATCACCAAGGATAAAAACAGTGAACAAATGGACAATATATCTGCCCATATAATACATATCATCCTAAGAGCCCAGAGTAGGCAAAACAATTTATAGCAAGGCTTCTCATGTCTTTGTTCATAAAAGTTGACAAAAGCAGAAGAATTTCAGTGGAACACATATGAAAATGTACATGCATTTCCACACGTCATCACATGTCATTTTTTCTTCCTCTTCTCCAGTAAATACATGTTAATTCAAGTTGTGCCTCAATATTTTTGTTATATTACTATGTAACAGAAATAATAGGAATTATTTTTTAATCTTGCTTTCAAGGGAATACAGATACTGGTAAATTTAGAGACGTTTATTTGTTGAGCTCCTGCGTGTGTGTATATGTAATATTGTGAGCTAATATTCTGAGATGGTTCATCTCCACTGCATCTCTTCCTTGTATCCATTATTCTTCCCCACTAACCTGACAATAGAGATAGCTTTCTATATGCCCTGGTTGAAGGATGGGCCTGTTTTAGAACAAAGATGTTAATAAAGCTGCTGATTGGATTTTGAAACTTATAGTACATATGAAGATTTAAAAGCCAACACAATTTGAGTTATAAGAGCCAAGTATGATGATAAATAAAAATGCTCGTGGAATTCTAAAATGTATTCATGGAACCAGAACTGAGAACATAAAGTTTATAACAAAGTTTATAACAGCCACTAAGTGAGATTTTTTTGTTTTTGTTTTTTGGAGGGTGGGACACATACTACCAGAGACCATTGTCTAGCTTCCTAAATGTACTACATGTAGTGTCCTAACATGTACAAGTCTCATTGGGATGTACCTTGGCAGTAGATTAGCAATGGCAATAAGAGATGTTCAGGAAGATAATCCTCAGTGTATCCTGCATACACCATGTATGCCTCAACAGCGTGCGTGGAAAGCAGCTATGTGATCCAGAGCCCACAGGAAGAGTTCAAGGCAGTGCTTATAGAACCAGGTGTGAAGATAAAATAAGGAGGACACAATAAATTCAAATTCTTCAGTGACCAGAGTTAAAACTGAAGGTGGCTGAAATATATTAAATTGGCATGTTTAGGTTTTTCTGCCAGTTATGAAAGTGGGATTCATGAGCTAATTTGAATTACAATAAAATAAAAGTTCTGAGGCTTCATATCAGACTTTTGAAGCAGTGCAGTTTATATCCACTGCATGAGTTTGGAAGAGCTGAGGCAGACTTCAACAGTACCACTTAATAAAAGAGCAAGATTTGAAGGTAAAGAGGGAAAGAAATTGGATCAAAGAAGATCCAAGTCAACAAAACTGGACAGTAAAGAGACATGTCCAATAAGTAGTCGCTATGAGGACAAAGAGGTTGATGCCTGTTTTCTCCTCTAGGTTTTCGATGGTTTCCTGTATCACATTTAGGTCTTTCATCCTTTATGACTTTATTGTTGTGTATGGTGTAAGAAAGTGGTCCAGTTTCATACTTTTGCATGTTGCTGTCCAGTGTTCCCAACGCCATTTCTTGAAGAGACTATCTTTTTTTCCATTGCATATTCTTTCCTGCTTTGTTGAAGATTACTTGACCATATAGCTGTGGATCCATTTCTGGGTTTTATATTTGGTTCCATGGATACATGTGTCTGTTTTTATGCCAGTAACATACTGTTTTGATGACTAAAGCTTTGTAGTATGGATTGATGTTTGGAATCGTGATGCCTCCTGCTTTGCTTTTCTTTTTCAGGATTGCTTTGGCTGTTCAGGGTTTTTTGTTGGTGGTGGTGGTGGTTTTTTTGTTTTTTTGTTTGTTTGTTTTTTGTTTTTTTTGTTTTGTTTTTTTTAGTGTGTGTGTATCCATACAAATTTTAGGATAGTTTGTTCTACCTCTGTGAAAAATTGTTCTGGTATTTTCTTAGGGATTTCATGAAATGTGTAGATTGCATTGCGTATTATAGACATTTTAACAATGTTTGTTCTTTTAATCCATAAGTATGTATATTTTCCCTATTTGTTGGTGTCCTCTTCAATTTCTTTCATAAGTGTTCTATAGCTTTCAGAGTACAGATCTTTTACCTCTTTGGTTAGGTTTAGCCCTCAGTATCCTTTTTTTTTTTTTTTTAATGTTTTCATGTTTATTTATTTTTGAGAAAGAGAGAGACAGCGTGAGCAGGGGAAAGGCAGAGAGAGAGGGAGACAGAATCCGAAGCAGGCTCCAGGCTCTGAGCTGTCAGCACAGAGCCCAAATCGGGGCTTGAATCCACAGACTGTGGACTGTGAGATCATGACCTGAGCTGAAGTCAGACACCCAAGAGACTGAGCCATCTAGGCACTCCTAGCCCTCAGTATCTTAAGGTTTTTGGTACAATTGTAAATGGGATTGATTCATTGATTTCTTTTTCTGCTGCTTCATTATTGGTGTATAGACAGACTTCTGTACATTGATTTTGTATCTTGTGACTTTTGTGAATTCACGTATTAGTTGTAGAAATTTTTTGTTGAAGTCTTTCAGGTTTTCAATGTAGAGTATCATGTTGTCTGCAAGGAGTTTAAGTTTGACTTCTTCCTTTCCAGTTTGGATGCTTTTTGTTTCTTTTTGTTGTCTGATTGCTTAGGGTAAAACTTCCAGTACTATGTTAAATAGTAATAGTGAGAGTGGACATCCCTGTTTTGCTCCTGACTGTAGAAGAAAAACTGTCAGTTTTTCCCTATTGAGGATATTAACTGTGAGTCTTTAGTATATGGCCTCTTTGATGTTGAGGTATGTGTCTTCTATCCCTACTTTCTTTAGTCTTTTTATCAAGAACAGATGCTGTATTTTGTCAAGTGCTTTTTCTGCATCTATTGAGAGGCTCTATGGTTTTTTCCTTTCTTTTATTAATGTGGTGTGTCACATGGATTGATTTGTGGATATTGAACCACTTGATAATGGTGAATAATTCTTTCAATGTATTGTTGGATTTGGTTTGCTAGTGTCTTGTTGAGAATTATTGCATCTGTGTTCATCAGGGAAATGACCCTTTTTTAGTAGGGTCTTTGGTTTTGGATCAAGGTAATGTTGGCCTTGTAGAATGTGTTTGGAAGTTTTCCTTTCCTTTCTATTTTTTGAAACAATTTGAGAAGAATAGGTGTGTTTTCTCTTTAAGTGACTGATAGAATTTCCCTGAGAAGCTATTTGAACCTGGACTTTTGTTTGTTGGGCGAATTTTGATTACTGATTCAATTTTGTCGTGGGTTATGGGTCTGTTCCAATTTTCTACTTATTCTTTCAGTTTTGGTAATTTGCATGTTTCTAGGAATTTGTCTCTTTCTTCCAGATTTCCCAGTTGGTTGGTATATAAGTTTCAAAATACTCTCTTATAATTGTTTGTATTTCTGAGGTTTTCCATCATGATCTATCCTCTTCCATTTGTGATTTTTCTTTTTTTGGTCCTCTCTTTTCTTTTTGAAAGTCTGGCTAGGGGTTAATCAATTCTATTAATTATTTTAAAGAACTAGCTCTTGGTTCCCTTAATCTATTCTACTGCTTTTTTTTTTTAAGTTTCTGTATCATTTATTTCTGCTCCAATCATCATTATTTCCCTTCTGCTGGCTCTAGGCTTCATTTGCTTTTCTTTTTCCAGCTCCTTAAGGTGTAAGGTTAGGTTTTGTATTTGAGACTTTTCTTATTTTTTGAGGTATACCTGTATTGCAATATAGTTTCATCTACGGACTGCATTTTCTGAATCCCAAAGATTTTAAAGTATTGTGTTTTCATTTTAATTTGCTTTCACGTATTTTTAATTTCTTCTTTAATTTCCTGGTTAACACATTCATTCTTTAGTAGGCTGTGTTTTAACCTCCATGTATTTCTGGTCTTTCAAAACTTTTTTTGTGGCTGACATCAAGTTTCATAGTGTTGTGGTCTGTATGGTATGAACTCAATCTTTTTGTATTTGGTTAGGGCTGATTTGTGAGTCAGTATGTAATTTATCCTGGAGATTATTCCCTGTGCACTTGAAACAATGTGTATTTACTGTTTTAAGATGAAATGTTCTGAATATATCTGTTAAGTCTGTCTGTTACAGTCTGTCATTCAAAGCCATTGTTTCCTTTTTGATTTTCTGCTTAGATGATCTCTCATTGTTATAAGTTGGTGTTAAAGTGCTCTACCATTAATGTACTGTCATCAATGAGTTTCTTTATATTTGTTTTTAAGTGATTCATACACTTGGGTGTTCCAGGTTGGGAGCATAAATATTTACATTGTTAGAATTTTTTTTAATGTTTTATTTATTTCTGAGAGAGAAAGAGAGAGAGAGAGAGAGAGAGAGAGAGAGCGAGCAGGGGAGAGTCAGAGGGAGAGGGAGATACAGAATCTGAAACAGGCTCCGGGCTCTGAGCTAGCTAGCTGTCAGCACAGAGCCTAACGCTCGAACCCACGAACCATGAGATCATGACCTGAGCCAAAGTTGGACGCTTAACCTACTAAGCCACCCAGGCGCCCCCATTGTTAGAACTTCTTGATAGATAGACCTCTTAATTATGATATAATGTCCTTCTTCATCTCTTGTTACAGTCTTTGGATTAAAATCTAGTTTGTCTGTCCACACCCAAAAAACAAATAATCCACTGAAGAAATTGGCAGAAGACATGAACAGACACTTCTCCAAAGAGGACATCCAGATGGCCAACAGACACATGAAACGATGCTCAGCATCATTCATCATCAGGGAAATTTAAGTCAAAACCACACTGAAACACCACCTCATGGTGGTCAGAGTGGCGAAAATGAACAAATCAGGAGACTATAGATGCTGGCGAGGATGAGGAGAAACAGGCACCCTCCTACACTGTTGGTGGGAATGTCAACTGGTGCAGCCCCTCTGGAAAACAGTGTGGAGGTTCCTCACAAAATTAACAATAGCACTCCCCTATGACCCAGCAATAGCACTGCTAGGAATTTATCCAAGAGATACAGGAGTGTTGATGCATAGGGGCACGTGTACCCCAATGTTCACAGCAGCACTTTTAACAATAGCCAAATCATGGAAGCAGCCTAAATTTCCATCAGCTGACAAATGGATCAAGAAGATGTGGTTTATTTATACAATGGAATACTACATGGCAATGAGAAAGAATGAAATCTGGCCATGTGTAGCAATATGGATGGAACTCGAGGGTGTTATGCAAAGGGAAATAAGTCAGGCAGAGAAAGACAGATACCATATGTTTTCACTCATATGTGTAACAGGAGAAACTTAACAGAGGAACATGGGGGGAGGGGAAGAGGAAAATAGTTAAGGAGAGGGAGGGAGGCAAACTATAAGAGACTCTTAAATACTGAGAAAAAACTGAGGGTTGATGGGGGTGGGGGAGAGGGGAAAAGGGGTGATGGGTATGGAGGAGGCCACTTGTTGGGATGAGCACTAGGTGTTGTATGGAAACCAACTTGACAATAAACAATAAAAGAAAAATAATTAATTTAAATAAAATTTAAAAAAATAAAATACAAATTAAACATAAAAGGATCTAGTTTGTCTGATATAAGTCTGGCTTCTCCATCTTTCCTTTGTTGTCCCTTAGTATGTTAGATGGTTCTCCATCCCTTCACTTTCAATCTGCAGGTGTCATTAGATCTAAAATGAGTGTATTGTAGGTAGCATGGATCTTGTTTTTATTTTTTAATCCATTCTATTACCCTATATCTCTTGATTGAGACATTTACCCCTTTTCCATTTACAATGATTATTGAAAGATGAATTTAGTGTCATTGTGTTACCTGTAAATTTGATATTTCTGGTGATGTTCTCCATTCCTTTCTAGCCTTTGTTGCTTTCTGTATTTTTTCACTCCACTCAAAGAGTCCCTTTTAATATTTCTTTCAGGGCTGGTTTAGTGGCCATGAACTCTTTGAGGTTTTGTTTGTCTGGGAAGCTCTTTATCTCTCCTTCTATTCTGAATGACAGCCTTGCTGAATTAGTATTCTTGGCTGCATATTTTTTCCTATTTAGCATGTTGAATATATCATGCCACCTCTTCTGGCCAGCCAAGTTTCTGGACAGGTTTGTGAACCTGATCTGTTTTTCCCTTCAAAGTCAAAGTCTTTTTTTCCCTTGCTGTTTTCAGGATTCTTTCCTTATCTGCATATTTTATGGCTGACTATGATATGTCTTGCTGATGGCAGGACATTGTTGATGTGTGTTTCTTTCTTCAGGTTAAGGAAGTTTTCATGTATAATTTGCTCAAATAAACCTTATCCTGTTTCTTTCCTTTTTTCTGTGAGTCCTATGACATTGATGTTTTTACATTTTAAATAGTCGCTGTGTTCCCTAAGTCTACATTTGTTATCCAATACTTTTCTCCTCTTTTTTTAGCTTCATTATTTTTTATAACTTCATCCTCTATATCACTGATTCATTCCTTAGCTCTGTCCATCTTCATTATGATTGCAACCATTGGGTTTTGCATCTCAGTTATAGCTTTTTATATTTTTGCCTCACTAGATTTTAGTTCTTTTAATTCTGCAGTAATGGATTCTCTAATTTTCTCTATACTTTTCTCAAGCCCACGTAGTATCCTTGTTTTTTTTTTTTTCTTAAATTTAAGTTCAAGTTAATTAAGGGGTTCCTTTTGGCTAGTTGGTTGAACATATGACTCTTGATATTGGCTCAGGTCATGATCTCACTGTTTACAGGACTGAGCCCAGCAACGGGCTTTTTGCTGACAGTGCAGAGTCTGCTTGGGATTCTCTCTCTACCTCTCTCCCACTACTTCTCCCACTCTCTCTCTCTCAAAATAAATAAACTTTAAAAAAATAAAAAAAATAAATTCAAGTTAGAGAACCAACTGATGGTTGCCAGATGAGATATGGGTTGGGGAATGGGCAAATAGGTAAAGGGAATTAGAAGGTACAAACTTCTAGTTATAAAATAAATGTCAGGGATATAATGCACAGCATAGGGAATAGTCAATAGTATTGTAATAACTATGTTTGGTGACAGACGGTAACTAGACTTATCATGGTGATCATTTCATAATGTATATAAATGTTCAATCACTATGTTATCCACCTGAAACTGATAAGATATTGTATGAATTATATTTCAATAAAAATAAATGACATGATATTAGTTAAAATATCACTTAAATTTTAAAAGTGCATAGAATTTTTTAAATTAAAATAAGAAGGGAAAACCTGTCTTTGTCACTAAACTATTATAAAGTTATCCAGAATATACGTTTTGTTGCTTTAAAAATCTTTACATAAAGAAATAAGTATATACAGTTTTATTTAGCTATACCCACACAGACCTCTTCCCTATTCTTCAAGCATATACTTCATACTTTAAGCTCACTGAAGATTTCTACCAGCCCTCTGAGCAGAAGGAAGAGATCCTTCCTTTGCATGTTCATGACATTTTGTTAATTTCTTTATAGTGACATTTATCATCTAATGCCTAGTCGTATAATTCATTTGTGTATCTCTTTAAACACTCTGTTAGTATCTTGAACTTAGTAGTTCTACTTAATATACCTTTTAACTTTAAGAAATTTTTATTCTGTATCATTAATATACTCAAAGAAATGATGTAAATATATCTTAAATAAACTGATCTCAAGATTTTTAAATAAACTTTGTTTTATTCTAAATGTGAGGTTTGGTTTGAAGTTCTGCTACTAGATCTGAACAACTAGGAAAATGTAAATAAAAATAACAATAAGATTCTATTAAAAAAGATGCTATTTCACATCTACAAGGATGGTTAGCATAAAAGTAAGATAATAACAAGTGTTAGCAGAGATGTAGAGAATCAGAACCCTGATAAAATTGTGGTGAGAATATAAAATGTTTCAGTCACTTTGAAAAACAATGTGGCAGTTCCTCAATCCATTAATCATGGAGTTACCAACCACATGCCTCATCCATTCCATTCCTAGATATATACCTAAGATAAATGAAAACATATGTTCACTCAAAAACTTGTACATTAATATTTATGGTAGCATTATTCATAATAGCCAACAGATAGAAACAACCCAAATGACCACCAGCTGATGACTGGATAAACAAACCGCTGTATATCCACACATTAGAATATGAAAGCAGTCAGTCACAAAGTATCACGTATTGTATGATTATATTCATATGAAATGTCTAGCACAGGGAATTCTATAGAGATAAAAAGTAGATTAGTGGTTTATATAGGCTGAGAAGTAGGGTGAGAGTGATGCCAAAAAGAATAAGGGAGTAATGGCTAATGGGTATGGGGTTTCTTTTTGAGGTGATGAAATTGACTGTCTTGATTGTTGCACAATTCTGTGAATAAAATAAAAACCCATTGAATTATACATCTTAAATGGATGAATTCTGTGGTATATGAATTATTTCTCAATAAACTGATAAACTCTACTTTATGCTTGACCCTGGAAACACTAATTTGAAAGCCCATTAATCCCAAACAACTGCTTCTTGTAATGATGCAAATAGAACAGTGTAGTAAACTAATACATAAATAATATTTAAACACACAGCCCTAGTCACTGCACTTGATTCTTGCTTGTTATTCAACATTACTTGTTTACTTGCTGTTCCCTAAATTTTATTCTCTTACATTTTCCCCACTTACCATATAGGTTACTTGTCATCTCAGCAATCAGCGCCATTAAAATTTCCATTGTTCAATAATAAGAAATGGTACTTTCTTCCTTTCTTTCTTTAATTTTAATTTTTGAGAGAGAGTGTGAGTGGGGGAGGGCCAGAAAGAGGGACAGAGGATATGAAGTGGGCTCTGCACTGACAGCAGCCAGCTGAATGTGGGGCACAAACTCACGTACCACGAGATCATGACCTGAGCTGAAGTCAGGTTCAACCAACTGTTCAGTTCAACCAACTGAACCTCACAGGTGCCTCAGAAATGGTACTTTCTCAATACAGAAAGGAAACAGAAGCCGGGAACTTTACTTATAGTTGGGCAGACTGTGAACTCTGTGTGCAACACTACTAAGGAAGATACCTTTCATATAGATCAAAATATGAATGGTGCCTCCTAAAACTGAGCAATGTGGTAGCTTTGATAAAATCTTCTGTGGTTTCATTGCCATTCTCTAATTATCTAGGGTTAAGTTTGACTTCTCTTCATTTCCTCACACTCACCCCACAATACACTGACTGGTTTGTCTTTTCTACTTATATGTATCCCAAATTCATTCTTATTACCTCCTCACTGTCATTGCTCTGGTTTCAGCACTCATTTTCATTTTCTAAAATATTAGAATAGCTTCCTAACTGATAATTCTATAGTCTTCATACCACAAGCAACATTTTCTTCTAAGGATATAATTATACCTTTCCTCATACAGAAATCTCAGTGTTTCTAGTTACCTATATATAAAATCCACAATTAGATTTCCATTTGAAGTCCCTCAGGATATCACCATAACCTACTTTGCAAGTCTCATTTTTAAAAAATTCCCCATGTTCCATACAACAACCACATAGGTTGTTCCTTTCAAATTTACTGTGAATTGGCTACAACCTTCTACTGAATGCAAAGCACTTGCCCGGTGGCCTTCTCCATATACCTACCCTCTCTGAGCACAGATAACTCTTTTTGACTCTTACCAATTCTAGTCCAGGCATGATAAGAGCTCTCTTCTGTTGTAATTGCTGCAAGATTATATGCAGGTTTTCCCCAAACACTGACAACAAACTACCAATGTTGAGTGTGCTCTCAATTTCTGCTGGGACCCTGATGACAGGAACAATCAAGGATTACCCTTATATAGGGACCTGGGGAGAGATGGAGAGACTATTTTTTAATAGCAAACTGTGAGGGTTTAATGTGTATCTTTCCAACAGCTGTTCTCCCCAACAAAGAGACTGCCTATGGAATAAAGGAAATCCTCACAGGTACTCAGGGAAGCAGGACCAAGAAATGGGGAGAGAGATAGAGATACAGATAGATAGGGAGAGAGAGAGATAGATAGAGAGAGAGAACTAATGAATGACATTGTTTGAGTTTGAGTCTCAGGATCCAGTTATAGTTGGATATGCCACCTCCATATCTTGTTATGTGAATTAACAAATGCATTTTAACCTTTTATTTTAATTTCAGTTTGTTAAGAACGGTATTATATTATTTTCATGTGTACAATATAGAGATTCAACAATTCTATACATCATCTCGTGCTCATCACAAAAAGTTCACTCTGTAATCCACATCACCTATTTAAACCATACCCCAACAACCTCGCCTCTGGTAACCATACCTTTGCTCTTCATAGTTAAAGGTCTGTTTATTGGTTGGTCTATTTACTCTTTGTTCAATTGTTTCCTTTCTTAAATTCCACATATGAGTCAAATTATATGGTATTTGTCTTTCTCTGACTGAATTGTTTATCTTAGCATTATACTCTCCAGCTGCATCTATGATATAGCAAATAGCAAGACATCATTCCTTTTTATGGTTGAAAAATATTCCATTGTATTTGTATATATAGACCACATCTTCTCTAGCCTTAATCAATTGATCAATACATGGGCTGCTTCCATATCTTGGCTATTGTAAATAATGCTTCTATAAACGTTGGGGTGAATGTATCCCTTTGAATTAGTGTTTTTGTATTATTCCAGTAAGTACTCAGTAGTGTGACTGCTGCATCATAGGGTGGTACTATTTTTACCTTTTTGAGGAATCTCCACAGTTTTCCACTGTGACTCCACCAGTTTGCATTCTCACTAACAGTGCGCAAGGGTTCCTTTTTTCTCTACATCCTCGCCAACACTTGTTTTTTCTCGTGTTGTTGATTTTAGCCATTCTGTCAGATGTGAGGTGATATCTCATTATAGTTTTAATTTGCATTTCTCTGCTGGTTTGTGATGATGACTATCTTTTCATGAGTCTGTTGGCCATGTGGATGATTTATTTGGAAAAATGTTTGTTCATGTATTTTGTTCATTTTTAAATTGGATTATTTGTTTTTTGGGTGTTAAGTTTTATAAATTGTTCATATATTTTAAATACTAACTCTTTATCAGATATGTCATTTGCTAATATTTTCTCCCATTATGTAGGTTGCCTTTTAGTTTTATTGTTTCTTTTGCTGTGCAGAAGATTGTTATCTTGATGAAGTCCCATTAGTTCAGTTTTATTTTGTTTTCCTTGGCTCAGGAGACATATCTAGAAAAACTTGTTATGGCTGATGTCAGAGAAATTACTGTCTGTTTTATCTTCTAGGATTTTTATGGTTTCAGATCTCACAGGTAGGTCTTTAATCTGTTTTGAACTTACTTTTGTGTATGGTGTAATAAAGTGGTCCAGCTTCATTATTTTGCTTGTCGCTGTCCGATTTTCTCAACAATATTTGCTAAAGTGTCTTTTTCCCATTGGATACTCTACCCTGCTTTGTCAAAGATTAGTTGACCATAGAGTTGTGGGTCTATTCCTGGATTTTCTATTATTTTCCATTGATCTATATGTCTAGTTTTGAACCTACCATACTGTTTTGATTACTACAATTTTGTAATATAACTTGAAGTCCAGAATTGTGATACCTCCAGCTTTACTTTTGTTTTTCAAGGTTGTTTTGGTTATTCAGGGTTTCTTGTGGTTCCATACAAATTTTAGGATTGTTTGTTCCAGCTCTGTGAAAAATGCTGTTGGTATTTTCATGGGGATTGCATTAAATGTGTAGATTGCTTTAAGCATATAGATATTTTAACAACAATATTTAACAATATTCCAATCCATGTGTGTGGAATGTCTTTCCATTTCTTTGTGTCCTCTTCAATTGCTTTCAGCAGTGTTTTATAGTTTTCAGAATAAAGATCTTTCGCCTCTTTGGTTAAGTTTATTCCTAGTTGTCTAATTATTTTTGGTCCAGTTGTAAGTGGGATTGTTTTCTTAATTTCTCTTTCTGCTGCTTCATTATTGGTATATAGAAATGGAACAGATTTCTGTACGTAGATTTTGTATCTGGCAAGTTTATTGCATTCATTTATCAGTTCTAGCAGTTTTTTGGTGGAGTCTTTCGGGTTTTCCAAAAATTGTATCATGTCATCTCTAAATAGTGAAAGTTTTACTTCTTCGTTACCAATTTGGATATTTCATTTTGTTGTTTGATTGCTGTGCTTAGTACTTCATATAATATGCTGAATACAGGTGGTGAGAGGGGACATCCCAGTCTCTTATTCCTGACCTTATGGGGAAAGCTATCAGTGTTTGCCCATTAAGGATGATAACTGAGGGTTTTTCAAATACAGCCATTATTATGTTGAAGTATATTTCCCCTATACCTACTTTTGTTGAGAGTTTTTATCATGAATGGATGTTGTACTTTGTCAAATGAATTTTCTGCATCTATTGGAAAGATCATATGGTTCCAATCCTTTCGTTTATTGGTGTGATGTATCATTTTGATTGATTTGTGGATATTGAACCACTCATATAAACCAGGAATAAATCTCACTGGATTGTGGTGAATAATTAAAAAAAAATAATGTTTTATTTAGCCCTGAGAGAGAGAGAGAGAGAGAGAGAGACCGTGAGCAGGGGAGGGTCAGGGAGAGAGGGAGACACAGAAACTGAAGCAGGCTCCAGGCTCTGAGATAGCTGTCAGCACAGAGCCCAACGTGGGACTCAAACCCGTGAAGTGCGAGATCGTGACCTGAGCTGAAGTCGGACGCTTAACTGACTGAGCCACCCAGATGCACCTGTGGTGAATAATTTTATAATGTATTGTAAGAGTTGGTTTGCTAATATTTTGTTGAGGATTTTTGCATCTATGTTTATCAGAGATATTAACCTGTAGTTCTTTATGTGTGGTCTTTATCTGGTTTTAGAATCAGGGTAATGCTGGCCTCATAGAATAAATCTGTAACTTTTCCTTCACTTTCTATTTTTCGGAATATTTTGAGAAGAATAGGTATTAACTTTCTTTAGACATCTGGTAGAATGCACCTGTGAATCCCTCTGGTTCTGGACTTTTGTTTGTTGGGAATTTGGGGGTACTGATTCCGTTTCTTTGCTGGTTATCAATCTGCTCAAATTTTCTTTTTTTTTTTCTGTTTTAGTTTTGGTAGTTTATATGGTTCTAGGAGCTTATCCATTTCTTTTAGGTTATCCAATTTTTTTGGCATATATGTTTTTATTAATATTCTCCGATATTTGTATTTCTGTTGTGTTGCTTATTATTTCCCCTCTTTCACTTGTGATTTTATGTAGAGTCCTTTCTTTTTTCCTTGGTAATTCTGGGTAGAAGCTTCTCAATTTTAGTGACTTTTTCAAAGAACCACCTCCTGGTTTCATTGACCTGTTCTATTTTTTTTTTTTTAGTGTCTATAAAGTCTATTTCCCTCTTTTCTTTATTTTTTTTTCCTTTACAGTGTTGGTTTTAGGTTTTATGTTCTTTTTCTGGTTCCTTTATGTGTAAGGTTAGGTTGTTATTTTAAATTTTTATTGTTTCTTGAGGTATGTCTATATTACTATAAACATCTCTCTTTAAACTGTTTTTCCTGCATCCTAAAGGTTTGGGATCATTGTGTTTTCATTTTCATTTGTTTCCACGGATTTTTTTATTGTTTTATTTCCTTATTGACCCATTCATTGTTTAGTAGCTTGTTATTTAACCTCCATGTATGTATTTGTGGTCTTTCCAGATTTTTTCTTGTGGCTGATTTCTAGTTTCACAGCATTGTGGTCAGAAAGGTGCATGGTATGACTTTGATCTTCTTGAATTTGTTGAGGCTTTATTTCTTTTAATATTTTATTTTTAAGTAATCCCTACACCCAAGATGGGGCTCAAACTTACAACCCCAAGATCAAGAGTTGCATGCTCCATGAACTGAGGCAGACATGCACCTCTGTTGAGGACAGTTTATGGGCTAATATGTGATCTGTTGTGGAAAATGTTTCATGTGTACTTGAAATGAATATGTATTGTTTTAGGATGGAATGTTCTGAATATATCTGTTAAATCCATCCATCCTAGTGTATCATTCAAAGCCATTATCCTTGGTGATTATCTATTTAGATGATTGTTGATGTGAGTGGAGCATTAAATTCCCCTACTATTACTGTATTATACCCATTATTTTCTATACAGTTGTTATTAACTTTTTATATATTTGCTTGCTACATGTTGGATGCATAAATATTTACAATTATTATATGTTCTTGTTGGACTTTCTCCTTTATTATTATATAGTGTCCTTCTTTGTCTCTTGTTACAGTCTTTGTTTTGAAGTCTATTTTGTCCAATATAAGAGTTCCTATTCCATATTTCTTTTGAAGTCCATATGCATGATAAATGTTTCAATCTGCAGATGTCTTTAGGTCTAAAATTAGTCTTTTGTAGGCAGCGTATAAGTGGGTTTTGTTTTTTATCCGTCCTGTCACCCTATGTCTTTTGATTGTTGAGTTTCTTTACATTAAAAGTAATTATTGATAGATACGTATTTATTGCCATTTTATTACTTCTTTCCTGAATATTTCTGAAGATTTTCTCTGACTCTTTCTTGTCTTTCTCTCTTGCATTGTTTTCTGGTTTTCCTTAGTGATATATTTATATTTCTTTCTGCTTATTCTTTGCATATTCATTAGTTATTTTTGATATTTTGTGGCCATTAGGTTTTTATATGAAATCTTTTGCATATAGTAGTCTATATTCATTTGGTGGTCTTTTAAATTGAACGCATTCTCACTCCTCAACTTCCCATGTTTTAGGTATATGGTATCATATTTTACATACTTTTGTTTTGTAATTTCCTTGACTGATTTTTTACATATTCCTTTTTTTTTGGCTTTTGTGTTTTCTACCTTTGTACTGTCACTTTTGGTCTTTCCAAAGTGCCCCTTTTAATATTTATGCAGGGCTGGTTTACTGGTCATTAACTTCTTATTTCTGTTTGTCTGGGGAACTCTTAATCTCTTATATTCTGAATGATAGTCTTGCTAGATCATGTATTATTGGGGTTTTCCCATTCATTATTTAAAAAAAAAATTTTATGTCTCTACTTTATTTTGAGAGACAGAGACAGAGAGCGAGTAGGGCAGGGGAAGAGAGAGGAGACATAGAATCTTGAAGCAGGCTCCAGGCTCTGAGCTGTCAGCATAGAGCCTGACACGGGGCTTGAACCTACAGACTGTGAGATCATGACTTGAGCCAAAGTTGGACACTTAACCCACTGAGTCACCCAGGTGCCCCTCCCATTCATTAATTTGAATATCTCATTTGAGTCCCTTCTGTCGTGGAAAGTTTCTACTGAATAATCCAGTGATATTTTTAGATATCAGATATCTTATGATATTTTCTTTGAATGTTACTGTCTTCCTTTGCCTTGCTCCTTTACTTTCTTTTCTTTATGCGTATATTTTGCCAATTTAATTACAATATATCTTGGTGTGTACCTGATTTTGTTGAATTTGTTGGGGTTTTCTGTGCCTCTTAGATATGGGTATCTGTTTCCTTCACCAGATTAGGGAATTTTTCAGGTATTATTTCTTCGAATACATTTTATGTCTTCTTTTCTCTCTTCTTCTTCTTTTGGGACTCCTATAATACAAATATTATTACACTGGATGGAGTCACTGAGATCCCTAAGTCTATTGTCATTTTGCATAATTTTTTTTGCTGTTTTGTTCGGCTAGATTATTTTCCACTACTCTGTCGCGTAGGTTATTAATTTGTTCCTCTGCATCTTCCAGACTGCTGTTCATTCCATCAGTCATGTGTCTCATTTTGTTTATTGAGCCCTTTAACTCTGCTATGCTATTCCTTATCTCTGTGTTAGGGGCCTTATTGATGACTTTCATTTCTCTCTCAAATGCAGTGAGTATCTACGATCGTTACTTTAAATTGTCTATCTTGCATATTACTTGTATTTGTTTTGCTTAGGTCCTGGTTATGGACTTGTCCTATTCTTTCATTTGGGAGAAATTACTCTGTCTTCTCTTCTTGTCCGAGTTTCTGCTCCTGATTTTTTGTGTTAGGAAAGTCACCTACATCTCCTATTCTTCAGGGTAATGGCCTTATGAAGAAGAGGTCCTATAGTGCCCTGCCATGTAGTGTCTCATGTTTCCTAAGTCTTGGTGTGCCAGGGGTGTCTCCAATATGTGCTGCATGCATGCTGCTGTTTCGTGCTGGCTACTTTATCCTTCAGGTCAGTCGTTTGCAGAGGCTCTCTTTGCTTATTATGGGCAGTGTTGGGTCTCTAGCCTAAATGTGGTGCAGTCTTACCAGATGTGCTCTGATCTGGTTGTGAAATGAGACCAGTTGCCACTGATGTGGGAACCAAGGCTCTACAAATTTCCTGAGTCAGGAGATGAGCTGTAAACAGATGTTTAAACTTGTTTTATGGGTCAGGGGGCCAGCCATGCTAGGACTGAGGCAAGTGTGGTTCTCCTGGAGTGTGGGAGGTAGGGCTTGCTGTAAGCAAGTTAGGTAGTGAGTAACTGCTCTGTGGGGGTTCCCGCAGGTGGTCCTGTGCTTATGCTGAAGGCTGGGGGAGGCAAATGGCACCTACCAGTTCCTTTGTTCCCAGAGGGGTCTCTCCATGAATGCTGCCTCTCTGGGACACACTCTCAGGTGAGCAAATGACCTTCTCACTGTGTGCCCTAGGCACTCTTCAGATTGCTGTTTCTATGCTGCATGTCCATGGGCTGTTTGCCCTGCATTCTCTCCAAGAGCAGCCTCAATGCCCTCCATGCTGTATCCAAACCATGCCTGCTAACCTTTAAATTTTCAGGCTTTAACCCTCACTGGTTGCAAGAACTCACAAAATTTAGCCCCTTATGGTTTCCAAGCATGTTGCTATGATTTATTTCCCCCCATACACCCCACTGTGTGCTAGTCTGTCTCTTGCCCTTCTGTGGAACTGTGGCTCCCTCCCCACTGCAGCAGCCATGAATCATTCCTCTCTCAAACTGCATCTGTGCACTTCCTACCTTCTTAGATGTGGCCTTTCTCTACCTTCAGTTTTGGAATTTGTTCTGCCAATCTTCAGATCAATATCTGGGGCATTTAGGATGATTTGATAGTTATCCAGTTGTATTCATGGGATGACACAAGCTTAGTGTTCTCCTATTCCACTGCCACCTTCCTTTCCAGTAAATGCCCTTTTTGCTTGAGCTAGTCGGAGTTGGGATTCCGTCACTTGCAATGAAAATAGTCTCCAATAATACAGGGCTTAAATGGAAGAAGATATATCATCCAATTTCAAAGATCATCAGTAAAGCTTGCATGAAGCAGGTGGCAGCTGAGAGGGATTCTGAAGGAAATGTGTGATTTTACAATAAATATAGGAAAAATAAATGCTTTCCAGTGAAAGGAAAAAATTAATTAATACATGGAGACATAAAAATGTTCAGGAAACAGTGAATTGACCAGTTTTGCTGGACTAGAGTACAGGTAGTAGAAGAGTAGTGGTATATAATGTTGGGAAGGTTAGATTGGGGCTTGATTTGACTAAAACATTTGGCATGGGATGGGACATAGATTTCTTGGATGTAGCAGTGATAGTTTTCTCCATGAGACAGCATGATTGAAATCAGATTACAGTGCTGTTTTTCTACTAGCTACCAAATGCTGAATAAGAAGCCACCTAAGAAATTAGTATTTTAGGGGCACCTGGGTGGTTCAGTCAGTTAAGTCTCCAACTCTTGATTTCGGCTCAGGTCATGATCTCACAGTTTGGTGGGTTCAAGCCCTGTGTTGGGCTCTGTGCTGACAGCATGGACAAAGCTAGCTTGAAATTCTCTAGGTCTCCCTATCCATGTCTCCCTCCTGCTTTCTCTCTCTCTCTCTCTCTCTCTGTCTCTTTCTCTCAAAATAAATAAACAGTAAAGAACTACACAATTTTTTTAAAAGGAAGAAATTGGCGTCTTAAAACAATAAGCCTTTATGATCTCACAGTATCTATGAATCAAGAATTCAGGAATAGCTTAGCTGAGTAGTTCTATTTTGGGGTCTCTCACGAGGTTGTCATCTAGATGGCAGCTGAGGCTGTAGTCATCTAAAGTCTTAACTGGAAATGAAAGATACACTTCCAAGATGGCTCAATCACTTGCATGACTGCTGACAAGAGGCCTTGCTTCTCTGCTGTATTGTGCAAAAGCTATTACCACATAAACCTCTCCAAAGAGTTGTTGGAATTTCTCATGAACTGACAGCTGACTTTTCCCAGACCAAGTGATCCTAGACAAATTAAGGTGGAAATTGCAATGTCTTAAATGACTTGTCCTCTAAAGTCACACTCCATCATTTCCACAAAATCCTATTTGCACACAGGCCAGCTGATTTTATGTGGCAAGGGACTGTACAAGGGCATGACTGCAAGGATATGAGGTCCACTGATATAATTTTGGAGGTTGGCTGGATGCCACAGTTTTAATTTTCCTATCTTGATGAATACTTCTAATCTGCATACTACTGTAGAGTAATTAGTAATGAAATTGAGGTTTCATCATTAATGCAGCTACTTTCATGTGTTTTGGTAGTTATATATAATATATAGCATTTCTCACAGACTCCATATGATACCATGCTTATATTGGGAGCATTGTATGGAGGTTTGAATGCTAGGATGAATTGGCTTTAGTTGTTTTATTTTCAATCATTCCATGATGTCATGTTAATATTCTAATACATCACTTAGTACTACAAATTTAACATTAAAAATTACAGAAACCAATATTGCAGTTACAGAGATTCCTAACCATGAATAAGTGGGCAAAAAAGAATGAAATACACTTCCCCAGAGGTTTTAAAAATAAAAATAGCTTTTTCCAGCTGCCTGGAGTAATTTGGATATGAAATGAATTGAAGGAAGGCAAAGGTTAGATTAATTTTTAAAATATGTTTTCGTCTTGTGATTTCTTAATCATTATTTAGATTTGAATTAATATTTCCAGCATTTGGATAGTGCTAATAAAACCCTCTTTCAGGGGTGCCTGGGTGACTCAGTCAGTTAAGTGGCTGACTTCAGCTCAGATCATGATCTCGCAGCTCGTGAGTTTGAGTCTCGCATTGGGCCCTGTGCTGACAGCTCAAAGCCTGAATTCTGCTTCGAATCTCTCTCTCTCTCTCTCTCTCTCTCTCCTTCTCCAGCTCACACTCTGTCTCTGTCTCTCTCAAAAATAAATAAACATTAAAAAATAATTTAAAAACCTCTTTTAGCTGTAATTTTCAGGTATAGAAATAGTTTACAAGGAACTGTTAGTAACTGTCTCTTATTTTATAGGGCCTGTGTGCTACTTTGTTCTTGGTTACGTGACACTTTAAATTTTTTTAAATGAAACTCTTTTGGTCTCAATATTAATCCAAGCTACCTGAAGAAAATGGGGTGTTATTGTAAGGATACACTGGAATTTATGGGAATTGAAGAATAAAACAAAACAGCGATCTTCATGGGTCAGAGATCACAACTCTTTTCTCAGAAAGGCAGGAAGTTACTCTTGTTCTCATGGCAACTGTACTCCTCTTTCCATATCTCCTCCACTCTCCTTTCTCTTTAGCAGTTGACTTCCTCTGGAACCTATCTTGATTATGTACATACAAAAGATGGATGCCTTACACATGGCTGCTCCATCTCACCTTACATGAAGTCAAATCCCAGTATTTTCTTTTGGCTTTTGTTATACTGCATATTCTATGTCATTTATTTAGAATTTCCAGAAAAGGGAATCTGATTGGCTCAGGTTATCTTTTTAAAACAGGCCTCAAATTTAGACATAAATCTTTCCAAGCCATGGTTTCTCTTGGGTCGGCTTTATTCCTTGTTCTCCAATCAACTATGGTTAGAGGTTCGAAGTCATGTGGCATTTAAAACATGACTGCTGCCTTTTGGCAGGGGAAGGAGGGGTAGTATCCATAAGAAGCTATACTGGCAGTGGTAGACATTAGTACTACAGAAATAGAGAGAATTCCTTCTTTTTAGCAGGTTTTTGATATATTTCTCTCCACACTCCTATTTTGTACCTATAAAGAATATATGGTTCAAATGACCTCATCAGAGTCAAACTTGTCACAAAGTTAGTCCAAACATGAGATGCTTCTATTCCTAATGATTTGAGTCATATATTGACTTAACAAAACATTATCCTTGAGGATTAGAGAAAATAAAAGCTCCTAATCTTAGGTCATTCAACTATTTCCTGATAAAGATTAATTAATTAAAAATGCTTTTGCATTGAAAAACAACATGAATGCATTATAGTAAAAAAACTGTACTAATAAAATACAAGTAATAGGAAAGACTATTAGTACAAAGTATAGAATATTTATTTGAAAAATTTACTATGAATAGCCATTTTGATATGAGGTTTGTCAGCAAGTTTGGGGGGAATAATTCACCTTCTGAGATTAAATATGTCTTTAAATTAAGGTGGGTTTTTTTTTTTCTTATTTGGGGCATCTGGGTGGTTCAGTTGGTTAATGTCCAACTTTGGCTCAAGTCATGATCTCAGGGTTGGTGGGTTCAAGCTCTGCATTGGGCTCTATGCTGACAGAGTGGAGTCTCTTGGGATTTCTGTTACCCTCTTTCTCTCTGCCCATCCTCCACTTGTTCTCTATCTCTCTCTTTCAAAATAAATAAATAAACATTTTAGTGAAAAATGTTTTTCTTATGAAAAATGAAAAATCAAATATAATTCAAATGTGAGACCATTCCATATTGCAGTTTTCATGTGTTTTTTTCTTTCTTTCTTTTCTCTTTCTTTCTTTCCTTCTCTTTATTTTTAAATGTTTTTAAGTTTATTAATTTTGAGAGACAGAGAAAGAGGGAGAGAGCACACATGCGAGTGGGATAGGGGCACAGAGAAAGGGGAGAGAGAATCCCAAGCAGGCTCCATTCTGTCAGCATGGAGCCTGATGTGGAGCTCGAACTCATGAACTGTGAGATCATGACCTGAGCCGAAACCAAGAGTCAGACATAACTGACTGAGCCACCCAGGCACCCTGTTCTTTATTTAATTTAATTTAATTTACTTTAATTTTTTAAATTTTTTTAAAAATATTTTATTTATTTCTAGGAGAGAGAGAGAGAGACAGCATGAGCAGGGAGGGTCAGAGAGAGAGGGAGATACAGACTCTGAAATAGGCTCCAGGCTCTGAGCTGGCAGTCAGCACAGAGCCTGACGCGGGGCTCGAACCACGAACCGCGAGATCATGACCTAAGCGAAAGTCGGACGCTTAACCGACTAAGCTACCCAGGCGCCCCAATTTAATTTTATTTTATTTATGAGAAAGAATGGGAGAGAGAGAGAGAGAGAGAGAGAGAGAGCAAGCGCATATGTGTGCATGTGCAAGTGGGGAAGGGGCAGAAAGAGAAGCAGAGAGAGAATCCCAAGTAGGCTCGGTGCTGCCAGTGCAGAGCCTGATGCAGGGTTAGAACTCACAAACTGTGAGATCATGACCTGAGCTGAAATCAAGAGTCGGAAGCCTAACTAATTGAACCACCCAGGCACCCTACACATATATTTGAATTTTTTACTTTGTGCAATCATACACAAAATTTACTATGTTCAAACTCTGAGGATAATAAAACAAATTAATTTATTGAATGATGAAATGCAAATGAAATGTTTATTCTTAATCTTTTCAATATGTGTGTTTGAATATGTTTATACAATTCTAATTAAGTGGATGTTAGTACAACAAAATGTAGGGAAACTGCAATAAGGCCACTGACTATTCAGTTTAATTACGTTGGTATGCACTTCTATTTACTTCTAATGTCAAGGATCCGCTGGTAGAATAAATGCCCATTTTGTGGTCTGTTATGCAGAAAATGTTTAATTCAGTTATTAGATTTACTCTATTAAATCTTCCTTATTGAATGTCCTATTCATCCATGCAAAATTTGGTATGTTACTGTCTATAACTACGACATTACAATTAAACAACTACAAGAAGAACAGCAAGTCTATCTGTAAAGATTCATGAAATTCCCACCAAATTATTCATAATTTTTTTGTTTTGTTTTGCAAGGACAATGAAAAAAATACCAATGTATTCTGAATATTTCTGTATTGAATAAGCTGACAAATACAATAGTTAGTGCAAACAATCATTTTGATACTAAAAATCATACTTAAAACATATTTCTGATATAGTGGAAATAATTGCTGTCATAACATTGATTATCTCTGAAAGGTAGAAACGAATATGAACTCAAAGAACCTGAATTTTATGTAACAGAAAATAATATGATGGGATAATATTTGTACACAGTTGAAATGGAAAAGTCCAAGCTGACTTCAACTGTGTATACTATAAATCTCCTCAAAGAGTGTATATGCTCACAAAAGTACAACTTTGAGTAGTTTCAGGTTATTCTCCACTAGACTAGATTTTCTCCACTTCCAGCTATGTTTTACTGTCCAGAATACTTGTGCTCATTAATTTTTATTACCACTACAACCATAGGGTTAGAGACAGAAAAAAGTAAATTCAAAGCAAGCTCAAACATTAGTTCTTCATTAAGAATTTTTTCCTTTGTAAGTCTGGAACTTGTATTTAGAAGTTGATAATTTACTTCCCTAACTGTTAATGCTTGTTTTTCACAGTGTTAAGAAATACACATTCATGCAGACATAACTATTTTCTAAGAAGCTCTTGTAAACTTAAAGAACTCAGAGTTTCGATGGTTTATATGGCACTCTTACTTTAGTTTATACTAGAAGATCAGTGTCTGATAAATTTGGTTGCTTACAATATGGCAAGAATGAGATTCCATGGAAGTGAATTGAATTTGTGTGTTTATATGTGTGCACACACGGGTGTGTAAAATTATATGAATGCTGGATAATAAACAGTACTAGTAACACTGACATTTGGAAAGAGTATGTATGTAATAGTTCTGGTCCATCTGGTCCCATTACCACTCCTAGAAAATTTTTTGCTGTGTCTTAATGATGATGGGACAAAAACATCATTTATGAAAACACAAGAAATATTATTCTGAGTCAGAACAATGGTCCAGCCTAGTGTTTCCCAAAGTATGTTCTATGCTTTAAAAGTTATTTTGTCAACTATACTACATTTTTTTAAAGGTGATTAAGAAATCTTCATAGATCACATGTATACTTATTATAAAAGATCTGAAGAATCCTCCAGTAAAGAAACCATTTGACTTTTATTGATCTCTAATTGTATTAGATAATGCAACCCTTATTAACATCCTACAGAATTACTTTTCCCCAGAAGACACTTTGGGAAAAAGGCTGACCATGGCACTAAAAGGGATTTCATAAAGGATTATTATAGATCTCCTTTCCTTTAGCATTCAAGAAATGTTTATTAACCTCCTATTCAATTACAGGCATTCTTCTAGATGCTTAGGAGTCAGTGAACAAAGATCCCTATCCTCATACTACTAACTTTTACAATTTATATAAGCCTTGAATTTATATAAGCCTTTCTTAAATATATTTACATGTTCCATTCCCAAGCTGTTACGGAGGGAGATAATTTGTATTTTATTTAAGAACAACTTATATATTCTGCATGTCAAAATAACTACTAACATGAAAGGTTATTTTTTGGTCACATGAATTTAAAACCCAAAAGTCAGAAAAATACTGACATGATCAATATGGCGTCACATCATTTCAGATATGAATAAAACAATTCCCTAGTCTGCAGGATGAATTTCAAATGAGAAAATGCTGAATCACCAAATATATACATTTAAAATGTTGACAAATACTGCCAAATTTCTTTCTAAAAATTGTATCAATTTCCACTTCTGTTAGCACTGTATGAGTGACTTTGCTCCCTCAGAAGTTTACTAATACTGTATGCTATCAAATAATATCATTTTTGCCAGTCTGAGAGGTGAAAGTCGGTATCTCCCATAGGCTCACAATAACTGCTACTGCTGCTGTTACTACTACTACTACCACTACTGTTTATTGAGTGCTAACCACCAGTCAAATATAGTGTTAAGTACTTTATTTACCCCTTATAACCCCCATGGAGGGTAAGTAATATTATTGTTGCCATTTTACATATGAGGAAACTGAAGTTCAGAGAGGTTAAGTAACTTATCTGAGGCCATTCAGTGATAAAATTGGTACTCCAACCTAGGAAGTCTGGCCAAAAGTCTGAATTCATAACCATTATTCTATACTTTCTCTCTAAGAAAAATATATTCATTGCAGTATCATTTGTAGTAGCAAAAAAACTAGGAAAAAAACTAAATATCCATCTATAGAAGAATATTAAGTAAATCATGCATAATCATATAATGAAATTATAAGAAAGCATTAAAAATGAGGTGTCCCTATAGGTTCTGAGAACACAGGATCTCCTAAATATATTAAGTGAAAAAATACAGGTGGCAGAATTTCTCTTTTTAAGGGATGATTAATAATCCTTTACATATATGTAAATATATATGTACCTATGTGTATATATACATTCATCTGTTGATGAACACTGAAGTTGTTTCTATATTTTGACTACTGTGAGTAATGTTGGAATGAACATAGGAGTGCAGATATCTCTTTGAGATAGTGATTTTATTTGCTTTGGATATATACCCAGAAGTGGGATTTCAGCAGATATTTTTCAGTGCCAACTATATGCTAGGCAGTGAATGATGTGCTAGAAATATAATGGTGAACAATACAGGCATGGCCCTTGCCTTTGCGTAACTCACCTCCTAGGAGGATAACAGATATTAAATAAATTGCATAAGTAATTTGATATTCCAATCATGAAAAGTTAAACAAAGGAAGAGTATAGGATGATAGGAGACTTATGGTAGACTGAGGATTAGATGAAGACTTGCCAGAGAAAGTGATCTTCTGAACGAACTGCAAAATGAGTAGGATTAAGCTATGAGAAAGGGAGAAGGACAAGAGTATACTTCAGGCATATGGAAAAACATGAATGAAGGCTTTGAAGCAGGAAGGAGCATGGTGTTTCAGACAAAATGGAGAGACAATATGGATGGAGATTAGAGAGAGAAGGATGAGAGGTATGAGAAGAGCCCAGAGAGTTCAGCAGGGACTTTAGACCAAGCTTAAAGTTTTGGAGTGTATTTTAAAGAGTAGTGAGAGATTACTCTTTAAATGGAGTAATGGGAGATTTACTCCATGGGAGATGGAGATCATGTGGATTTTAGGCAGGAGAGGACATAATTAGATTAGATTTTTTTTTTAATTTTTTTTTTAATGTTTTATTATTTCTAGGAGAGAGAGAGAGAGAGACAGCGTGAGCAGGGGAGGGTCAGAGAGAGGAGTCACAGACTCCAAAACAGGCTCCAGGCTCTGAGCTGGCAGTCAGCACAGAGCCCGATGCGGGGCTCAAACCCACAAACCGCGAGATCATGACCCAAGCGAAAGTCGGACGCTTAACCGACTAAGCCACCCAGGTGCCCCAGATTTGATTTTTTTTTAAGATCTAATTTTTAAGTAATCTCTATGCACAATATGGGACTTGGATTCACAACTCTGAGACCAAAAGCCACATGTTCCACCAACTAAGCCACCCAGGTGCCTCTAGACTGGAATTTTTTAAAAAAAGCTTTTACATTTTTTAAAGTTTATTTATTTCGAGAGACAGAGAGAGTGTGAGCAGGGTAGGGGCAGAGGGACAGAGAGGGAGGGAGACAGAGAATCCCAGTCTATGCTGACAGTGTGGAGTGCAGTGCGGGGCGTGACCTCACAAACTGTGAGATCATGACCTGAGCTGAAAGAAATCAAGAGTCAGCCGCTTAAATGACTAAGCCATCCAGGTGCCCCTAGATTTGAATTTTTAAGTTTATTCTACTCTACAGTGGACTGGAGAGAAGTAAGCATATATGAAGGACCCGGCTGGGACCTATTGTAAGTAGTCTAGGCAAGATATTATGGGGGCAGTCCAGATTGAGTGGTGGGTATATTTACAGTAGAATTTTGAAATAGATATGGCAAGAATTGATGATGAATTGGTTTAAGAGTGGAAGAGAATGCTATATCAAGGATGATTCTTAAATTTTTGACTTGAGTAACTGATTAGAAGGTGGTACTATTTCTGAGGTAGGGAACACTGGATGAAGAGATTTTGGAGTGGAACTGAAATGTTCAGGAGTTCAGTATTAGACACGTTCAGTAGAGATGTTGAGTAAGAGGTTGGATATGTGGAACTGGAGGTCAAAGGAAAGGCCAGGGATAGAGACCATTAAATTACCAGTTTATAAACATTTGATATATCAGATTGCACAGTTAAGTAAGCTTCTGAATACAACGTAAATGTTCAGGGAATCATGGTTTTTCAACTCAGGAAACTATTAAGTACAAAATTAAGATGATAGTGATTTAATAGTGTAAGTCTATATGTATCCATCATCTCAGTGTACTGTGATTATCCAAATAAAATATTTCAGTTCTCAAAAATAGATGTCCTTAGAATAACAGGATAGCAATTAAGCTGCTTTGCTTCATGTTATTTTATTGCCATTATCAACTCCTATATTAGTCTTTACTTTGCGGAAGATGTATAAAAATACATTTGAAAGAAAAGGTATT
This sequence comes from Proteles cristata cristata, assembly GCA_017311185.1. Lineage (NCBI taxonomy): Eukaryota > Metazoa > Chordata > Mammalia > Carnivora > Hyaenidae > Proteles > Proteles cristata. Next base: position 54,633 of record JAESUZ010000564.1, read on the forward strand.
TTGAACCTCTCTCCATGCAGAGGCTTTAATTTTTTTTCTAATGTAATAATTTTTTCTGTGTTCAAATAGTGTGTGATAGAGAAAGGACAGCTAAATATAGGCCAGCAATTTTATCTTTCGGAGGGTCCTGCTTTCTAGCTTCAGAATAAAAGGGATTTCATATTTGAGGCAAAACATATTTGAATATTAGCATGACAGAGTAATTATTTGTTTATTTTGTTTTATACCCCATTAGATGTAAACTTTATGAAGTCAGGGGTTTTTGTCTGTTTTATTCATTGCTGTAATTCCAGCATCTAAGTCAGTGCTTTGCACATAGTTTTCAACAAATATTTAAGGAAAATTGAATGAAATGGCAAGTGGTGTCTTCACAGTATGTCTAATTGTTAGAAAATTTCTGAATCCATAGAAAGTTAGATATTCTCAGGACGCCCGGGTGGCTCAGTTGGTTAAGCGTTCGACTTCGGCTCAGGTCATAATCTCACGGTTCGTGGGTCCGAGCCCCATGTCGGGCCCTGTGCTTCCAGCTCAGAGCCTGGAGCCTGTTTCGGATTCTGTGTCTCCCTCTCTCTCTCTGACTCTCCCCTGTTCACGCTGTCTCTCTCTCTCTCTCTCTCTCTCTCTCTCTCAGAAATAAATAAAACATTAAACAAAAAAAGAAAGTTAGATATACTCATATTGAAAAAGATATATACACATGTATACACATATTGCCAAAGTAAGTTAGTTTACCTTAATTTATCATGTTTCTAACCACCCATCCATAGCTTCTTACTGTTACAGGAGATTTTGGAAAGTTTCCTGTGTTTACTCTGGGAAATCTATTAATTTTCATTTCCACTGGTGGTATTAAGAGTCTCACAGATCTAACAAATAAGGTCTATTTCATTTCTGATAGTACTCAAAGCTTTCTTTTCATATCAAGGCAAATGGCACAGTGATTTACTGAACAATACATTACACTTCTCAAAGAAATCTCTTACACAAAACATTCATCAGAGGATCATATCACAAAAGAATTGTTCAATACATCCAGATAACCCATAAAATAAATAAATGAAACGTGCAATATTGCTAAAGATAATGGCAAAATGCAGCAAAACAAAACAAAACAAAACAAAACTCAACCCCAGGAAAATACAGTTTTAAAGAATTTTTATGGAAGATTAGCAAAGAAAAAGTTATTGAGCATCTTCAAAATATGACACATGATAGTTGTGGGTCGATATAAAGGTGAAGACTCAGTCCCTGTATTCACAGTACTTACCATCTATTAAGGGAGTCAGAACTGACTTCAGTTCAGCAAACACTTATTGGCATTCCTACCAAGCAACAGGCTCATGTTAGATGCAGGAGGTAAAAAGATAAATAAGGCACAGTCCTTGTCATAGAGGGTCTTATAATTTAGGTATGATATATCTGGGTGTCTATTTTTGTACATGTGGAAATATGTGTACTGTGTAGAAACCAACATAAATGCAAATAGTTTCAGGGCAATATGGAAGGCTATGACAGAATGTTAGCATTACCTATGGAAATTTAACCCAGTATAGGGAGGACATAAAAGGAGGAGGTGGTAGAAGCTGAGATGAATCTTAAGGATATGTTAGCTAGAGAATGGGAAGATCATCCCATGCTGGAAGAACAGCAGTGTGACTGGGAAACCACAAACAATTTAGAAGACAGGTTGTGTAAGGGAAGGTCCAGTACTGCACTCTTCTTTGAATTATTTTGAAGTTCTTGTAAAATAACTACACAATAAACCCTAATGCCCCTCATCAAATACAAGCGCTTTACTCTAAAGGCCATTTTACCTTGATCATTTCTGCAGCAGCTTATCATAAGAATCTTGTATGGACTCCTTGCATACGTATAAAAAAGAAACTAGATTCAGAATCATTAGACGCTTATCAAGCAACTACTATGCTTTCATATCTTTTTTCGCTCCTGTAAAGCAAGGCTAATTTTTTAAATATATACTGCCGGGTGGCTGTTTGGACTAACTCGAACAAATGCAGACGCAATTTAGGTTCCATTCTGGCGAAACTGGGGCGAGACGGTTTTCGTAGATTTTCACTGGGGAGACATGGAGACAAAAAAAAGATATGGGATATAGTTTTAAAGTGTTGTTGCGAAAAATTATGCCTCAGGGGCCAAAACGAAAGTACAGACACGCTGGGGCAAACAGTTTCAAGAGTAGAATGAAAATTTCCTTTGTTCATAGAGCAATCCCCTTTCAATTTCACTCCACCCTTCAAAGATTCCACTTCTTGCTTCATCGTCAAGGGACACCCAGGTTTTCCCACAATTATTCTAGCTAGCAGAGTGAAAATCTCCATCTCATACTACCGCAAACCTCTAGGCTAAAAGTGCCACTGCACTCAGCCTGGAAAATAAATTGAGCTTTTAACATTTGCGTAAATATTTCAAATAAAATGCTATACCTGGATCGGCCACCCGAGAACTACAATATCCAGGATGCACTGTCTTCTCTTCCGCCTTCTTCCCGGGCAATGCCTGACTTGATCTCATTTCCAGACGCGATTGTCACATGACACGTTTCCTTTCAAGATGGCGGATAATCTCCCTTCGGAGTTTGATGTGATCATAATAGGGACGGGTATGTGTGGCTCTGGTACTCCCCGAAAAATGTGTAGGAAGTCTATATCGTTCCTACCTTTTCTGTCAGTCGCGAAGGTTGGCTAGAAATGCCGGGGGTTGAGCATAGCAGGGAGGACTGGAAGGAAGTGAGGTAGTGTGGAGTCAGCACGCGAGTTGGCTGCTCCAGGCAGCGCCTTGGACCCACGATATTTAGCGCCATTTGAGTAGGGGTCGATCTGGTCGATGTCGATATCTGAGGTTGGTTGTTGCGGGTGCTTCCTGTAATTTTCTTAGAGGGAGGTGAGTTTTGCCGTGTCAGGAGAATGGAGGGTCGGGACTTTATCAGTGGAGACGACTTTTGGCATAACATAATTCCCACCTTGTTGATTTCAAGGTGATTATTCCCCATAATTTTGTCTCGCCCTTTAGTAGGAAGGAGAGACATATATTTATGTAGTCCTAGGGTATATTGCAGCTTGGATACACCTTAGCCTTCAGTTTTTCGAGAAGGATGCTCAATTGTCCGTGTGTGCATAATTTACTACGGCAAGGAAACGTATTCTTTTCTATTGTGTTCAGAAGCCTAGGGAATTGTATTTTGTTGAGGTAGCCATTATACTTGCTTCATGACGCTGAAAGATAGCGTTTTGCTTTCTGACACCCACCTATCCACTCACAACTATGAGCTGAGAAAAAGCTTCTCTGAATTCCGTTTCAGGTGTGTGACCTTATCTTCCCCTTGTTTCCCCATTATTTATTCTCCATGTTTTGGGCGGAGCCAGAAAATCCCCTGCAATATCTAGCTGACAAATTCAACGTACAACTTGTGGCAGAAGAAATTTGGCAGCAGTTGGTATTTTGTTTTTAGCAGTGTAAAGGGTGGATTTGAAATGAGGTGAAATAGGTTGAGTGGGGTTTTCTTCTGTTTGCAGAATGTGGTAGGACAGAGAAGCTCTGGTGGATGAAAACCTGTCCGTTGTGTTAACGAATGGAGTTTGCTTTTTTCTTAAACAGTAGGAACAGCCATGTTTCCAGGGCCGGAGTAAAAATTATAGCTACATGGTTTTGAATGCTTATTATTTGCTAATCGATGTGCTAATCACTCTACAGGTTGTGTGTAATTCTCACAACAACCTCGTTAGAGTAGGTATTCTCTACCCTTTACAGAAGAGGAAACGGGGCCTTAGAAAGGTTGCCGTGTGCTCATTATCATACAGATGGTAAATTTCCAAAGGCCCATTCCATCTCAGAAGGAGAATCAGTGGTTCAGACCCTTAGAGTTAACCCATATAACTCTAATATAGTCTAATAATTGGGAAAAGTTGTTACTAGATCTTGCAGGTATTTAAAGATATGTGTTCTATAACTAGAGCATTTAATCTCTCTGAGCCACATTCTCCTTGTATTTAAATACAGAGGGCTTAAACTACATATCCTTTCAGGTGTTGTCTAACAAACTTCTTATTGTAGTTGTTCTCAGGACAGCAAAGACATGTTTATTCCCATCCTGAAAACTGCATGGCTGCAGATAACTTGGCTGTAGCTGCTGTGATCAGATGTTGGATGAGAACTGGAAGGAGCCTATAGACTATTCATTTGTTCTCTCCAGTCTATCTTGAAACTGAGAAAAATATCCATTTTTGAATAGTTGTTAATACCATACTTGGATTCTATATTATTGCTTTCTTTTTTGTTACCTAGGAACTTGGGGTGTTTTTAAATTTTTTTAAATCACTAAGAGATTTTTTCTTATCTGGATTCAAATTTTAATTGATAATAGTGCTAATTCCTATTAAATGCTAATAATTCTTATAATAAATACTTTGCTTTCTGGTTCAGTTCATAATATGAACTACGCTCATCCTGTTAGAGTCTGTTATGGTAGAGATAGGAAGATACTGTGTATGATCCAGAAAATTGCATTAGGTGGCATCTGGTGTATTTTAAAAAGGTTTCATTTTAGACTTGTCCAGTGAGAGTAATATTTTTTGAAGTATGGGAATAAATTATTTGAGGTTAATCTTAAAAGTTTTCCATATCACTTAGTGGTGAACATATTCTGAGTTTATCAAGCACATTGCATAAATTCATGTTACGAAGCTTTGTTTTCAGGTATGTCAAAATGGAAAAATTGGTTAAAAGTCATTTCCCAAATGATTTCAATAGTTCCCCTCATTATTTAATCAGAATTATTTTATTTATTTATTTAAATCCAAGTAGTTAGTTAACGTCCAGTGTAATGATTTCAGGAATATAATTTAGTGATTACTCACCTAGACATAACACTCAGTGCCCATTGCAACATGTGTCCTCCTTAATGCCCATCACCCATTTAGCCCATCCCCCCATCAATCACCCACCCTGCAACCCTCAGTTCTCTGTGTATTTAAGAGTCTCTTTATGGTTTGTCTCTCTCTGTTTTTATCTTATTTTTGCTTCCCTTCCCTTATGCTCATCTGTAATTGTAATTATTTTTAATGTGTTTGGAATATTTCTTTCCTGAAATAGTTTGCTTTAAGTAGCCTTAAAAAGATTTGCATTACTAAATACTAACTTGAGTAAATCTTAGGAAAAGCAGCGTTTCTTAGATTCAGTTTTACCGAAAGAAGCAGAATTAATCATGCATGTATCACAAACATGAAGAAATAGGCTATGAAATGTAATTTTTCTTTTAGTAGATTTAGTTCTAGTTATGTCATCAAGAGACAATTGCTTCAAGTAAAATCATATGTGGATAATACTTAAATCCCTTTTTCCTTGATTAGTGGTTTTTTTTTCCTTGTATATCACAAGATTTTCCTTAAGATTATGTTTTTTTAAATTGTTTTTTAAATTTTTGAGAGTCAGAAAGAGCGTGAGCAGGGGAGGATCAGAGAGACAGGGAAACACAGAATCCGAAGACAGGCTCCAGGCTCTGAGCTAGCTGTCAGCACAGAGCTGGATGTGGGGCTCAAACCCACGAACTGTGAGATCATGACCTGAGCCACCCAGGCGCCCCCTTAAGATCATGTTTTGAAGAGATTATGGGAAGATAAAGTTTTGTTTATATTTTCTTAGTTATGTCCATTTCCTTTTGATCATAAAATACAGGAAATATCTCTCAGGCACTTAAAGGCAGAGGAATAAAATAAAGTGTTTGAGCTGTGGAAAATAAAGAAGAAAATGGAAAAAGGTAGGAAGGCTGACTGGAGTCTCAAAGGAGAAGAAAAACTGGAAATAAATTATGTGTCTAGAAAGTGGCTTTCAGTTAGGGTACACAGTTGTCACTTTCAAGGCATTTCACCATTTAAAAAGACACTGGAATGATAATTTTATGGGTTATAGAGAAGTATCATTGGTTTCAGGTTAAAAATAGTCCCAGTAACATAACACCTCACTGGAGGTGACATCAGGCAACCTGTGTAATCTGCAGTATGCATCAGAGCCAACAATTCAACAGAAGAGCAGGCAAGATGGAAGTTAGGAGAGCTGTGGTAATATTGACATACTTCTTACATAGTGGAATCCTTCAGGCCCTTACTTAGAGCATATTTATTCTTATTTTAGAAATAATTCTAGTGTGCTCAGAGCATATTAGAAACATCCTATTTAGAAGATATAGTGCTGTCAACTTCCACAAAAGCTGTATTTGGGTGGTGTCATTAGATGTAATTGACAGTTCATGTCTTAATTGGAAAGGGAAGAGACAAATACACTTACAAGACTACATCAAACAGTACAATGGCCTAGGACCAGTTTATGTAGTGACAAACACTCATTTTTCAGAGTATTCAACTCACATTTATTGAGAACCTATTCTCTGACCTTGTGAAGTTTATGATATTGCCTATTTTGGGGGACTTTTTGAGGTTTTGACAGTCACATCCATAGAACTGTTTGTTCTTAAACCAGTGTGGGCTTTTCATTGCATTCTTCTTGCTTTCTGAAGATCACAAAGCGATTCAGTCTGCATCCCTTTTCTTTCTGAAGTACACCACACACATTATATTTTGGGAGTTCTTTCCCTAAGATGGGCTGTGGGATAGACTAGCTTAAAATTTTTCCTACAGAGGATAAACACATAGATCCCTTTTATTTTAATGTTTATGTATCTTTGAGAGAGAGAAAGAGAGTGAGAACACATGTGTGTGGGCCGATGGGGCAGAAAGAGAGGGAGACAGAGGATCTGAAGCAGGTCCTGCTTTACAGCAGAGATTCCCTACATGGGGCTCAAACTCATAGACCAGGAAATCATGACCTGAACCAGAGTTGGACACTTAACTGTCTGAGCTACCCAGTTGCCCTCACATAGATCCTTTTTTTTTTTTTAAGTTTATTTATTTTTGAAAGAGAAAGACAGAGACAGAGAGGGAGGGGCAGAAAGAGGGAGACACAGAATCCAAAGCAGGCTCCAGGCTCTGAGCTGTCAGCATAGAGCCCTATTCGGGTCGAACCCACGAACCTCGAGATCATGACCTGAGCTGAAGTCAGAGTCTTAACCAACTGAGCCACCTATGCGCCCCTAGGTCTTTTTTGATTTAAGAGTTTTATTGGTAAAGATTATGGGAAAAGAAATGAGATTACAAAAGTAATATAAGAGAAATTACAAAAAGTATTGCCCCTATATTGTGATTACATTGCTAGATAGTGCTCGACATAATACAATAATAGATGTGGCAGCATGGTGTAATGGGAATCATTTGACCTTTTTATTGGGTGACTTTGGACAAATTGCATCTCCTCTTGGGATATTAGTTTGTTCATCTATAAGGTGGGAGATTTGAGTTAGGTGACCTATCTACTAGTTCTAAAGTTTACCATTGTGTATGCATAAATATGACCCTGCATCCTTGAAAAGGCTAAATTCTGTCTAGCCCTTTCAAGAAGTCAAGTCAGTGTTTAATATACTTTAGAAATTTTTGTATCAAGAAATGGCTCATAAAAATTTTTCATGGAAACAAGAAGTTGCTTTTATCAGGAAGGACATGTAGGTAGCACACTTCCATTCTTTGATGTTGGTTAGAAATCAAAAAATCAACCTTGGCTGGCAGCTCAGTGACTATATGCTTATGATGGTGATGGTGTAGCTTCACTTCTCTAAATGTTTTGGGATAGTAGTGCTGCAAGAGGTTTCGTGGAAACATATTTACCAAATACCCCTTTGTGCCAGACTCTGTGCTAAGTGATTTCCTACATACATATCTTATTTAATCTTCTCCCTGATGGCTGTATAAAGTTCTAACATGACAGGATGTTCATAGTTCCTCTCTGTATTTCCAAACATACATTCACCTATGGTCCAGAGCTGAGGGTTTTTTTGGTATTTGTTTTATTTTTTATGGTAATTGCAAGATGCTACCTATTTGTGGGTCATGAAATTAATCCAGCATTAAGAAAAGATAATAGAGTATATTAGAATATATTACATGTAGGAACGATGAGTATAGTTATATGAAACAAATATTTCATATATGTATAATAAATCACTGTAAAATGCATGCATATATACTATATACATATTTTTGAGGGTGGTCAGGGCAAAGAGTCTTAAAGTCTAGAGGATATTAATGAAATAATGATGAATAGTAGTGGTAGTAGTATTTCAAAAGTCCTTTAGTTTTACGGGTGCTATACCATCCGTTTATTTTATTGATTTTGACATGTATGTGTCTCATTTGAGCAATGTAGTTGACAATGTAGTTCTGAAGTGAGACAGACTGGGTTTCAATCAGCTGTGCCTCTTGTGCTACATCATACATATTCCTTAAAGTCTAAGTTTCAATTTTCTTATCTCTACATGAGAATAAATTTCACAGAGCTGTGTTGAGGATTCGATGAAATATTCCTATAAAATTCTTAGTAAATACTCAAAAAATATGGTTGATTTTTATGGCCCATAATTCCATCTCAGGGTGCTTTTATCATCACTATTGCTACCTGAATGCATTCAGGAAGGGCTTTTCATGGAAAGCAGAAGAAAGATTCAGATGTCTCAGTCATCGCCCTCTTCCCCACTGGTTTCTTGGTAGAAAAGACCTTTCTTTGTGTGTCTATTGCTACGATTTCTAACAGATTTTTTATCTGGTGGGCTTACAGGTTTTTTGTTTGTTTATTTTTTTTCATTCGTCAGCATGATTTGTCATTTTGTTTTGTCTAATGCTTTTAAAAAAAATAGTTAATTTTAAGACAGAAAGAGAGAGAGTACACAAGGAAGGGGCAGAGAGAATCCCAAGCAGGCTCCACACTGTCAGTCAGAGCCTGATGTAGGGCTTAATCCTGTGAACCATGAGACTATGACCTGAGGTGAAATCAAGAGCCAGACACTTAACCAGCTGAGCCACGCAGGCACCCCTGTTTTGTCTAAAGATTTTGAACAGATTTATCTTCTTTGGGGCATAGTATGAAACTCTTCCTTGTCAGTATAAGAATGCTGAAGGAGCTAAAGAAAGCCTAAAGAAGGGGCCTGGGTGGCTCAGTCGGTTAAGCGTCTGACTTCGGCTCAGGTCATGACCTCACAGTTCGGGGGTTTGAGCCCTGCGTCGGGTTCTGTGCTGACAGCTGGCTCAGAGCCTGGAGCCTGCTTCACATTCTGTATCTCCCTCTCTTTCTGACCCTCCCCTGACCCTCCCCTGCCTCTCTCTCTCTCAGAAATAAATAAAACATGAAAAAAAATTTTAAAAACATCTAAAGAAGGCCTAAAGATTTTGCTGTACTGAAAAATGGTTTACAATTCTTCAGGCATTCATTGATGGAAAAGTATGTCTTTTCTGCTTTCAATACTGAGTAAAGTAAAGGGAGTTCTCTAACTCTGGAGAAGACTCTTTGGAAGAGGCTTATCCTTCCCTGTAAACCATAGCCAATCCCTCAGAGAGAGCTACATCCATTACCAGAGTTCCCTCTGCAGCATCATTTTTATCTCCCTTGCCCCATGTCATTTTCTCTGAGTGTTCTCATGTTTTGGATAACTCAAGCTGCAGCAATTAAAATCAAGTACGGCTGCTCACCATTACATTCTCATGTTTAACATAAAATCCCAATGCACAGAAACAATTATAATTCCATATAACTAACCTGTTACTCATGCTAAATCACCTGCTATTCAATTTCAGTGCAGTCTTTTAACTAAAATGTTAGGGTGTGTCTGCTATGTATATAAATGGTTTTAAAAGTAAAATAGGCTAAAAGTCACCATCAGTTTGTATTAACATATATATTAAAACACTGTGTGTGTGTGTGTGTGTGTGTGTGTGTGTGTGTTTGTGTGTAATATTCTAGAGAGATTGGAAACATTTTGGAGTTATTTAGTTGTGGCCAACACAATAGGCATAATCTGAAAGATTGACTTACTGTCTTTTTGCTTTTCTAATAATTTTATTAAAAAGCAGTGTAAAAAGATGATTATCACACATAGTGATTTTCCAAAGCATGATTATGAGAGCCATCATATTATCATACTGAAGCTATTTAAAAAATTGTTTGCCAACTTCTCCAAAGAGGACATCCAGATGGCCAACAGACACATGAAACGATGCTCAGCATCCCTCCTCATCAGGGAATACGAATCAAAACCACACTGAGATACCACCTCACGCCAGTCAGAGTGGCTAAAATGAGCCAATCAGAGAACTCTAGATGCTGGCGAGGATGTGGAGAAACGAGCACCCTCCTACACTGTTGGTGGGAATGTAAACTGGTACAGCCCCTCTGGAAAACAGTGTGGAGGTTCCTCAGGAAACTAACAATAGAATCCCCTATGACCCAGCAATAGCACTGCTAGGAATTTACCCAAGGGATACAGAAATGCTGAGGCATGGGAGCACATGGACCCCAATGTTCATAGCAGCACTCTCCACAATAGCTAAAACATGGAAAGAGCCTAAGTGTCCATCAACAGAGGAATGGATCAAGAAGATGTGGTTTATCTATACCATGGAATACTACATGGCAATGAGAAACAATGAAATCTGGCCATGTGTAGCAACATGGATGGACCTTGAGGGTGTTATGCTGAGCGAAATAGGCAGAGAAGGACAAAGATCATATGTTTGCACGTATAGGAGGATTAGGAGGAACTTAACTGAGGAACAAGGGGGAGAAGAAGGGTGGAAATGGTGGGGGAAAGGGAGAGAGGCAAACCATGAGAGACTCTTGAATGCTGACAAAAACTGAGGACTGATGGATGTGGGGGGGGAGGAGGGATGGGCATGGAGGAGGGCACTTGTGGAGATGAGCACTGGGTGTTATGTGGAAACTAATTTGACAATAAACTATTTGTAAAAAGAAAAAAAATAAAAAATAAAAACATAAAATAAATAAAAAAAATAAAAATAAAAAATTGTTTGCCAGTAAGAGTCCAGGGCAGTTTGTCCAGTATGCAAGTATTATTAATACTTAATTAGCATACGTATTTCATTTCATTATGTTTTACAAAGAGTTTAAGTCATACCACTTGGTTTATATCACTTTTATATCACTTTTATTTTTTTTCAGAAATGTTTCACCTCATTTTATTTATTTTTTTTAAATATGATTGCATTTATTTATTTATTTATTTATTTATGTTTTTACAAATAGTTTATTGTCAAATTAGTTTCCACATAACACCCAGTGCTCATCCCCACAAGTGCCCTCCTCCATGCCCATCCCTCCTCCCCCCACATCCATCAGTCCTCAGTTTTTGTCAGCATTCAAGAGTCTCTCATGGTTTGCCTCTCTCCCTTTCCCCCACCATTTCCGCCCTTCTTCTCCCCCTTGGTCCTCTGTTAAGTTCCTCCTAATCCTCCTATACGTGCACACATATGATATTTGTCCTTCTCTGCCTGACTTATTTCGCTCAGCATAACACCCTCAAGGTCCATCCATGTTGCCACACATGGCCAGATTTCATTGTTTCTCATTGCCATGTAGTATTCCATGGTATAGATAAACCACATCTTCTTGATCCATTCCTCTGTTGATGGACACTTAGGCTCTTTCCAGGTTTTAGCTATTGTGGAGAGTGCTGCTATGAACATTGGGGTACATGTGCTCCTATGCATCACATTTCTGTATCCCTTGGGTAAATTCCTAGCAGTGTTATTGCTGGGTCATAGGGGAGTTCTATTGTTAGTTTCCTGAGGAACCTCCACACTGTTTTTCAGAGGGGCTGCACCAGTTTACATTCCCACCAACAGTGTAGGAGGGTGCTCGTTTCTCCACATCCTCGCCAGCATCTAGAGTTCTCTGATTGGCTCATTTTAGCCACTCTGACTGGCATGAGATGGTATCTCAGTGTGGTTTTGATGTGTATTTCCCTGATGAGGAGGGATGCTGAGCATCGTTTCATGTGTCTGTTGGCCATCTGGATGTCCTCTTTGGAGAAGTGTCTGTTCATATCTTCTGCCCATTTCTTCACTGGGTTGTTTGTTTTTCGGGCGTGGAGTTTGGTGAGTTCCTTATAGATTTTGAATACTAGCCCTTTATCTGATATGTCATTTGCAACTATCTTTTCCCATTCCGTTGGTTGCCTATTAATTTTCTGGGTTGTTTCCTTTGCTGTGCAGAAGCTTTTAATCTTGATGACGTCCCAACAGTTTATTTTTGCTCTTGATTCCCTTGCTTTTGGGGATGTGTCAAGTAAGAAGTTGCTGCAGTGGAGGTTAAGGAGGTTGTTTCCTGCTTTCTCCTCAAGGGTGTTGATAGTTTCCTGTCTCACATTCAGGTCCTTTATCCATTTTGAGTTTATTTTTGTGCATGGTGTGAGAAAACGATCTAGTTTCATTCTTCTGCATGTTGCTGTCCAGTTCTCCCAACACCATCTGTTAAAAAGGCTGTCTTTTTTCCATTGGATATTCTTTCCTGCTTTGTCAAAGATTAGTTGGCTGTATACTTTTGGGTCCACTTCTGAGTTCTCAATACTGTTCCATTGGTCTATGTGTCTGTTTTTTTGCCAATACCATACTGTCTTGATGATGACAGCTTTGTAGTAGAGGTTAAAGTCTGGGATGGTGATCCCTCCTGTTTTGGTTTTATTTTTCAGTATTCCTTTGGCTATTCAGGTTTTTTTGTGGTTCCATACAAATTTTTGGATAGTTTGTTCTTGCTTTGAGAAGTATGCTGGTGCAATTTTGATTGGAATTGCATTGAACATGTAGAGTGCTTTAGGTAGTAATGACATCTTAACTATATTTATTCTTCCTATCCATGAGCATGGAATGTTTTTCCATTTCTTTGTGTCTTCTTCAATTTCCTTCATAAGTTTTCTATAGTTTTCATCATACAGATCTCTTGTATCCTTGGTTAGGTTTATTCCGAGGTATTTTATAGTTTTTTGTGCAGTTGTAATGGGAGCAGTTTCTTGATTTCTCTTTCTGTTGCTTCATTGTTGGTGTATAAAAATGCAACCCATTTCTGTACGTTGATTTTGTACCCTGCAACGTGGATGAATTCTTGGATCAGTTCTAGTAGGCTTCTGGTGGAGTCTGTCGGGTTTTCGATGTAGAGTATCATGTCATCTGCGAAGAGTGAAAGTTTGACTTCCTCTTTGCCAATTCTGATGCCTTTGATTTCCTTTTGGTGTCTGATGGCTGATGCTAGGATATCCAGCACTATGTTAAACAACAGTGGTGAGAGTGGGCATCCCTGTCGTGTTCCTGATCTCAGGGGGAAAGCTCTCAGTTTTTCCCCCTTGAGGATGATGTTAGCTGAAGGCTTCTCATAGATGGGTTTGATGATGTTTAAGTAGGTTCCTTCTATCCCAACTTTCTCGAGAGTCTTTATTAAGAAGGGATGCTGTATTTTGTCAAATGCTTTTTCTGCATCTATTGACAGGATCATATGGTTTTTATCTTTTCTTTTATTGATATGATGTATCACATTGATTGATTTGCGAATGTTGAACCAGCCCTGTAACCCAGGAATGAATCCCACTTGATCTTGGTGGATGATTCTTTTTATGCTGCTGGATTCAATTTGCAAGGATCTTGTTGAGGATTTTTGCATCCGTATTCATCAAGGATATTGGCCTGTAGTTCTCTTTTTTTGCTGGATCTCTGTCTGGCTTGGGGATCAGAGTGATGCTGGCTTCATAAAATGAGTCCGGGAGTTTTCCTTCGCTTTCTATTTTTTGGAATAGCTTGAGAAGAATTGGGATTAATTCTGTTTTAAATGTCTGGTAGAATTCCCCAGGGAAGCCATCAGGTCCAGGGCTCTTATTTGTTGGGAGGTTTTAGATCATTGATTCAATTTCTTCACTCGTTATGGGTCTGTTTAGGTTTTCTATTTCTTCCCGTGTGAATTTTGGTAGTGAGTGTGTGTTTAGAAATTTGTCCATTTCTTCTAAGGTGTCCAATTTGTTTTCATATAATTTTTCATAGTATTCCCTGATAATTGCTTGTATTTCTGAGGGGTTGGTTGTAATAAGTCCATTTTCATTCATAATTTTGTCTATTTGGGTGCTCTCTTTTCTTTTGGATAAGTCTGGCTAGAGGTTTGTCAATTTTGTTTACTTTTTCAAAAAACCAACTCTTGGTTTCATTGATCTGTTCAATTGTTTCTTTGGTCTCTATGTTGTTTATTTCTGCTCTAATTTTTACTATTTCTCTTCTTCTACTGGGTTTAGGGCGTTCTTGTTGCTCTGCCTCTAGTTCCTTTAGGTGAGCTGTTTGATTTTGGACTTGCGCTTTTTCTAATCTCTTGAAATAGGCCTGAAGAGCAATGTACTTTCCTCTTAGGACTGCCTTTGCCACATCCCATAGATTTTGAATTGTTGTGTTTTCATTTTCATTTGTTTCCCTATATTTTTTAATTTCATCTCTAATTGCCTGATTGGCCCATTCATTTTTTAGAAGGGTGTTCTTTAACCTCCATGTTTTTGGAAGTTTTCCAGACTTCTTCCTGTAATTGATTTCAAGTTTCAAAGCATTGTGATCTGACAGTGTGCATGGTATGATCTCTATTCTTTTATATTCATTGAAGGCTTCTTTATGTCCCAGTATGCAATCTATCTTGGAGAATGTGCCATGCGCACTTGAGAAGAAAGTAAATTCCCTGGCCTCAGGATGTAAAGTTCTAAATATATCCGTCCGATCCATCTGGTCCAATGTGTCTTTCAAGTCCATTATTTCTTTAGTGATTTTCTGTCTGGTTGACCTATCCATTGCTGTAAGCGGAGTATTAAAGTCCCCTGCTATAAGCACATTTTTATCTAGAAACTTGTTTCTGTTTGTGATGAATTGTTTTAGATATTTAGGTGCTTCCATATTCAGTGCGTAGACATTTATGATTGTTAGTTCTTCCTGATGGATGGACCCTGTAATTATTATGTAGTGCCCTTCTTCATCTCTTGTGATTGTCTTTAATTTAAAGTCCAGATTATCTGATATAAGTATTGCTACTCCGGCTTTCTTTTGATTTCCTGTAGCATGATATATATTTCTCCATCCCCTTAAATTTTTTTTTTAAATTTTTTTTTATTTATTTCTAGGAGAGAGAGAGAGACAGCGTGAGCAGGGGAGGGTCAGAGAGAGAGGGAGATACAGACTCTGAAACAGGACTCCAGGCTCTGAGCTGAAGCCAGCACAGAGCCCTGGACCCGAGCTCAAACCCACGAACCACGAGATCATGACTCTGCGAAATGGACGCTTCAAACCACTAAGCCACCCCATGCTCCATCCCCTTACTTTTAATCTGAAGGTATCTTCCGTCTAAAATGAGTTTCTTGTAGATAGCATATAGATGGATTTTGTTTTTTCATCCATTCTGCTACCCTGTGTCTTTTGATTGGAGCATTCAGCCCATTTGCATTCAGTGTTATTATTGAAATATGTGGGTTTAGAGTCTTTGTATCTTTTGTAGGGTTCATGTTTGTGGTGGTGTCTCTGGAATCTTTGTTCCTTGCAACCTTTCCTTCAGAGCATCCCCCTCAGGATTTCTTGTAGGGTTGGCTTCGTGGTGAGAAATTCTTTCAATTTCTGTTTGTTTGGAAAGGTTTTTATCTCTCCTTCTATTTTGAATGACAGGCTTGCTGGATAGAGGATTCTTGGCTGCATATTTTTTCTGTTCATCACACTGAAGATATTCTGCCATTCCTTTCTGGCCTGCCACGTTTCAGTAGATAGGTCTGTCACCACTCTGATATGTTTCCCTTTGTATGTGAGGGCCCTTTTCTCCCTAGCTGCTTTCAAAATTCTCTCTTTGTCCTTGTATTTTGCCATTTTTACGATGATATGTCGTGCAGAAGATCGATTCAAGTTACGTCTGAGGGAGTCCTCTGAGCCTCTTGTATTTCCACATTGACTTCCTTCCCCAGGTCGGGGAAGTTCTCTGCTATAATTTGCTCCAGGACTCCTTCAGCACCTTTCCCTCTCTCTTCCTCTTCTGGGATTCCTATGATACGGATATTGTTGCGTTTGACTGTGTCGCTGAGCTCTCGAATTCTTCTTCCTGTTCCTGGATCAGTTTGTCTCTTTTTTTTCAGCTTCTTGTTTTTCTATAATGGTGTCTTCTAAATCACTTATTCTCCTTTCTGCCTCTTCAAGCCGTGCATTGGAGGCCTCTAATTTATTATGGATCTCATTTATCGCATTTTTAAATTCTTCATGCCTATTTTTATTTTCCATTCTTTCTGTAGCCATAGTTTCTTTGATGTCCCCTATGTTTATTTCCAGCCCTGCTATTAATTTTACATTATTCTAAAATATTGTTCAGTTATGCTGCTGATATCTGTTTTGAGAAGTTCATTAGCTGTCATTTCTTCTTGGAGTTTCTTTGGAGGAGAGCTCTTTCGTTTCGTCATTTTAGTTAGCTTTCTGGCTCTTTTTGGTTTTAAAGACCTGTTATGCTCTCTGTTTCTATGAGCGCTGCTGTATCCAAGAAGACTCTTTGACTGTCCACGGCCTATCCTTTCAGAGATTGTTTTTTTGAATGGTATCCCTCGGTCTCTCTTTTTGGGACCTTGGTTATTTTAGTTTCCTATTCATAGTGATATTTGGGACTGTCCACCTTGTGTACTCTAGCTTGTTTCTTGAGGTAGCCCTGGAAAAGAAAACAGACAAACACACAAAGAGCAGGAGCACACAAACACACAGCGTAATTCAACTAACATGCAAAGCGAGAGGGAAAACGAAAAAGTTAAGAGAAAAGACGGAGGAGGGAGTGCGAATAATAGGGAGTATAAAATACATAAAAGGGTCAAAAAGGGGAAAAGAAAAGGAAAAAAGAAGAAAACCGATGGACAAAGAATGGTTTAAAGCATATACCTGAATTTCCCAGCTACAGTTAATTAGCCATGTGTATGCAGTGCTGGTTGAAGAGCATAGAGAAAAAGAGAGTAGGCAGGGCGTGACGAGGCTGAATTGGAAATAGAATGAACAGGCAGAAGGGATAAGAAGCTTTTTTCAAAGAGGTAAAGGGTAGAATATGGTTGGATAGGTGAGAGAAGGATGCTGGAATTATCCAGAGAAACTATATAGTCTAATTATTCCTGATAGAGCTGAAAATGTCGGTAGGTGTAGAATTTACATTTACAGAATGGACTCGTTGTGATTGTTTAAGCAAGCTGGTGACCAGAGTTAATCAGGGCAGTGTTCTGGGGAAAAAAGAGAGAAAAGAGAAAGAAGAAATAAAGAAAGAGGAAAGAAAGGGGGAAAAAAGAAAGAAAAAAAAGAAAAAAACAAAAAAAGGAAAAAAGAAAGAGAAAAAAAAAAGGGAGGAGGGCACCTCTCAGGCAGGCATGGGCGTGGCATGATCCAATGCCTCAGGCGGGGGTTCTGCCTTGGCGGTTGTGGGGAGGAGAATGACGGTGCTCCAGTCCCTTCTTGAACCCCGCGCTGCAACTCGCTTTTTTGGGTGTGTCAACTCCCCATTCCGGGGATGCAGCCGAAGTTGGTGGCACTCTTCCACCCAGGCCAGTTCCAGTCTCCAAATCCCAGTCCGCGCGCCCCTCTGAAATTGCCTTAGACACAGCTTCCCAGACAACCCCCTCGGGCTATTCCAGGCCCCCTGCCGAGCTCTGGGGGTGGAGTCAGAATCGCTGCTTTCTTCCCTGGGTCTGGCTGGGGAGCATGCGCGGGGCTTGCCTGCCGGAGTCGGAGCCCGCTGGAGTGAGGAAAACCGGATCCCTCTATGGCTAGTCACCCAAAACACGAACTTATAGGCAAATTTCCCAGTTTTTAGCTCTTTGCCTTCCCTCTCGAGTTCCAGCCAGCCAGGTGCGCAGACGCCCGGTGTCCGCGCGGCTCTTTCAAGGGCCCCAGCCGCCCTGGAGCTACAGTGGCGGCAGGCGCGCTGCTGCTCTGAAATCCAACCTCCAGGAGCGGCACAAGGAAGCAGTTTGTGTGCTCAGTCCCCCCAGGACCAGTTGGCACGAGGGGACCTGGTGTGTAGGTATTTGGCAAGTATGGTCTTTCTATGCACCGAGCGGAGGTTTTTCCGCCCCGAGCGGAGGTTTTTCCGCCCCGAGCGGAGGTTTTTCTGTTTCAGACTCTCTCCTTTTCTCCTCTCACTCCCCGTAGAGGGTAGAGGGGAATCGCCTGCCACCCTGGAGTCTCCGATTTTATCTTCCCTGGTTTTTTCTTCCCCGGTTCGCACTCAGGTTAGAAGGCTTTCTCAGTGGATTCTGCGTCCTTTTTCTCCCAGTCTCTCAGGTTTTGTAAGGTTTCCAATGGCTTCAGATCTTTTCTGTGTGATGTATGGGCGCGAATGCAAGTACGGAGCTCCTTACTTCTCCGCCATCTTGCCCTCCTCCTCTATGTCACTTTTAGAATAGTTACCAACATCTACTTTTTTTCCTACGTAATGTTCTAACATATCTTTGGTCCAGCCTAGTGTTCACACTGAGTTCGTTGAGTTACAATGATTATTAGTTAATGGAGTTTTAATGATTTCATATTGCTTTGAAATGTTTGGATCATATATCTGTGATCTACATTTGCACATTTGTTAAACTAATTTTTTTTCTTTTGTTTTCTTTGAGTGCGAGCAGGGGAGAGGGGCAGAGGGAGAGATAGAACCCTAAGCAGGCTCCACACTCAGCACAGAGCCTGAAGCAGAGCTTGATTCTGGAACCCTGGGATTATGACCCAAGCCAAAATCAGGGTTTATATTCAGATGCTCAACCAACCGAGCCACCCAGGCGCACAAGCAACTTTTCTGTATATGAGTTTTAAATAATTATTGGGGGCGTCTGGATGGCTCAGTTGGTTGAGCATCCGACTTCGGCTCAGGTCATGATCTCACTGCTTGTGGGTTCAAGCTCCACATCAGGCTCTGTGCTGACGGCTCAGAGCCTGGAGCCTGCTTCAGATTCTGTGTTTCTCTTTTCCTCTGCCTCTCACAGATTGCACTCTGTCTCTCTCCCTTTATCAAAAATAAATAAACATAAAAAAATAATTATTATTATGGAAAAGTTTACACAAGCTAAAGTATAGAGAAATAAGGCTTTATTTACAGATAAAGGATGTATTCGGAAGATGCTGAATTGTGAGTTCTTTTTTAAATAAAAAATTTTATTTGAGTATAGTAGACACAGTTACATTAGTTTCAGATGTACAACTTAGTGATTTGACAAGTTTATACATTACACTATGTTCACCACAAGTGTAGCTACCAATTATCTCATTGTATTGCTATTACAACATCATGGACTGTGTTCCTTATGCTCTCTGCCTTTCATTCCCATGATTTACTGTGTTGTGAGTTCTAATCTTTATTTTTCTATGAACTGTATTACTTTGGCATAAGGAATATAAGCCAAATAGATGACAGAAAATTTTAGCACATACAACACACTGTTAAACAAATATTTGAAACATATGCAAGGACTATTCTAAGCTCTTTTAAAAATTTAAAAAAAATGTTTATTTATGGGGCGCCTGGGTGGCTTAGTCGGTTAAGCCTCCGACTTTTGCTTAGGTCATGATGTCGCAGTTCGTGAGTTCGAGCCCCGGGTCGGGCTCTGCTGACTGCCAGCTCCGAGCCTGGAGCCTATTTCAGAGTCTGTGTCTCCCTCTTTCTCTGACCCTCCCCTGCTTACGTTGTCTCTCTCTCTCTCCTAGAAATAAATAAAAATATTTTAAAAAATGTTTATTTATTTTTGAAAGAGAGAGAGAGAACATGTGCTTCTTCTGTGTCTATTGAAACGATCTTATAGGGGTGCCTGAGTGGCTCAGTTAGTTACGTGTCCGAATCTGGGTTTCGGCTCAGATTATGATCTCACAGTTTGTGGGTTTGAGCCCTGTGCTGACAGTGTGATGCCTCCTTAGAATTTTCTCTTTCCTTCCTGCTGCCCCTTCTCTGCATGTATACCTACTCGCTTTCTCTCAAACTTAAAAAAATGATCATATGGTTTTCTCTTTCTTCATACTGATATGATGTATCACATTGGTTGATTTGTGGATATTAAACCACTCTTGCAACCCAGGAATAAATCTCACTTGATCATGATTAATGATACTGCATTATATTGTTGGATTTGGTTTAGTGATATTTTGTTAGATGCAAATCTCTGTTTATCAGAGATATTGGCCTGTAGTTTGCTTTTTTTGCTGTGTCTTTATCTGGTTTTGGTATCAGGGTAATGTTTGCCTCATAGGATGAATTTGGACGTTTTCCTTTTTCAATTTTTTGGACTGGTTTGAAAGGAATAGGTATTAACTCTTTTTCAAATGTTTGGTAGAATGTACCTGTGAAGCCATCTGGTCTGGACTTTTGGTAGGAGTTGTGTGTGTGTGTGTGTGTGTGTGTGTGTGTGTGTGTGTGTATTCAAATTCTTTGCCGGTTATCAGTCTGTTCAAATTTTGTATTTTTTCCTGCTTCAGTTTTGGTAGTTTGTATATTTTAGGAATTTGCTGATTTCTTCCAGATTGCTCAGTTTGTTGGCATAGAATTTTTAAATCTTCTCTTAGAATTGTTTGTATTTCTGTGGTGTTGGTTGTTATTTCTCCTTTCTCATTTGTGATTTTATGTATTTGAGTCCTTTCTATTTTTTTCTTGATAAGTCTGGCTAGAGGTTTATCAATTTTAAGGATTTTTTCAAAGAACCATCCTCTGGCTTCATTTGATCTGATCTTTTATTTTTTTCTGTTTTATTTATTTCTGCTCTAATCTTTATTATTTCCATACCTCTACTGGTTTTAGGTTTTGTTTGTTCTTTTTCTAGTTCTTTTAGGTGTAAGGTTGGGTTGTGTATTTAAGATATTCCTAGCTTCTTGAGGTAGGCCTTTGTTATGGCAAACTTTCTTCTTCGAACCACTTTTGCTGCATCGTAAATATTTTGGGCCATTGTGTTTTCACTTTCATTTGTTTCCATGTACTTTTTAAATTCTTTTCCAATGTTCTGGTTGACCCATTTATTGTTTAGTAGCATGTTGTTTAATGTCCATTTATTTGTGGTCTTTCCAGATTTTTTTCTTGTGGTTTTCTTTTGGTTTCATAGTCTGAGGTCAGACAAGATGCATGGTATTACTTTGATCATCTTGAATTTGTTGAGGTTTGTTTTGTGGGTTACTGTGTGATCTGTTTTGGAGAATGTTCCATGTGCAGTTGGAATCAATGTGAATTCTGCTGTTTTAGGATGGAATGTTCTACATATATTTGTTAAGCCCATCTGGTACAGAAGGAAATGACACCTGCCATTCTGTGAATGCTGCCTCTTAGGGACTTACTCTGAGATGAACAAATAACCTTCCCACTGTGTGTTCAGGAACTCTTCAGATGACTGTTTCCAGACTGTATATTCATGGGCTCATTGCCCTGCCTTCTCTAAGAGAAGCCCTAATTAAATTCTTAATGAAATAAAGTTATAATTTTCATTAAATTAAACTTTATCCTTCAACTATTTTAATAAATTTAATGCAGTCACTGTTCAACTTTTAATAAGGATAAAATAATTATTCTTAATGTTTTCTAAATGACATGTAGCCAATTTTCTCTTCATAATGAGAGTACATTTGAAACTTAAATAGGTTTTTTACTTTATAGACTATTGCATGGCTTGAACAAACAAATTCAGAAGTCCTTTCAAATTTAGTTTATAAGGCTTATAGTTTTTCTCTACTTTTTAAAAAGTAGATCTCATGAGAGGATTTTAAATAAGGGAAGAAGATTATTTGTTTCATGATTATAGCATTCTTGGAATGAGTACACAGTCTCTTTCATCATTTAGTTTTTACAAGTAATGCAATAAAGTTCACTTTTCTTCTTGGCACACAATAAAATATGTTCTGAACAAAGAAACTTTATTTTCTTCATCGCAAGTTAAATATTAAGTTTAAAGGGAGCTCACCTGGGATACTCTTTGCTGTGAAAACATAATTTTGTGGGGCATTGAGGTGGCTCAGTCGGTTAAGCTTTTGACTCTTACTTTTGGCTTATGGGTTCTGAGATTGAGTCCCCAGTTGGCTCTGCACTGACAGCATGGAGCCTGCTTGGGATGCTCTCTCTCCCCCTTCTTTTCCCCTCCCCTGCTGTTTTTCCCTCTCAATAAATAAATAAACTTTAGAAAAAGATCCTTTTGGTTACTTAAATTGATACAACAGAAATATTAGTATAAAGAAAATAAAGTAAAATTTAATTGTAGTAGAATCTGCTTATTTCATTTCCTGGCATGGAGTAAGTTTTTAGTAAATATTTACATTACTTAGTAAAACTTCTATCATTAAGAGAATTTGAGTTGATCTGTTTTTCTCCGTCTAAGTAAAAATAGAATACTAAATGTCATCTTTCCAAAAAATTATTTATTTGGTAGGCCCCAGCTTTCATTAGCTGTCGAAAATTTGGTGCTAAATTTTATTTTTAAAGCTTTTTATTATGGAAAATTTCAAACATC
>JAESUZ010000565.1:0-86777 GCA_017311185.1 Proteles cristata cristata
AAAACCAACAAGAGCCAGAAAGCTAACTAAAATGACGAAACGAAAGAGCTCTCCTCCAAAGAAACTCCAAGAAGAAATGACAGCTAATGAACTGCTCAAAACAGATAGCAGCAGCATAAGTGAACAAGATTTTAGAATAATAATGGTGAAATTAATAGCAGGGCTTGAAAAAAACATAGGGACATCAAAGAAACTATGGCTACAGACAGAATGGAAAATAAAAATAGGCATGAAGAATTAAAAAATGCGATAAATGAGATCCATAATAAATTAGAGGCCTCCAATGCACGGCTTGAAGAGGCAGTAAGGAGAATAAGTGATTTAGAAGACACCATTCTAGAAAAACAAGAAGCTGACAAAAAAAGAGACAAACTGATCCAGGAACAGGAAAGAAGAATTCAGAGCTCAGCGACACAGTCAAACGCAACAATATCCGTATCATAGGAATCCCAGAAGAGGAAGAGAGAGGTAAAGGTGCTGAAGGAGTCCTGGAACAAATTATAGCAGAGAACTTCCCGACCTGGGGAAGGAAGTCAATGTGGAAATACAAGAGGCTCAGAGGACTCCCCTCAGACGTAACTTGAATCGGTCTTCTGCACGACATATCATCATAAAAATGGCAAAATACAAGGACAAAGAGAGAATTTTGAAAGCAGCTAGGAGAAAAGGGAGAAAAGGGCCCTCACATACAAAGGGAAACCCATCAGAGTGGTGACAGACCTATCTACTGAAACGTGGCAGGCCAGAAAAGAATGGCAAGAGATCTTCAATGTGATGAACAGTAAAAATATGCAGCCAAGAATCCTCTATCCAGCAAGCCTGTCATTCAAAATAGAAGGAGAGATAAAAACCTTTCCAAATAAACAGAAATTGAAAGAATTTGTCACCACGAAGCCAGCCCTACAAGAAATCCTGAGAGGGATGCTCTGAAGGAAAGGTTGCAAGGAACAAAGATTCCAGAGACACCACCACAAACATGAACCCTACAAAAGATACAAAGACTCTAAACCCACATATTTCAATAACACTGAATGTAAATGGGCTGAATGCTCCAATCAAAAGACATAGGGTAGCAGAATGGATTAAAAAACAAAATCCATCTATATGCTGTCTACAAGAAACTCATTTTAGACGGGAAGATACCTTCAGATTAAAAGTAAGGGGATGGAGAAACATATATCATGCTACAGGAAATCAAAAGAAAGCCGGAGTAGCGATACTTATATCAGACAAACTGGACTTTAAATTAAAGACAATCACAAGAGATGAAGAAGGGCACTACATAATAATTACAGGGTCCATCCATCAGGAAGAACTAACAACCATAAATGTCTACGCACCGAATATGGGAGCACCTAAATATATAAAACAATTAATCACAAACAGAAACAAGTTTATAGATAAGAATGTGCTAATGGCAGGGGACTTTAATACTCCACTTACAGCAATGGATAGGTCAACCAGACAGAAAATCACTAAAGAAATAATGGACTTGAAAGACACATTGGACCAGATGAACTTGACGGATATATTTAGAACTTTACATCCTGAGGCCAGGGAATTTACTTTCTTCTAAGTGCGCATGGCACATTCTCCAAGATAGATCACATACTGGGACATAAAGCAGCCCTCAATAAATATAAAAGAATAGAGATCATACCACGCACACTGTCAGATCACAATGCTTTGAAACTTGAAATCAATTACAGGAAGAAGTCTGGAAAACTTCCAAAACATGGAGGTTAAAGAACACCCTTCTAAAGAATGAATGGGCCAATCAGGCAATTAGAGATGAAATTAAAAAATATATGGAAACAAATGAAATGAAAACACAACAATTCAAAATCTATGGGATGCGGCAAAGGCAGTCCTAAGAGGAAAGTACATTGCTCTCCAGGCCTATTTCAAGAGATTGGAAAAAGCGCAAGTCCAAAATCTAACAGCTCACCTAAAGGAACTAGAGGCAGAGCAACAAGAACGCCCTAAACCCAGTAGAAGAAGAGAAATAGTAAAAATTAGAGCAGAAATAAACAACATCGAGACCAAAGAAACAATTGAACAGATCAATGAAACCAAAAGTTGGTTTTTTGAAAAAGTAAACAAAATTGACAAACCTCTAGCCAGACTTATCCAAAAGAAAAGAGAGAGCACCCAAATAGACAAAATTACGAATGAAAATGGACTTATTACAACCAACCCCTCAGAAATACAAGCAATTATCAGGGAATACTATGAAAAACTATATGCCAACAAATTGGACAACTTAGAAGAAATGGACAAATTCCTAAACACACACTCACTACCAAAATTCACACGGGAAGAAATAGAAACCTGAACAGACCCATAACGAGTGAAGAAATTGAATCAGTGATCAAAAATCTCCCAACAAATAAGAGCCCTGGACCTGATGGCTTCCCTGGGGAATTCTACCAGACATTGAAAACAGAATTAATCCCAATTTTCTCAAGCTATTCCAAAAAATAGAAATCGAAGGAAAACTCCCGGACTCATTTTATGAAGCCAGCATCACACTGATTCCCAAGCCAGACAGAGATCCAGCAAAAAAAGAGAACTACAGGCCAATATCCTTAATGAATACGGATGCAAAAATTCTCAACAAGATCCTTGCAAATCGAATCCAGCAGCAGATCAAAAGAATCATCCACCAAGATCAAGTGGGATTCATTCCTGGGTTACAGGGCTGGTTCAACATTCGCAAATCAATCAATGTGATACATCATATTAATAAAAGAAAACATAAAAACCATACGATCCTGTCAATAGATGCAGAAAAAGCATTTGACAAAATACAGCATCCCTTCTTAATAAAGAGTCTCGAGAAAGTTGGGATAGAAGGAACCTAATTAAACATCATCAAAGCCATCTATGAGAAGCCTTCAGCTAACATCATCCTCAACGGGGAAAAACTCAGAGCTTTCCCGCTGAGATCAGGAACACGACAGGGATGCCCACTCTCACCACTGCTGTTTAACATAGTGCTGGAAGTCTTAGCATCAGCCATCAGACACCAAAAGGAAATCAAAGGCATCAGAACTGGCAAAGAGGAAGTCAAACTTTCACTCTTCGCAGATGACATGATTCTCCACATCGAAAACCCGACAGACTCCACCAGAAGCCTACTAGAACTGATCCAAGAATTCAGCCAAGTTGCAGGGCACAAAATCAATGTACAGAAATTGGTTGCATTTTTATACACCAACAATGAAGCAACAGAAAGAGAAATCAAGAAACTGATCCCATTCACAATTGCACAAAAAACCACAAAATACCTTGGAATAAACCTAACCAAGGATACAAGAGATCTGTATGATGAAAACTATAGAAAACTTATGAAGGTAATTGAAGAAGACACAAAGAAGTGGAAAAACATTCCATGCTCATGGATAGGAAGAATAAACATAGTTAAGATGTCATTACTACCTAAGGCACTCTACACATTCAATGCAATTCCAATCAAAATTGCACCAGCATACTTCTCAAAACTAGAACAAACTATCCAAAAATTTGTATGGAACCACAAAAGACCCCGAATAGCCAAAGTAATCCTGAAAAATAAAACTAAAACGGGAGGGATCACCATCCCAGACTTTAGCCTCTACTACAAAGCTGTCATCATCAAGACAGTATGGTATTGGCACAAAACAGACACATAGACCAATGGAACAGAATTGAGAACTCAGAAGTGGACCCAAAAGTATACAGCCAACTCATCTTTGACAAAGCAGGAAAGAATATCCGATGGGAAAAAGACAGCCTTTTTAACAGATGGTGTTGGGAGAACTGGACAGCAATATGCAGAAGAATGAAACTAGATCATTTTCTCACACCATGCACAAAAACAAACTCAAAATGGATAAAGGACCTGAACGTGAGACAGGAAACTATCAACACCCTAGAGGAGAAAGCAGGAAACAACCTCTTTGACCACCGCAGCAACTTCTTACTTGACACATCCCCAAAAGCAAGGGAATTAAGAGCAAAAATAAACTGTTGGGACCTCCTCAAGATTAAAAGCTTCTGCACAGCCAAGGAAACAACCCAGAAAATCAATAGGCAACCAACGGAATGGGAAAAGATAGTTGCAAATGACATATCAGATAAAGGGTTGATATCCAGAATCTACAAGTAACTCACCAAACTACACACCCGAAAAACAAACAACCCAGTGAAGAAATGGGCAGAAGATATGAACAGACACTTCTCCAAAGAGGACATCCAGATGGCCAACAGACACATGAAACGATGCTCAGCATCGCTCCTCATCAGGGAAATACAAATCAAACCACACTGAGATACCACCTCACGCCAGTCAGAGTGGCTAAAATGAGCAAATCAGAGAACTCTAGATGCTGGCGAGGATGGAGAAACGGGCACCCTCCTGCACTGTTGGTGGGAATGTAAACTGGTACAGCCCCTCTGGAAAACAGTGTGGAGGTTCCTAAGGAAACTAACAATAGAACTCCCCTATGACCCAGCAATAGCACTGCTAGGAATTTACTCAAGGGATACAGAAATGTTGATGCATAGGAGCACATGTACCCCAATGTTCATAGCAGCACTCTCCACAATAGCTAAAACCTGGAAAGAGCCTAAGTGTCCATCAACAGATGAATGGATCAAGAAGATGTGGTTTATCTATACCATGGAATACTACACGGCAATGAGAAACAATGAAATCTGGCCATGTGTAGCAAC
This sequence comes from Proteles cristata cristata, assembly GCA_017311185.1. NCBI lineage: Eukaryota > Metazoa > Chordata > Mammalia > Carnivora > Hyaenidae > Proteles > Proteles cristata. The sequence goes on from JAESUZ010000565.1 coordinate 4,717, forward strand.
ATGGATGGACCTTGAGGGTGTTATGCTGAGCGAAATAAGTCAGGCAGAGAAAGACAAATATCATATGTGTGCACGTATAGGAGGATTAGGAGGAGCTTAACAGAGGACCAAGGGGAGAAGAAGGGCGGAAATGGTGGGGGAAAGGGGGAGAGGCAAACCATGAGAGACTCTTGAATGCTGACAAAAACTGAGGACTGGTGGATGTGGGGGGAGGAGGGGTGGGCATGGAGGAGGGCACTTGTGGGGATGAGCACTGGGTGTTATGTGGAACTAATTTGACAATAAACTATTTGTTAAAAAAAAAAATATCTCTTATCTCTTCATGAACTTATTTGCAATCCATATATGTTTATATATTTCTTTTCTGAAGCATCTTTTAAATTTTTGTCCAATTTATTATATTTTTGTGTAATCTTATTATTGGGTTTTGAGAGTTATTAAACTTATAGGTATATATTATCTATGTCCTTCATCACATGAGTGATAGGGAAATATCTTCTCCTAGTCTATGACTTGAATTTTCATTCTCTTCCTTTCAAAAAGCCTAAGTTCCTAATTTTGATGAAGTTCAATTTGTTAAATTTGCCATAGGCTGTAAATTAATTGTACGTAAAAAATCTTTGTCTAATAATACAAGATCAAAAAGATTTTCTCCTATGTTTATTTCTACATGTTTTATAGTTTTGTTTTTACATTTAGGTCTATGATTCATTTTTAGCTAATTTTTGTATATGGCATAAGAAATGGATTCAAGTTCAATTTTCTACCTTTGGACATTTAATTGTTCTATTGTAATTTATTGAAATAACTTCTTTCTCCAGTGAATTGCCTATGAGTCTTTGTGGAAATTTACTTGAATGTATACATATAATTATTGGATTTTCTATTCTATTACATTGCTCTGCTTGTCTATCTTTATGCAACATCATGTTGTCTTTATACTATACTTACATAGTGAGTAGTGTAAGTGCTCCAAATTTGTTCTTTATTTTTAAAGTTGTCAGTTTTTATAAAGTACCTGGTAGTATTTTGATTTCATTGCATCAACTCTATGAATGAATATGGAAGAAGTGACACATTAACAACATCAAGACTTACAATTAATGTGGTAGGTCTCTCAATTTGTTTAGATCTTCAATTCTCATAAATGTTTTGTAGTTTACAGTGAACAGGTCTTGTGCATATTCTATCAGGTTTATTCCTAATTGTTCATATTTTTGCTATTTTAAGTGGTATTTTAATTTCAATATCCAACTGTTTGTTACTAGTATCAAGAAATAAAATTGATCTTTCATATTTATGCTGTATTCTAAAATTTCCCAAACTCAGGATTTCTAGCAGCTTTCTTGTAGATTCTGTGAGATTTTCTTCATAGATAATTATGCCATATGTGACTTAAAAAGTTTGATTTCTTCTTTTCCAATTTGATTGATTTCATTCCTATTTCTTATCTTGTTGTGCTGGCTAGAACCTTCACTATCTTGAATAGAAATAAATAGCAATCATAGAAATTCTTGCTAGGGTCCTTGACTTAGAAGGGAAGCATTCAGGGGTACTTGGGTGGCTCAGTTGGTAAAGCATAGGACTCATGATTTCAGCTCATGTTTGTGAGATCGAGGCCTGTGTTGGGCTCTGTGCTGACAATGCAAAGCCTGCTTGGGATTCTCTCTCTTTCTCTTCCTCTCTCTGCCCCTATCCTGCTCTCTCTCTCCCTCAAAATAAATAAATAAACATTATTTTTTTTCTTAAAAAAAGGAAGCATTCAACATTTTTACCATCAAATACTTTTTAAAGCAAAAATTTTTCAAAGTGACTACTAAAATATTTGAAATTATGTATGTGGCTTGAAATACACACACACTCACACACGTACACATATGTTATGTGGTGTGAGATAGGGGTCTAAATTCATTCTTTCACATAATGATATACAATTAACCCTGAATATTCTTTTTATATGATTCTGGAATCAGTACTAGTAGTTTATTCAAGATTTTTGAACCTTAGGATATTGTTCTGTAGGTTTTCCTCCTTTATCTGTTGTCTTTATTTGGTTGATATCATAATTATGGTCTCATATAGTGAGCTCAAAAGGAATCCTTCTTTTCTATATTTTGCAAGGGTTTTTGAAATATTTGTACTAATTTTCCTTTAAATGTTTGCTATAATTCATGAAGGACTTCTGTGCTTAGACACTTTTGTAGGAAGTTTTCTAAATTAATAATTCAAATTTTACTTATGATATATATTAGATTTTCTAATCTTCCTAAGTCTATTTCAGTAATTTGTGTCTTTCTAGATTTAAAAAATTTCACCTACATACTCTAACTTGTTGTCATACAATATAAGTATTGTCTTATAATACTTTTTATTTCTGTAAGTTTGGCAATAATGTTTTCTCTTTCATTTCCAGTGTTAGTAATTTGCATTTTCTCTCCTTTCCTGGCCAGTTTAGCTAAAGATGCTTCAATTTCGCTGATCTTTTTAAAGAACTGATTTTGGATTCAGTGATTTTCTCTACCTTTTCTTCTATCCTATATTTCATTTGTTTATTGGTTCCTTTGATGTCCAAATGATTTCCATTTTCTTATTGAAAATCGTGCCTCTCATTTTCTGGAAAAATATATTTTTATCTTCAACTGGGCCCTAGGAACTGTGCTAGGCTATGTGGATATATTGGTCAGCAAAACCAGATGTGGTTTCTATATCATGTGGATCTTGTATTCTAGATAGAGGATAATTAATTACATTATCAGACCAAAGGATGCTTAGTTAAAACTGATAGTAGTCTTATGAAAAAACAAAACACAATTCTAAGGAAAGATATAAAAAGTTACCTGCCCTATAGAGAGAACAAAGATTATATCCCAGTGGAAGTGAAGAGAGGAAATGAAGAAGTTAATCAAAATTAGACCTGAGCAGGTGGAGTAAGAGAATAATGGACAGAAGATGCAGTGTCTATAAAAGCTTTGCATGTGTAAGAGAATGAAAGGGGGAAAATGTGGCTAGAATACAGGAAAGAGAGAGAAAGAAACAGTTAGTGCTTCCCACAGCACACTGTGCCTACCACACTGTTGGCTGCTTGATAGATTGTATATCAGCATGAGGATTGGTGAGAGAGAAGAAAAGTGTCAAGAATGTCTCCTTAGCTTTGGCTTGTAAAATTGAATGAATGGTGGTTCATTGAACTAGGTGCTCCTAAAATGTTTGTTTGAGAAAGCTATAAATTCAGCCCTGATATGTTGAATTTAAGCTGTCTTCAAATAGAAATGTAGATTAGGCAACTGTATATCATCATCATCATCATCATCATCATCATCATCATCATCATCAACAACAACAACAACAATGGTATGTAACCCTTGTTCACCAGGCATTATTTTAAGAGCTTCACATAACAATTCATTTAATTCCTCCAACAAATGTAGAAGGCTTGTTTATTATTAGTTTCTTTCTACAGAGGGGGCACAAAAATGTGTGTGTGTGTGTGTGTTTATCTGGAGCTCAGCAGCAAGGTTGTGGGGAATTGGGACAAGCAGAGGACCAGAGAATCAAGTAGTATTGGTAAATCGTTTTGACAGCTCCTTTAAAGCTAGTGAACTCGAATTTATAATAATCCAATAGGAGGACTGTAGGTACTTGGCTCACTTGGGCAATGACAGAGAAAGCAGAAAGTGGGCTGCATAAGACATGAAGTTCTGTTCATGAAGTGTGATGAAAAGACACAAGAGCAAGGGAATTTATGGTATGGCCCAGAATAGTTTTGATTTAACGCATGATAAGATATTAGAAAAAAATGGATTGGGGATTAGCAGAAATTAATGAATCAGTGGATTCCCTTTAAGCCAATCTGGAGTCCCCACAGAATCCTTGAAGATCCAGAAATATAATTCTTTTTACAATGCAAGCCTATGATGCACCTTGGCTTAACCTCATAAAAATAATATCAGTGTGCTTGAACTCCAGAAAATTGTGCTTGTTCTCAATCACTAAATCCTGACCAAGCTGTTTCCCTTTAGGTGTCAAGGATAATCTCAGTGATGTCCAATCCCTGGAGGTCCATGCTTTGTAAGCCCAGTAAAGCTAAATCCAATAAATCTATTCACAATTAAGATACTTTCTCATATTCATTAGACTTTCACTTTAATTAAAGGTTTATTTCTCTATATGTTTCTTTTTTTGAAAACATGGAAGTCGAAGCTATAAATCTAAGCCTTAAATAACAAACCTTTCCTTAGGCTTATACACTGGCAAAAATTATTACTGAGGTAGCTTAAATATTAATAATAGTTATTAACAAATAGCCCCGAGCAACATAATCTCAGAGGACACCTCTATATTTTCAGCATCAGTGGCTTATCATCATTGAGATACCTAGAAAAATGTTTGGGGACAGGGAGAGAAAGAGAAACTGAGACACTCAGGCAGAATGCCACTGAAAGGAAAAATGTGCAGTTTCGTGATGTCTTATTCTTCAAATTTTCTTAGGCTCATCAAATCAATGTGAGGATGAACATTCCTTGCCTCATGTTACTGTGTAATCAAAGTCATTTGCTTGCACATTTTGGGCATTATAAACGATTATGACCTTTGCTAAACTATAATGCACAGAAAGAAAAACTGTCCCTTTAAAACTTGTCTCTTGATGTTAATGGATTGGGGACCTCTCACAGTTCCATGCCAGACACCATTTGTTGTAATGGTGAATTGAAGTTTCCAGGTGAAATGAACAGCTGCCAAGCTAGCCTTTCAAGAAGCTGCCTTTGGGAACATAATACTTTATTATCCGTGTTGTGCCATTCTATGCTGAGTAGTAGTTAAAGTAATGAGAGGTCTGACTAAGTGAACTATTTCAAGGTCTATTCTCTCCTTAGCTAGAGAGGCACCTCCAGACTGCTCCATCCATCTGTTCTTCCTTAGGGCAGAAGAAGCAAGTCAGTTGGCTGGAACTGAATTCTTTCACCTGTTTTTTTTTTTGTTTTTTTTTCTTTTAAAAAACCAAACTCATAAAGTGAATTCAGTCTCTAATTTGTTTATCTGAAACCAAGGTTTTGGCTTCCCTGGAATTACATCTTCTTTTACTAGTTAAGAATCTTTTCATTTGTTTTCAGTTTAAAAGTTTGCCAGTTTCCTGTGCCTACTAATCAAGGGTGGTTAGTTTAGTTTCTTTTTTAACCCCTTCAAACTAGCCTCTGATTTTCAGAGGAACAAAATTTACCATTAGTCCAGTTCTATTTCCTGCTGGCAGAATATAATTTCCTCTTAAAAGGTTTTCGGGGAAAGATGCAATAATCGTCAAAATTTGGCTTGGACATGAAATGGCTTTTATTAAGCAACAGTTTAAGTTGACTACAAATGAACTGAAAACATATGTCAAATAATAGAGGAAAATGTCTTTGGAAAACCATATATTGGGTCTTTCTAAAAGGAAAACAATTTAAAATTTGTTGTGGTGCTTGGCAAAAACAAACACGTATGAGGTTTGTTGGGAAGAAGTGGAAGAAATCCAGTTTAATGGGAAGAAGACATTAGTTTATTTCTCGTTATGGAGTAGGGTAGCCAGCTAATATCTTTCTTCTACCCAGGAATAGTGACAAAGAAGATTATAGAAACTAACATTCTGCTATACAGAGAACTGTACCAAATAACTGAGGTACAACGGTTTTTAAAAACACATCTTCTGTATGTAATGCAAGACTGGGGGGAATAAAATAATACTAGAAATCTAGACACTATGATACACATTGAGGGGGCTAATTTTGTCAGGAACTTCCTTCAATATTCCCAGATGATATTTAATACATTCCATATTCATCCCAGTAGCTGAAGATGCCCTTGCTCAGCCTTTCTCTCTTATAGCTTATGAACTAGAAGAGCCTTTAAAGGTCCTCTACCATGATTGTAATTTGAACTTAGAGTATAGGTCAGTTTCTCAAAGAGGTCTTTTCTCGACTCTCTTCATCAACATTAGATCTTCCTCTCACTAGTTTTCTACCTTAGAACCATTTATTTTCCTTTCTAATCTTTTTTTAACATTCATCAAAAAATATTTATCCATGTCTGATGTCTACTATCTCATTACACCATTAGCTGTGGCTATGCTGTACACCTCCTGTGCCCCAAATAATATTTTCACAGCCTCATTTATGATGTTAGCCATTCATCTCATGATGATGACAAGTTCCTTGCCTCCAGGGAGCTTTCATTTTACAGGAGCAAACTCTCCTCCTATTCTGTAATCTTTGTGGGACCCAGTCATCAAGCAGGCACCTGCAATCTGGAATGTAGGCACTTAATATCCCCAGGAATATTAATCTAGTGGGATATCCCCAGGAATACTCATCTAGTGGAATACAGAGCTGGTGGACAAGTGCTTTAGTTTATCCTCAGGTTGGAAATGCTGAACTATTGGACTCATTCATATATAGAATTCTAGACTTACTATTGGTTCTACTGAATGCTATATAATTGTGAATATAGCCCATTTGCTTGGTGTCTTGACCAAAGTTTTAATATGCACACTGGGAAGATCTGATTTTACTTCCTAAATGTCATTAATGCAGATACTTAGGTTTGTAAGACGTTGGTTGTATTGTTGAATTTTGAGTCCACAGAATGTGTCAAAATGGTTTACCTTGCACTGGACCTAGGGTTCTTTTGTTCTTTGTCAACTGATCAGTTGATTCTCACATCTCATTATTACCTTTTACTGGACTCTATATCCAGATTCATGCTCAGAATTCTTTTCTTTTTTTTTTTTTTTCCTGACAACATCAGAGCTAGTTCTTGCTTCTTGTTCCTAAGGTGGGTTCATAGAGACCCAAAGCAGTCCTCTGTTTCTGGAGCTTCATTCATCCACTACTTCTTTCCCACCAAGTTCTGAGAAGAACATCAGAGTCTTCACATACAGTTGTTTCATAGTCCTCTTTCTAAAGTAGCTTTATTTTTCCTCAAAATTTCACAGCAAGCTAGCATCTAGGTTTATACATAGCTCTGAAATTGTTGTGTCTTCAGAGCATGGGAATTCAAACAGCTGGCTTTTGAAATTTCTATCCCAGGATCTAAATTGCTTAGAGATTTTCAAAACGAATTCTACCCTTTGAATTATGACCTGAAGCCAGAGAGTAATCAAAGTGCCTGGCATTAGAACCCCCCGAGTCACTAGCTGCAGCCAGGCAGCTCAGAGTTCTGAGGAAAACCAATGACCCTCTACTAGTCCCTGGAGCAGAGCTCAGCAGAGTGGACCTAATGGGATGCCATTTGAATTTGAAGTTCAAATCCAAAATCTTCATGTCAAACATAGAAGGAAAAACTATTTACCGGGTCACAAACATTGTAATAAGCTTTGAAGATTACAAGTTATTTTTCCAAAAAGTTAAATTCTTTTTCCTTGTCAGGCTATTCCTGTTATATGGTTTAATCTCCATTTGAAGTACAGAATGGTGAGAAATTCCATTTAAAATGTAATGACGTGGGTATTATCTCTATTTTATTGATGAGAAAACTGAGGCTCTGAAGGACTAAACATCTTGCTCAAATCAGAGAGATGATTTGGTAAAGAAGGTGAATCACTGGGTTCTATTCCTGAAGCCAAGACTACACTGTATGTTAACTAACTTGAATTAGTAAGAAAAACAAACGAAGAAACAAAACAAAAACAAAAACCTAAAACTAAAAACTAAAAATAGAATTACCCTACAATATAGCAATTGCACTCAAAGGATACAAAAATACAGATTCAAAGGGGTACATGAACCCCAATGTTTATAATAGCATTATCAACAACAGCCAAACTATGGAAAGAGCCCAAATATCCACTGAATGATAAATGGATAAAGATTGGTGTGTGTGTGTGTGTGTGTGTGTGTGTGTGTGTGTGTGTGTAATGGAATATTACTCAACCATCAAAAAATGAAAGCTTGCCATTTGCAACAACGTGGATAGAGCTAGAATGTATTCTGCTAAGTTAAGTAAGTTAGAGAAAGACAAATATCACATGATTTCACTCAGATGTGAAATTAAAGAAACAAAACAGATGAACATATGGGAAGACGTGGTGGAGAAGGGAAACAAACCATAAGAGACTCTTAATGACAGAGAACAAACTGAGGGCTGGTGGAGGGAGGTGAGTGGGAAATGGGCTAGGTGGGTGATTGGCATTAAAGCACTTGTAATGAGCACAGGGTGTTGTACATAAGTGATAAATCACTGAATTCAACTTCTGAAACCAATATTGCACTGTATATTAACTAAAACATAAAATGAATAAAATTATTAAAAACATGGTAGAGGTGGCAATTAAATTAAGAACTGTTTAATTTGAAATCCTCAATTTTGCTACAACACCATGCATCATCCAAGCCAAAATAAGCCAAAGAAACCAAAAATATTTTGTTCAAATGAATAAATTTCATTTTTACCCAGAAAAGTAAAAATTTACTTATGAGGGGGCGCCTGAGTGGCTTAGTCGGTTAAGCGTCCGGCTTTCGCTTAGGTCATGATCTCACGGTTCGTGGGTTCGAGCCCCGCGTCGGGCTCTGTGCTGACTGCCAGCTCAGAGCCTGAAGCCTGTTTCAGAGTCTGTGTCTACCTCTCTCTCTGACCCTCCCCCGCTCATGGGGTCTCTCTCTCTCTCTCCTAGAAATAAATAAATAAAAATAAATAAAAAAAATACTTATGAGGATTATCACATATCTTCCAGGCTGTTACTGTCATATTGGAAAGCAAAAAATGTTTCTCTATTGGAATGGTATACATTTTTCTTTATATCATACACCTAAAAAGTTTAGCACAGACATCTCAAAGTGGAATGGGGAATAAAGTATCATTTACTATATTTCTGATTTCTTTAGTTCTTTACCAACTGGGTGGTGAAGCTTTACTTTCAAATCCTAAACCCCAAAATACCAACATGGGATCATGGTGAGGTGAGTAGATATGGTCCTGGGATGTGTGTAAGTCCCCCTCTCTGGGTTCTTCACACAAGGGAAGTAATTTCTACTATGAAAAAGCATGGTGTGTAGATTGTAACTACAGTGCATTTTTATTTATATTTCTCATTGTTTCTTTAAATTTTTATTTAGAGAGATAGATTTCTTCCCTGTCCCTCAGTAAAAACTGGGGCAGGCTCATGGCTCCTCTGTACCCATTCAGATTAAAAACAAACATACAATGAATCATCAATTTCAGTCATAAAAAGTCATAATTCAGAAATTCAATATTCAGTCAGTATCCAAAATTAATATCCTGTCCAACATAAGTGTTAAAATTCTAACCTTAATGGCAGATCTCTAAGATAATGTACTTCAGGTGGGGGCAGAGGGTGGAGACATGAGTGAAGGTGGTCAAAGGTACAGACTCCCAGTTATAAGATAAACTAATTTGGGGAATGAAATGTACAGTATTGGGACTGGAGGTACCATACCAAATGTATATTGTATATTTGAAAATTGCTAAGGGAGTAGATTTTAAAAGTTCTTGTCATTAGAAAACAAATTTGTAACTATGTGAGTTGATGGATGGTTGACTAAATTAGTGTGATAATCATTTTGAAATATATAAATAAATCATTATGTTGTACACTTTAAACTAAATGCAATGTTATATGTCGATTACATCTCAATAAAACTGGGGAAAAAGATGATATGGTTCAGTTAAAATTTTAGAAAGAAAAAAACAACTACAGTATATGTGGAGTGTGTGATGTGGAAATAAGGACCACGTATACACACACACACACACACACACACACACACACACATCTCTGATTTAACTTATTTCAAGCAGAAAGCTGCTTGGGGAGGGTTGTGAGGTACATTTAGTCTCTGCTTTTTTTTCCTGTTCATATTCTCTGTTTTTCTTCCAGGGTGGGGGTTGTGGTAGGTGAGTCTGTAGTTCTTACTTGTTTTACTTGTTAGCAATATGGGCCTGGCAGATGGCTTTAGTTAGAATCCTGAGTGGGGGGGCGCCTGGGTGGCTCAGTCGGTTGAGCGTCCAACTTCGGCTCGGGTCATGATCTCACAGTTCATGGGTTCAAGCCCCGCATCGGGCTCTGTGCTGACAGCTAGCTCAGAGCCTGGAGGCTGCTTCGGATTCTGTGTCTCCCTCTCTCTCTGACCGTCCTCTGCTCATGCTGTCTCTCTCTCTCTCTCAGAAATAAAAATAAATAAATAAATAAAATAAAAATTAAAAAAAAAAAAAGAATCCTGAGTGGGCCTGGATAATGATGAAAGCTAGATCTTTCTCTTGCCGGTACTTTGTTGGCACTTCAAAGGTTGCCTACCTGGCCATTCTTGCCTACAACTGTCATAATCGACTAGATGTATCTATCTCCCAGAGGGTCTCTTGTAACCTCTAACTCAACCCCTGGGCATCCAGTAATCTAGTCCCAGGCTTTTTCCCAAGGTCTCCGTGCCCCTCTAGAAGACCATAATGGTCAGGACCAGAAAGCTTCTGTTTTTACTCTCTCAACCACAAAGCCCAGAGCTGCTCACTGGAGAACATTCCTATGACACTTGGGTTTCAAGACCATTTCAGTGCAGAAGCACGAAAGTGAGTTTCACCAGAGATGTTAGTCTGCCCTACTATTGCCTTCTATATCTCTAGGCATCTGATTAGACCCCAGCTGTTGTTCACTTTAGCTTCTTCAGGCAGGAGTCAGGTACTGCTGTTTTTGGATTGCAGGGAATACATCTAAAACATTCTGAATGATTTCCTTAACAAGGATAGAATCCAAAACTTATAAATAAGGCAAAAATTACTGTGTGACCTTTCAAATTAGTCTTAGAGTACTGTCTGACTAACCTGTCCAGAGGTCATGTTACCCTACAAAAAGAAAACAGTATTGAATTACTATTTGCCATTAATTAAGTCTCAGACTCTGGAAAGTTGGATATTAACTAGATTAAAGCAAATTATTTTTGATCAGTAGAGATGGAAATGATTTCTTTAGTAAAGAAAATCATTGATTTCTCTGGTTAGGATTGTTTTGTCTTATAGGACAGCATATAATTTTCTATCTAATTTTGAAATCCTATCTGGCATTTGCTATTTAATGAATATATATGTATATTTTTATATATTATGTTATATAACATTATAAAACATATATTTATATAATTTATATTTTTTACTGAATATGTGTATTCAGTAAAATACATATATATATATATATTTCTTTTCTTATTTTGTCACCAGGTTGGTTTACTCATTTATGAGTTACATACGTTATTGCCTCAGTGTTTGTTTGTATGACAGTTAACTTTTTGAAAATTATATTTTGATATTCGTGAAGCCCTCTTTCTAAGCTTGAAATTAGAAACTCATGTCTTACTTCTCATCCCTTGGAAGGAGTGTGGTGAGATCTTGGCAAAGCAACAGCTCTCTGTAAAGAATAATGCTCACCAATCTCATTCATAAAAGCCTCTCCTCAAACTTTGCCCCTTATTATATTTATGAAATGGATGAAAAGATTTTGGATTCTGTGAACAGGTTTTGGATCATTTCGTCTGAAAATTGGCATATGGAGGGTTTGTCTCTCCCTTCTGTTTGACTCCACGATAAACTATCATATTGACAACTCAGTCAATCTGAGACACAAAAAGTCATCCTCTAACATCTTGTTTTACTACTATTGAAATAAAAGAATCAGCTGACTGAATGGACACACGCAAATGTGATTACTTTTGACATTCGACTCATTTATAGGAAACCAGGTTCTCACATTTGCAACATCTTTTATTTAATAAGCCCTCCTTATTCTCAGTGTGGATTCAGCTGGCAATATTCTTTAAACCTCTTTAAACCTTTTCAAAATATTTATGTCTAGAAACTTCTGAAAGAGGTCAATATGAACTGGCCTGGATTCCATCATCTGTAAAACTGAGAACTGTTTGTTATTTATGTGGAGCAGATACAACGCAGGTGCTGAGCAGGGGCACAGAGTAGAGAAAGTGACCTCATCTCAGATATAGTCCTTTTTTAGATGTAACATGATCATTCTGTTTAAAGTGACTTTGAAGGCCATCAGATTTCCTACATAAAACCTATATTCAGAAATACCTTCTGAAATCACTTATAAATGATCAACTAGGGAATCATTTATCTGATTGGAGTTATGCTCCCTCACCTTGGCTTAATGTCAATTTATGGAGATGGACTCCAGTAGCAGAAAAGGTTCTGTGATACGTGGTCTACATATGATCTGAAAACTTAAAGGCAAAATAAATGCAAGACATTTTGTTTGAAATCAAATGAACACAGTGGGAGTATTTGCAATTATCAACTAAATAGGATTGACGAGAACTTTCAGGCTAGGATTTTCTTTGCTCATTGCATTTGACTTTCAGATTAAAATTTAGGAAAATGAGGTTGTCAGCATAGGTAATCCCAAACTGGCTGAGATCCTTAGTGCCCTTTTAGAGTCTTAAGAGGATGTCAGCTCAACAACTGGGAGATTTCCACAAAGTTTTAGACTTTTAAATAAAAAATTTATTTCTTAATTGCAAACATTAGGGTCCTAAGTTGATTAACACTCTAGTGCTGTATCTTCTGGAAAAATACTAAATACAAAACGGTCCCCCGTTTTCCATTTTATATTCAGGCCCTGCAATCCTTGAAATGCTTGAAATGCAAGTTGTAAAATGCAACTTTAAGAGAGAATTCATTGTGCCAGAATTGACAGAGGGCAGCAGAAAACTTACAAGCTGTCCTCCAGTCGATTCAAAAAGTAATTAATTGCAGCTGCTGTTTTGCAGTGAGCTGGGGAAATGTCACCAAATACAGAAAACTCCAAAAAGAATGACAAGGCCTTCCTGTAATTTTCCCAGCCTAAACAGAAATGAGATGAATGCATTGTGACTGCTGTAGGTAATGAGACTTTGTAAGATTATTATAAATAGGGTGCATAATTAGCGTTCTACAGTTCAGTAAGCATTTTGTGTTGTTTTCGTGAATTTGGAGTAGGCCCCAATGGCTTGACAAAACATTCGCTCTCTCTAACCAGGCAAACATCTTGTCTTTAGATCCTCCCTCCAAATACACTAACTGTCAAATATTTGCGAAGATGAATTTAGAAAATAATCAAAACAATAACTTCAAAAAGAATTAACAGTAAGTTAGTGGCTACGTGTGTCAGCAATGTGCTATTCACTCTACAAACTACACTCTACATGTATTATCTCATTTAACTCACATAAGGCAACTATTGCTCTTCTCTTTCATCGATGAGAAACTTGGGCTTGAAGAGGTAAACTTAACCAATATTCATAGATAACAAACTATTTAAACCCAAGTCTATATAGTTTGAAATCCTCGATTCTCTAAATCATACCATCTTACTTTCCACAGATTCTGCAATGTATGAAAATTTATATTGTGGAGTTTTTTTCCTTTGAGGTGCTCTTTGGAGTGATGTTTACTATGCCTTTAGTAAAAAATGTTCCAGAACAGCAAATGCATTCACTATGGAGAGGCTGGTGAAGGCAGGCATTACAAAGGGAAAAAAATGTTGAAATTGTTAATGGATGAGTGTTGGGCACCATCCATCATTCTGTACTTGTATTTGCAAAGGTGAAATCATAAATATCCAAATGTTTTCATTTATTTTTGGTAAGGATTAAAGATGGGAGGACTAAAAATAATGTGACTATCTTTGTTTTCAAAATGGAAGGAAGGCATCATTGGTTTAGAAAAACATCAGTAAAAAGTAAGGAATACATATCTGTTTGTATCAAGAAAAAAAAAATTGTACTTTAGGTCTCAAATATATCATGACCAAAGACATCTTGAAAACTATGGTATGAGCTAAGGATCTGTGTAATCAGGGACTTGTGAGAAATGACATACAGGGAAAGAGAGTAAGCCAGGTTTCTAAGGAGCTCCTTTCCCTGTATTAGTTGGGGGTATAGTCTAAAATCATGTAACCAAAAGACCCAAGGCACAATAACGTAAGCATTAGAAAAGCTTACTTTTCTTTCCTGTAATAGTTAAAAATAAGAAGTCCACGGCACCTGCGTGGCTCAGTCAGTTCAGTGTCAGACTTGATTTTGGCTCAGGTCATGATTTCACGGTTCATGGGATCAAGCCCCACTTCAGTCTCTGAGCTGACCATGAGAGCCTGCTTAAGAATCTCTCTCTCCCTCTCTCTCTGTGCCTCTCTCTCTCTGAAAACAAATAAATAAACATTGAAAAAACAAATAAAAATAAGAAGCCTATAACCAGTAGTGAGCTCTGCTATCATCAAGATATACCTTCCTCTGCGGGTGCTTGGTACCTGCACCTGGGACCGAGGAGATACAAGACTTGCTCGTTTATGAGTCACCTTCAGAAGCGGCACACTTCAGAAGCTGCTTAGCACTTAGTCACATGGACACAAAGCCTCCTGGAAAATGGACTCTTTTGTGAGTTGGCCATGCGCCCAGCTAAGATTCTGGAAGGAGAATATGAATACTGGTGGCCAACTACTACTATCTGCCCTACCCAGCCAGGAAAGAAAGGAATGTCGGTGGCTGAGCCTCAGGAAACATCGTGTTCAACAAAGGCTGAGTTGAGGATTTCCTTCTGTCTCCTCAAATTCCCTCCCCGTTTTCCGGATACCTCTTTGCCCTAACTATCTCTGGAGGCCTGTAAAGTAGAGGAAAGAAATATATGTTAAGTATGTAAGGTGGGGTTTTGGTGCCCAAATCCCATCATTCATCATTCTACCTTTCTCAGGTTGATAACGTTCAAGAACAAAAACAAAATAGCTAAATGAAAAATAGAGGTCCAACATTATTAATTATCAGACATATACAAAATGATAGGGATTTTCTGGATTTCATTTTTTCTTCAGGAAACATTAGCCTGCAGATCAAAGAATACTGTCCTACACCTTTCCATTTTTGGGGTCTATGGAATCAACTCGGAATCTTTTTATCCTATAAGCCACATGGACAAGAATGAAAAGTATGTTTCACACACACCCCTAACCCCCAATCTGAGATGGAGCTGAAAGTGTGAAGAGGTCAGTGGACCACATCCAACCTGCACCTACCTCAGGACTTCCAGATACAGAAGACAGAATGCTACATTTGGGTGAAAGAACTGGAAGCAGAAAACCACTAATGGTTGGGTGCCTTTTATGTTACATTCAGTATTTAGTTCTGACCAATCACTTCTGCTTCTCCTTCTTTGGGGAAAGGTAGTTAGTAATGAGTAGAGACAGAAAGGAGCGGTAGGGGCAGAATTTTCCTCCTCTATAGGTTGAAGCGTAAAAGAGAGAATGAAAAAATAACACACTAGTTAATGTAGAAGAAGGTACAATAAAAACAAGTCATATACATCCACTGGCTAATTGGTCTCCTTCTAGTCAAGTGGTAACTCAAAGATAAGTGTTTACCACCAAAAGACTTTGGGATAACATAAAACAGGCCCATTTATGGAACTACACATGGAAGCAATCCAAAGGACACAAGACACAAAGAAGCACATACACATCCATATCTTCTCTGCTCCTGGATGTAGGAGAAAACACGTTAGATAAAACCTGGATATTAAAACTTGCGGTTTGGGTGAGTTGTTTTCTCAGTAGGATGAACTCCCTGCTGCCAACTATCATAGTGACCATGCTCCTACATTAAAGAGAGGCTGTGGCTCCGGCCAAGTATATAGTATTTGATGGGCTGGTGTGTATCTCATCCTAAAGATCATTTCTAGGGACCATCACAGGAATCTGTGTCTTTTCTCTGTTTACATCTCAGGACTCAGACAACTGCTGCTGAAATTGAAGGGAAGCTAATCTGGGGCTTTCCACTAGGAAGGGGTTAGTTTAGAACCTAAACCCTAAATTCAGTGTGTTGGATTATAGCCTCAATGTCCCTCTATTAAAATGGAAATGCTAACAGATATTGAAATCATTAGGTTACTACGAAGATGAACTAGCATCACGAACACCAGGCACTTAACATAATGTGTAATGTGATGCAAGAATGTAACACCTTATTAAAATTGTTGTTAAGGATTTGATTTTCTGTACAATACAGTAAGTTTTGGACGTAGAAGAACAATTAGCATGTTTTTGCTTCAAAAGGTATATAACCTAATAGAGACAGACAGATAAGAAAAGCAATTTGAACAACAACATAATACTTGTTCTGTCATAGATGTCCTCTCAGTGTGTTTTACAGGGGGGCCACATGTTTTGCCTAATTTAATTCAAAAGGAAAAAGAAAAATTTGAAATTATGTTTCTCTCTAAATCCCGACGCCTAAGGAGAGTCCCATTTGCAATTTCAGCCATATCAGGAAATTGAGAACCACCAATTTAGGTTGTCTTCCTCAACCCTCACAGCTGCAAAATACATTTCTTGCTTCACATCTTAATGTTCAAAACCTATCTCCATTCCACTTAGCGTTTGAAGTGTGAATGACATTTTCACGTGTAGTGTTTATCAACATCTAGAAATAATGTACATAAAGCAGCTAGTAGGTGTTCAGTACATTTTCTGATTCACTAAATGTGACTTAGTCAAACCAAATAGGATCTCTGAATGACAAGGAAATGTCAAAAGGATTGAGGGTCCAGCATGGAATTGAAAAAAACAGAGTGAGAGCTAGGTTAGGGGCATTACAAAGAGAGTGTAGAGAATAAGAGAACTTTCTCCTCACCAGTTTATTTTTTTTAATGCTTTTTTAAAGTTTTTTATTTATTTCTAGGAGAGAGAGAGAGAGAGAGAGAGAGACAGCATGAACAGAAGAGGGTCAGAGAGAGAGGGAGTCACAGACTCTGAAACAGGCTCCAGGCTCCGAGCTGGCAGTCAGCACAGAGCCCGACGCGGGGCTCGAACCCACGAACCGCGAGATCATGACCTAAGTGAAAGTCGGACGCTTAACCGACTAAGCCACCCAGGCGCCCCTCTCATCACCAGTTTAAAAAGACAACCACTGAAAAGAATTTGGTTGTCATGTCAAGGATCCTTCCTTTTTAAATAAATATCTGATGAAATCTCTTGCCTTTTAACTCGCTGAAAGGATTGATGGGACAAAAAATTGTGGAGATGGTGCAGGATAATTGGACAATGCATTGAATTTATACCTGCATCCAATGAACAGAATGACTTATATCATAGGAATCAGTGTGGCTAAGTATATGACCTGGTACCTAAGAATTTGCCAAATGCCAAGTGAAAGGCGGAATGAGAGACTGATAGCTTCCTGGTACTTCCCAGGAAATGAATCCTTGCAATAGCTTGGGCTTTCATGCCACACTGTCTACTTAGCATATGTCCAAGTACTTCACCAGCTATGGATGCTTTTCTAATTTCTGATAACTCCTGGGACTGACTTCCCAAGCCAGACCACCTTTATTGCTCAAGAAACACATGCTGAGGTTCACAGGCATTCCTATTTCCTCTGACATTTATGTTTCCTCTAGTGTCCCTTTCTCACGTCTTCTGAAATAGGACGTGTTCAGTGATATGAAATGTGTTGTCTGACAATGTGATCAATAGAGCAGAAACCTGCCTCAAGATACCCTGAGACCTATGTCTCATATTCATAAAGGGAGTTATTACTTTGGATGCGTGCTAGGCTGCTGAGTCTCTCCATTTTTATTAATTGCATCTCTCAGCTGCACTGGGTAGAAAGGAGCTGCTGCTTTATGAGTTTTCTCATTTCCCCAGTTCTGCAATGTTTTGGACTCTGAATGGGGGAAAAAAATAATTCACAAAAGTAACAGTTGTTGTTTGTCTCATACAATTAAATTCCTAGAATTGACTCCAGAGGTGATGTTTTGAAGTGGAGCAGTGTATATTGGTCATAAATGTCTTTGCCATTTGTTGAAATTGGAGTTCGATTTGGAGATGAAATCTGATAGAGTAAACAGAAAGCAAGACTGGAGTTAGGACACATACGTTATTGCCTGAGTACCCCTGCTGACTGCCTGGGAAGTTTTACTAGATCATGCTTTTCTGGGCTCCAGTTTCTTCATGTGCAAATGTTGATAGCTGTGTCTATTCTTCTGGAAGAAGAAGGGTTTTTATTTGTAATTATATGTATATAATAAGGCAATTGATACAAAAACTCTAAATTATAGCCAGGGCTTGCAGTCTGTGAAGTCACATAGCACCCCATGTTTGGTTTAATGGTCAACTGTCACCGCCTTGAAGGTTTTAACAATTGTGAGCAAAGGGCCCAGCATTTTCCTTTTGTACTTGACTCCACAAACTATGTAGCTAGTCCTGATGGTGGAATATCATATTGTAACTAAGAAAACTTAATAGATAGAGATTTCTATACTATAAACTATAAGTTATTTTTTAAATGATATAAATTAATAATTCACCCAATGTTTCCAAGGAGAACTTTTTTTTTTTAGTTCTTACCATATAAAGTACTCAATATTAGCTAGTGTATTATAATACTGACAGGAGTAATTTCTGCTTGGTTTTATATGATACAGCCATCATTACCTTATGGGAAAACTAGTAAAATCCTCTGGGAGAAGTGAACTTAATAAAGTTTGAAAAATTCTCTTTGGGCCAAGGTCATATTTTTTGTCTCAGTACTTTAGAAAAGACTGTAATTTCTAAAATTTTATTGGAGAGAGAGGGAGAGAGAGAATCTAAAGTAGGATCCATGCTTAATGCCAAACTTGATACAGGGCTCGATCCCACAACCCTGGGATCATGACTTGAGGCAAAATCAAGAATCGGCTGCTCAATTTCTGAGCCATCCAGATGCCCCAAGACTGTAATTTTGAAGTAGAAACTGTTTTCTATCATCTTTTATTTTTTTTTTTAATGTTTATTATTTATTTTGGGGGGGGTGCTAAGAGAGAGGGAGACAGAGAATCCAAAGCAGCTCTAGGCTATCAGCACAGAGCCCAACACAGGGCTCAAATCCACAAAGCAGGAGATCATGACCTGAGCTGAAGTCGGACACCTACCTGACTGAGCCCCCCAGGCTCCTGTCTTCTGACATCTAAAGTCTGTGTGGCTGATGACTCTCAGGCAGAATCCTAAACACAAGTCAACCCGGCAACACCTAGCAGAGTGGCAGTCACTGCTGTGTCTGTTATTACAAACTGTAAGTAATCAATTTTGTTTCCCAAAAACACCTTATTGAGTATGATGAATCAGTGACATTAACAACATATATGTGGGGAGGGGGCAAGTTATGACTAGTCAGCTTAGTTGTTAGATATATCAGAGCTATTACATTACTTTTGTTTTTATCCCTTTATTAGCCCTGTCATATAGAACTAATAAGTTGAGAGTTGTTTTTCAGGAGTTGAGACTTTTTGTTTTACTGCTTATTTATTTTTGCATGAGAAGAGTATGAGGTTGTTATTCGTTCAAGTCCATATACCTCTAGTCATCAATCCATGAACCACTCACAAATAATACCCTCTTGCATTCCTAGCTTTCAGCTTTCAGGCTTTCAATTATTTTGCTGACCAATCACAAGACTCATGATTATAGGTGGCACATGGAAGAAACTTCATCTTTCATATTTTATGTGTATTTTTATTATATTTCTTTTGTCATATACAAAAACATGCTTATTTCAGAGAGCTGATAGTGTTTGTTCAGAATACCAGCATTGTAAACAGATGATGTAACAAAATGTTTTAAGTCCTATGACATTAAAAATATAGTCTAGTCTAATTCAGACTAGAAAGGTAAAGGGAAATAAAAACACATTTAAGCTGATACCTAAATGATATTAGTAACTGGATTGAACCCACAGTTTGACCTTAAAGTTAGGTTGGAAGCAGAAAGTATGAACAAACAAATAGACAGGTGGAGTGTGTATAATCTGGCCAAATATGAGAAAAATGAAGTAGTTGAGGTGGAGAGACCTAGCTAATCTTTAAAGAAAAAAACAAAACAAAACAGTAGTTAATGGGAGATAACCTGGATCTGAGATCAGTGGAATGTGGACATGAGAAGTCAAGTTGAGAGTAGTAGGTGCTTTTGGAGAATATTTTCTTCAATTTAAGAAATGCTACATGCAAACTCTGAAGACATAGACTGTGTCATATCACAGGGATAGAGACAATCTTCTCAGTAAGAAGCCCCCTATATCCTGTGTTGAGTAACGGGATGAATTATCTGGCTAGCATGGAGGCAAAGAAGTTAAAAATGACCAGCTATATTTGTCCAAGTGAAGTCTTGAAAACTGAAGTCTGTAACTAAGCAGTATGCCCGTAAATTTTCTTCCTGGACAGGTTCCTTACCCTTTATTTATTTTTAATTTTTTTAATGTTTATTTATTTTTGAGAGAGACAGAGACAGAACAAGCAGGGGAGGGACAGAGAGAGAGAGAGGGAGACACAGAATCTGAAGCAGGCTGCAGGCTCCCAGTTGTTAGCACAGAGCCTGATGTGGGGCTTTAACTCACAAACCATGAGATCATGAACTGAGCCAAAGTTGGATGCTCAACTGACTGAGCCATCAGGTGCCCCAGATTCCTAACACTTTAGTGTAATACTTTTTATACATAAATAAGGATAATACTTATCTAGACAGAGAGAGAAGGGGTACATAGTGGCTTTTTAATGGAGGGAAATTCTATTAGAGTTTTACTCTACTTTTTAAAGAAGTTTTAAGAGATGTTTCAGAGTCTAAAATACATTTAACTATTTTGTATTATCTTCTCCATTGGTGGAGTCTGTAAAGGTATAATGGACCACAGACTTCTTCCTAATGACAATGTAGAAACATCTGTCCTTTGAATAATAAAAGTAATGAAAATGAAAGTGGTGAATAGCCAGCATCCAGAATTTTCATCCAGGTCAAATGAAGAACACATAACCAAGTTTAGGAAATAATAAATTCTCTTATATAACTGATTTTTTTTTTTTTGTAAAATTGCAAACTGGTCATAAATTTGCCATAAACTTCCATTTGATTTTCCTATATCTGAGTTAAAAAACAACAACAACCCTAATTCTAAATTCTGAAAAAGGTACATTTGTGAATGTGGTCTTAACTATAGAGAAACTATACCAAGGAGAAGCTATTTATTTAGTTGATGACAGAATGTTAATATACACCAGTGACATGCATCATGTGAAAAACTATTAAAATTAGATCAAATAAAGCCAGTGCCTTGAAGGAAAAATGGGATTCAAATGAAAATATTTTTAATAAAAGCATTATAAAAGAACCTCAATGTAATTAGTTTTAAAAATATTTTGAGCATTGATTTTTTTTAAAAAAAATTAAGGTATTTATATATCATGAGGAAAAAGACTAATTAGTGGTTGATTCCTTAGGCAGAGTAAAATCTATTGTTACACAGAATAATTTTTTAAATCTAATGAAGAAATGTAAGCTCGAATCCCTTATACTAAGGTGATTAAATGAATCATGTTTCATGTACTTGATCAAACAATACTGTCAGGAGAGTAAAGTTAGTAGAGTAAAAATCAATTATTTTGATTCCTGAGCATGTTTTTGTGCTTATTCATGAATTAATATTCTACGGCCTCAGATCCTTTTGCTAACTACAGTCTCACTAAAGTTTGCCGTGTCATCATGGGGCCCAAGAGAAGGTATATGGGTCATTTTCAGAACCACTCAGGAAAATAAGTTTCTTAGATGGTGGACCAACATTTTATTCCTTAAGTGTACAGAGCATTTATTAGGAATGAAGAGAGACAGTGAAAAACTAATAAAAGGCATGTTTATTCTTCTAATTTTCTTTTTCCAATTTTTATTATGCCCCTCCTCTCAAGAGAGAGAGAGAGAGAGAGAGATACTCCCAAAGGATGAGACAGTGAGCTATCTATTTTATTTCATCAGAGTTCCCATTGCAGGAAAACACAAAAGTTTCAAAGTGGGTTCTGTGCTGGAATGTCTGTGTGGGCTTTGGTGGGAGAGCTGCAGTCAGACCCTGTGTTTGGTCAACAGAACTTGGGCGTCTCAGTCTGGTGGGCTCCATGCTACGTGTATGGATGCACCATGGTCCCGAAGGCCGACCACACTATGATAAATTTAAGAGCTTCTGTTCAAAGATTGGACAAACCTTTGATTGAAATCATTATTTTTAGTTTGGATATGACTTGCTCACTTTTGAGGTCCCTAAAGAACATGACTTCAAAGGTCTGTTAGAAGGTATTTCAAAGTTTGTACCTCCCCTCCTAGGTCCACAAAGCCTTCACAATAATGTCTGCTGGGAGTTTAAATTCTTGCTTTGTGCTCCTTTTTGTAATGAGATCCCTTTCACCCTTAGTAAAATTTGACCTACTTCATCCTTTTCTAAGTTAATGTTCAGATCCATTTATGGTATATAGGTCATTTTCACCCCTTCAGGGATTTCTGAAAAACAAACAAACAAAAAACAAAAAACAACCTGTAGTAAACATGGATGCAAATTCTTTGCTACTCCTCTAAGTAGGGTGTGGAGTTGAATTCCTCCCTGCCTTAAACTGGCACTGGTTTTACAGACTTATTAACCAATGGAATGCAACACAAGTTACCCGCTGAAATTCTGAGGCTACATCATAATAAGTCTTGTAGCTTCTGCGGGGATCTCTTAAAATATTCCCTACTGGACCTTTGAGACTAAATAAGAGAAAGGTCCCATTTCAGCTCGGATTTCCAGTCCTCCTATCAAGGTACCAAGCATATGAGTAAACATCTTGGATTCTTAGGCTAAGATGAATGCTGGATCTCCGAGGCTAACAGAAAAAAAAAAAAAAAAGAGAGAGAGAGAGAGAATAAAAGCAATAGGGTGACCCCACAAAAGATTGTTAATTCAGTTGGAGACAATTAAAAAATGGGAGTTTAGAAAACGGCCCAACCATGAGAAAACAAGATAATTCAGCAGTGGAAAGAGAGGCCTACCTTATGGAGTAGGGTAACTGCGATAGGAAAAGCAGATAGGAAAACTGGAGAATAAAAGTATTGGTTACTGAAAAGTCAAAAGGAGAAGTGAAGGTAGCCACAAATAGGAAAGAGTCCCAAGAACAGTGTATAAATTCTCTCCAAGTTCTTGACTGACCCCTGAACTCTGGTATTCAGTAGTCATACAGTAAATTACAGTTGAGATATAAATCAGTTATCCTTGAAGACTTTTCTCTTCCCAATGACTATTGCTAAAATTTCAGTGGCTACTTTGAGTTGTAATGAGACTGAAAATACAGTCTTTTTTTTCTATTGCAGATTATTGTCAGCAGAAATAAAATAGAATTTATGTTCATAAAGGAGTAGGGATTTCTAGTCACCTGTCTGGAATTAGGTAAATAACTATAATTATTTGTCCCCTCCCCACAATTAAACACTTTCCATAGGCAGGAATTCTGAAATAGATTTATGAATTGTGACTACAACCTTATCCCCTCACTTTTTCACTGTAGAAGACCCAGATAATATTATTTTTACCAAGATGTTGAAAAGTATTTGGTGATCGGGCAAGAACATCTTTGGGAAGAAACATAGTGAATGTTCTCTATGCTAAGAGATTCTAGTAAGAGAAGATAAAATTGGAATAGTTTACTGTGTTTCTACCATGATCAAAAGAATGATCTCACCATAAGGATCTTCGGCCATGACTAACTGGTTATGAGGTCTTTTAGACTGAACTACTTGGACAAGCCATTAAAAATTTACTTAGTATATATTTCTGAATGATACCAGAACTGGTGAAGAGATACCTGACTATAGCCACAATGATAGAAAATTTCTAGTTGAGTTGTTTCATAAAATCTTATTTGAATGTATAACTTCTGTCAGCTCTACTTTTATTTGACCCTTTATCATATTGCTTCTTAAACTTTTGTATTATTAACTCATATTACTACTTGCCTTTGTATGAATGTCTTATCTCCCAAACTAATTTTTACCTTTTTTTTTTTTAAATGTTTTATTTATTTCTAGAGAGAGACAGCGTGAGCAGGGGAGGGTCAGAGAGAGAGGGAGTCACAGACTGAAACAGGCTCCAGGCTCCGAGCTGGCAGTCAGCACAGAGCCCGACGTGGGGCTCGAACCCACGAACCGCGAGATCATGACCCAAGCGAAAGTCAAACGCTTAACCGACTAAGCCACCCAGGCGCCCCTAATTTTTACCTTTTTTAAGTAGAAGTGATTTTTTTAAATGTTAATTGTCTTGTATTTATAAACATTTTCTAGCACACGCATTACTCCACAGAAAGAAAGAAGAACAGGCACTTGGGCCTCTTGGATACCATAGTTTACTAGGCTACTGATCGCCTAATTGGAAAAGTTACAGTTTCATTTTAGTTGGGGTCTTCAGGTCGTCACAGTCTGCTTTTGGTTGTGCTATTATTAGGAGCTCATCCATATAGCTTCTGAATGCCTTTGTTCATTTTTGAACAATTTCTGAACATAAATTCATGCCCTCCTTTGTTCCACAAATGGGCACATCATAAAGGCAACTCTGTGTCCTAAAGCCCTTGCCCTTGTCTCCTTGTTTCCTCACTCTCAGACAGTGCAAACAGAGTCACCCTGGGAAGCTTCCATATCTGGGGCAAGCACCTCACCTGGGTGTTGGCAGAGAGACAAGCCATGTTGGATTTTCTCAAAAACAGTGAAGATGATGAAAAATGTCTTGAAAAATAGAGAGAAGCCTTAAAGTTCTGTGCCTACTCTTGCTGTTCAGATTCTGAGACCTTGCCAGACCTAGACCCAGTGGTGTGAAAGTGATCTTTGTTGGAAAAGTATGGGCAGAAAATATTGTGCTGCTTCTTATTTCTTAAAGTGCCTAGCTCAACAACGAACATGTTACCCACCTATAATTAGTGCATTAAATTTACTGGACACAAAATCTAGACAGGATATAGTTATTAATTTTTGCAAATGCTGCCTTCAATCAGAAATCCTTTCCCTGTCTCCTGGACATTTATCTTGGGAAGATAATGATTTCTGTTTTTCTATTCACTTTATGACATTCAAGTATTTTCTAAATATAATTCTATGTTTATATAGTGTAAAATCAGCTGAATATATTTTAATCTCTCCATATATCCTCCAATAACACATACTAATCAATAAGGAGAGAATACAAATCTCCATTACTCATGCCTACAGCACAACAAAGAGACCGCAAGTACTACACATTTCAATTTGTATGAAAATAGGGAAATAAATATCTGAAACCAGTAGAGCCATCCGCAAACCCTACAAAAGACAGAATATTCAATTAGAGAATACCAAAAAAAAAAAAAAATAGTCTTCAGAAAGCAGCCTAACCATGATAAGAGAAGACAAGTCTCAGAAAGAGGAGATTACACCCTGGGTAGGGAAATAGGGAGTTGGGAGAACAGGTTTGAGATATGATTAGTAAGTCTACTAAGGTACTGAAGAGTCAAAAAAGGAGAGACTTGAAGGTGGCCACAAATGGGGGAGTCCTAAAAATAGCACATAAATTCTCCCTAAACCATTGTATGACACCTGAACTCTGCATGCACTGGGAAAGTCCCCAGTTATCCCAAGGTAAACAATAGCTGGAAGATGGGAATACCTGATCTGAGACTTCAGCGGCTGCCCAGTGAGAGAAGACAGAATGTGAAGCTCAAGTTGAGGGGCTTGGTAAATAACATGGATTTTCATGACTGAGAAGTCAATATTATATCTAAAGACTAAGGGATTTGCCCGACGTTTAGGGGAAAATTTAAAAATAAGATAGTCTAACAAAGACTGAAATGAAGACTCCATAAAGTTGAGGTTCTCTGCCAGTTCTTTATCTGATTAGAAAACAAACTCAATACACTACAGAGGGAAAAACCCAGTGTAATCCAGGGTCCCTACAAAATAGCATCCTTGATGCACAGGATAAAAGCTTAAAATGTACTAAGGAGGTGAAGAAACAAAATTTGATTGATAGTTAAGAGAAAAATCTATAAACAGTAATAGAAGCACAAAAAACATAGATGTAGATATTAGCAATGGCTCTAAAATATTAGGATACATTTGCTTACAGAAAAATATACACAATTGGTGGAATGATGGGAACTTTAATTAAGATGCAAATGGAAATCAGGGCACCTGGGTGACTCAGTCAGGTGAGCTTCTGGACTTCAGGTTTGGGTCATGGTCTCACTGGTCGTGAGTTTAAGCCCCACACTGGGCTCTTTGCTGATAGCTCATGGCCTGGAGCCTGTTTCAGATTCTGTGTCTCCCTCTCTCTCTGCCCTTTCCCTACTCATGCTCTGTCTCTCTCACTCTCAAAAATAAATAACAAAATATTTAAAAAGATAAAAGATAAAAATGGAAATGAAAGAAATAAAAAATAAAATATCTGAAGTTAAAAGGAAAATCATTGGCTGAGATTCACAGAATAGCACAATCCCAGTAACCTTTAAAACAAAATCATTCTAATATATGTGTAGTTGTAGATAGAGGAAAAGGCAGAAAAGATAATTTGAAAAAAATATTTGTGTAAAAATATACCTAAATTAATGAAAGTCATCAAATCAAAGATCTTAGAGATTCAGCATATGTTCAGCAGGGTAAATTCAAAGGAAAACACATTTATGCACATCAAGTTAATATACTATAAACTGAAGATGAAGAAAAAAATTAAACACAAGTAGAAGAAAATGGGTACATTACAATAAGAGGAACAATGAAAAAATAGCAATTGACTTATCTTCAGAAATAATGGGGGCCAGAAGGTAATAAAGCCCTATCTTTAAAATGCAGAATTTAGGGGAAAAAATCCCCCAACTTAGAATTCAACATGAAACAAAAATATCTTTCATAAATGAAAGCAAAATGATGATTTAAAAAATTCTGTTAATGTTTATTCTTTTTTGAGAGACAGAGAGACAGAGTATGAGTGGAGGAGAAGAGACAGAGGGAGACAGAGAATCCGAAGCAGTCTCCAGGCTCTGAGCTGTCAGCACAGAGTCCGATGTCGGGCTCAAACTCACTGACTGCAAGATCATGACCTGAACTGAAGTCAGATGCCCAATCGACTGAGCCACCCAGATGCCCCAAATTAATGATTTTTTAAGATAAGTTAAGGGTGAGGAAATTTATCATTACCAGGTCAATACAATAAAAAATGCTCAAAAATGGTTTTTTTTTTTTTTTTGGCTGAAGGGAGTTCCAAGTTAATGAAATTCAGGGTCTACAGGAAAAAAGAATATCATGAAAATGACCACGATGCAAGCAAATATGAGAGACAATTTTTGTGTTCTTAAATACTTTTAAGCCAATTGACTACAGCAAAGAAAGCAGAGTGTAGAGTTTATAACATATGTAGAATTAAGACAAGAATAAGATAAAACACAGGAAAATGGAATTATAATTTTGCAAGTTTCTTACACGTGTAGTGCTATAATAATAATTCAACTTTGGCAGTGATAAATTAAGGAAACATTTTAATTATAGTTATAGCTATACATTAAAAACAAAATACCAAGTATCAAAGATAGAGCTACAGACAATAGAGGGGAAAGAACTGAATACCACAAATACTTGAAAAGCAGACAAGAAATAAGGTATAAAAGAAGGAGGAAACACAGAAAACAAATAAAGGATATATAGCCAGAGAGTAGACTGAGACTCAACCATAGAAATCCTCACTGTAAATGTAAACATACCAAAGAGTCTTCTTAAAAGACAAAGATTTCCATAAGGAATTACCGGAAAGACCCAGGTACAGACCGTTTGAAATTAATGTATCTCTAAGAAATACAATAGGAACTTTATTTTAGGATATTTTGAATAACAGGGACTGGATATATCCTACCACCTTAAAAAAACTTTCGTAAACTAAGCAAAATATATGAAACAGTAAGTTTTCAGACACTTAGACAATAGGCAGAGTAAGACTGTGATCCTTAAGAGAGCAAACAAATAAGGTAAGCTCTGTATACTGACTGGTAGGAGTTTCTCAGGCAATGGCAGGGACCCAGATAGAGCTTGGCGTTCTTGCAGATATGAAGAGACAGAAATTGAGGTGGGGGAGGAAACAGTGGCTAGAATTTTTGGGGTAGAATGTTGGAGACGCTTGAATTGCAAACACAGGAAACCACAATATACTAGTGATCCTTAGTCAGTGCCTCAGGGCAGAGAAACAGTAACAGGATTTAAGGTTGAAACAGAAGAAGTAAAACTATCTTGAGTTGCTGATTATCAACAGCATGATTAAAACAGCATGATTGTTTATTCAGAAAATCCTAAGAGATCCACAAAGAAGCTACTAGAATGCTTAAGTGAGTTTGGTAAGATTGTAGAATATAGAGTCAATGTACAAAAAAAAAAAAAGTCAACTGCATTGCTATGTAACTGAAAAAATATAAATTGATATAAAATTGCCATTTATAATAATATCCAAAAAATACCCCTGAAATGCTTAGGGATATATTTTGTATATGACACATACAGTGATGAGAAGAAAACACTGCTGACAGAAATTAAAGACCTAAATA
Organism: Proteles cristata cristata; assembly: GCA_017311185.1. Taxonomy (NCBI): domain Eukaryota; kingdom Metazoa; phylum Chordata; class Mammalia; order Carnivora; family Hyaenidae; genus Proteles; species Proteles cristata. The sequence goes on from JAESUZ010000565.1 coordinate 33,097, forward strand.
AATGAAGCGATACCAAAAGACTAAATATTTTTAAGATACTAGTTTCACCCCAAAGTAACCTCTAGATTCAAAGCAGCCCCAATCAAAATCATAACCTGTTTTTATGTAATAAAAGGCAACAAGCTGATTCTGAAGTTGTTATGAAAGTGTAAAGGATCTAGAATAGCCAAAATAATTTTTAACTGGAACAAAGTTGGAGAACCTACACTACCTGATCCCAAAGCTTGCTATGGACTGCAGTGGTCTAAAAACAGACCCACACATACATCAGCTGAAATCCAACAGAACTTCCAAGGTCATTTGGTGGGAAAAGGACATTATTTTGAACAAAAAGTGCTAGAAAAAACTGGATATCTATAGGTAAAATAAACTTACCTTAAAACATATGCCAAAAATGACTTAAACTATATTATTCACAGATGTTTAAAAGCAAAAAAAATTAGACTTTAATAAGGAAATAGGAGAAAGATCAAGGTATTTTAGATAGGTTCAAAAGCCTGAACCACAAAATAAAAAAAATATTGTACTTCATTAAATTAAAAACTCTGGTTTACAGGGACACCTGGGTGGCTCAGTCAAGTTAAGCATCTGACTTGGGCTCAGGCATGATCTTGCATGATCATGAACTTGAGCCCCACGTCAGGCTCTGTGGTGACAGCTCAGAGCCTGGAGCCTGCTTTGGATTCTGTGTCTCCCTCTGTCTCTCTGCCCTTTCCCTGCTTGTGCTTTGTCCCTTTCTTTCTCTCTCAAAAATAAATCAACTTAAAGCAAAAATTTTAAAAAACATACAAAGAAACCTGTAGTTTACAAAAACATCATAAAGAAAATAAAAAGATAATCCACAGCCTTGGGAAAATATTTTCAAAACATATGTATAATAAAATTATACATTTCAATAAAAGAAGATGGACCCCCCCAAACTGGGGAAAAACTTCTGAACAAAACATCACTAAGTAACACATTCAACTAAGAAACATATTCATTATTTGCTCCACTTCATCAGTTATCAGAAATATGTAATATAACTACAGTGAGATACCACTACACACCTGCTAGAATAGCGAAAATTAAAGAGATCGATCATGCCATGTGCTAGTGAGGATGTGGAGCAATCACTATTGCTAACACAAAATGGCACAAAATGATACAGCCACATAAAAAAATTTATCAGTTTCATATGAAGATAAACATAAATTTACCACATGACTCAGTCACTCCACACATAGTGTTTACCCAAGAGAAATGAAAACTTGGTCACATAAAAGATATAAATTTGTGCACTTATATGAACTTTATCCATAAGAACAAAGTTTGGGCACAAAGTCAATTAACAGGTGATTGGATAAACACATTGCAATATATACATTTAGTGAAAAGAAATTGCAAAAAAAATGAACTACTGATGCATGCAATAGCATGGACAAATCTCAAAAATGCTAACCAAAAGCCAGACACAAATGAATATGTACTGCTTGATCCTATCTATATAAAACTCAGAAGAAGGCAAGTTTAAATACAGTGACAAAAAGCAGATGAGTCCTTACCCTGGGTATGGGAGCGGGGACTGAATGAGAAAGGTTGAAAAATAGCCTTGTCTGTTTGATGCCATTGTAAGGGTTGTTATACGAGTATATAAGTATTTGTTAAAATGTATCAAGCTGTATCCTTAAAATTGATGGTATTTTTTCCTATGCAAATTAAACCTCAACAGGGTTGTGGGAATTTTTTTTTTTTTTTAAGTCTTAATGTTTATTTTTGAGAGACAGAGTGCAAGGGGGGGGCGGGTAGAGAGACAGAGACACAATGTGAAGCAGGCCCAGGCCTGAGCTGTCAGTGCAGAGCCCGACACAGGGCTCCAACTCAGGAACCACAAGATCATGACCTGAGCTGAAGTTGGGACACTGACTGACCCACCCAAGTGCCCAGTGGGGATTTTTAAAATCACAAAACACTAAGTACCTAGAATTATTTTTAAGAAAATCTTCTTAAAACTTTAAGAAAATCTACAACATTTTACTGTGACAAAGTAAGAACACATAAATAAATGAATGTCTGTTTGTTTTGAAGTTTACAAATTGACTTTAACACTTATATAGAAGTTCAAACAGCCAGGAATAACTAAAGCAAACGTTGAAGATATAGAAACATGGATGAAATACCCATAATACTATCTATTCCGATCTATGATATACCTATTCCAATTATAACAGTGTGTTGGGAATTAAAGGCAGACCAACAGACCAATGTAGTGGAATAGAATCCAGATACACAAATATACTTTAATTATGTCAAAACGGATATTGCTGAGTACAGAAAGGACTTTCTATTCAATAAATGGTTCCAGGATAATTGTAGACTCATATATAGACAAAGTGAATCTTGATTTCAAAGAATCACGGACTTTAAGTTCAAATGGATTGCAGATATAAATATGAAATATAAATCATTTAAAAAGTATCCTTATGACCTTGAAGAAGATAAAGATAAAATGTAGCCTAATGAAAAGAAAAAAAGTACCATATTAAAATAAAGAGCATTTCTTCTGAAAAAAAAAAAAAAACAACACTATCAAAAGGATGAAAATATAAGTTATAGGATGAATGAAAAAAAGATATTTATAATACATACACCCAGTGAAAATTCATACCGAGAATATACCAAAAAATAAAAAAACCCAAAACCTACCAAGAAATAGGGAAGTATATGCAATCTATTAAGAACATTTTGCAAAACAAACAAAAAAGTACATCTCAAAAGAGCATATCCAATTTGCTAGTGAACATAATACAGAATGAGTAAATTAATTAGTCATTAAAGAAATGCAAATTAAAACCGTAATGCCTACCGTTATGTGCTACCACAATGTGTGAAAAGAAAAAGAAGAAAATACCAAGAGTTGGTGAAGATGTGGGACAACTCAAACTCTCACAATGTTGGTGGAATATAGATTGGTACCATCTGGAAAACCGGCAGCGTTTATACAGCTGTTACAACCTGTGGCCCAGTGATTTTCCTTCTGGGTATAGTCCCGATAGAAATGTATTTATATTTGACCAAAATAGTTTTATTAGAATTGTTATACTCCCATTGTTGAGAAATCAACCTTGCTGACATCTTGATCTTGATTCTCCAAACCTGCGACGACGTAAATTTCTGTTGTTTGAACAGCCTAGTCTGTGATGCTTTGTTATGGTAGCTTGGGCAGACTAACCGAATTTGTATCCTGGTTAAAGCTCTGCTGCTTTTCCCCTTGCCCTCACTCTAAGAAGTCTATCCTACAGACTTAACGTTCACTCACAGTAGGAGGGATAAATTCATTGTAAGGCACTGTTATAATTGAAAACTATATATACATTTGGAGAAAAAAGAGAATCAAAAAATACATACTGTGGGATTATAATAATATTAAGTTGAAATATCTGAATATAATTTCTAGTGTTAGATGGTGATACAGTGGTCACATCTGGGTGTTGGGTAAAACTGGAAGAGGGTTCCAGGGGCTCCCGAGGTGCTGGAAAACTTCTTCAGATGAATGACTATGTATCAACACACCTACCCAAGTATGGTCAGTTGGTAAAATTCATCAATATGTATACTTACAGTTTGTGTCCTTTCCTATGTGTATGATGCACTTCAATTAAAAGATTAGAAAAACAGAAGTTAGGGGGAAAGTGCAGTCCCAACAAAATAAATATCCATTGTCTTTAGCTTTGGCGACTCAGGTCAAATTCTGCAATAACAGAAAAAGATCCCACTACACACTGTGTAAATGTACTTTGAATTCCCAGTCCTCTATTCTTATATAAATAAAGGCAGGACATTTTGGCATAGCACCAAGTTAAAATTTAAGCCATTTGAAGTTAGAACAACTCATTACTATATTTCCCATAAAAGTACTTTGAAAAGTACTGGCTCTGAGACTAACTGGGAGAGAACACGATTTGCCATCCCATGTGCAAGATGAGAAAACTAAGTAACATCAACTCTTCTGTAACCAGTGCTTTCATATCATTAGGACTTGCTAGGGTGAGGGCAAGGAGGAAAGCAGCAGGACTTTGACCAGGACACCGAATGCGTGAATTTGCTAGAGCGGTCACACGAAGTATCACCCGCTGGGTTGTTCAGAAAACAGACATTTGTGCTGTCACAGTCTGGAGAAACAGGAGTCTAAGATCAAGGCACTGGCAGGGTTGATTTCTCCTGAGGCCATTCTCCTTGCTTTTGGGTGACCATCTCCCTGTCCTCCTGTGGTCTTTCCTCTGTGTATGTCTGTGTCCTAATTCCCTCATTTTATAAGGATTCCAGTCATACTGGATTAGGGCCCACCCTAATGACCACATTTAACTTTACCTACCTCTCTCTTTTTTTTTTAAATGTTTTATTTATTTCTCGGAGAGAGAGAGAGAGAGAGACAGCGTGAGCAGGGGAGGGCCAGAGAGAGAGGGAGTCACAGACTGAAACAGGATCCAGGCTCTGAGCTGGCAGTCAGCACAGAGCCCGACGCGGGGCTCGAACCCACGAACCGCAAGATCATGACCTAAGCGAAAGTTGGATGCTTAACCGACTAAACCACCCAGGCGCCCCACTTTACCTACCTCTCTAAAGACCCTTACTCCAAATACAGTCACATTCTGAGATGCGGAAGGTTGGGACTTCAACATATGTATGAATTTTGGGAGAACACAGTTCAGCCCATAACACCAACTAATTTGAAGACTATGGCAGAATTCTTTTCTTTTTCATACTCAAGAAATATTACAAAAATACCTCCCACTTCCATGCTAACAGTACCTAAGTTTCACACCCTTTTTCTGTAGGCTTATGGCCCCTTCCAATACCTAAACCTTGAATGATCTAGGCCCACCATGATCATCCCACTCCCATTCCCAATCATGTCTCTAGGTGTGGACAAATGGTATGACCCTGGTGTATGAGATATGAGGAAGAGCATATAGGAAGCTTCTCAGAAAGTTTTCCCGATTGTCGAATAGAGAAACAGCGGAGGCACTAGCCCAATTCTTGGCTTTAGATTTTGCTACATGAGGACTTGAGCTGAAGAGAGATATCTTGGAGCCCTCAGAGTAATATTTCATCAACTCTAAGAAAGGTAGAGAAGAATGATGGAAAGCCAAGGAAATCACAATGAAGAAGCTGACCCATAGCTCTAATATCAGTGAGTTGAATTAACATTGGGATTGCCCTGACCCACGCTTCTTGTTGATAACATGAATTTATTTTTTTCTTTCTTAAGACAACCTGAATTGGATAACTTCTCTCTTACAGTCAAAGCCATCTTAATTGAAATAAGGATGACATAATCTATACTCCAAGTATTTTTAAAAACATTTTTAACATGTATGTATGTATGTATGTATGTATGTATGTATGTATGTATGTATTTGAGAGAAAGAGAGAGCACGAGCAGGAATGGAGCAGAGAGAGAGGGAGACACAGAATTCAAAGCAGGGCTCGAACTCACGAACCATGAGATCATGACCTGAGCTGAGGTTGGACGCTTAACTGACTGAGCCACCCAGGTGCCCCTAACCTCTAAGCATTTTTGTTGTCACAAGTAGCCTATAAGAAATGAAAGAAGGGAGTTTTTTCCCTTCTTATGCAAGTGCTCAGAAGGCCCAGTCACTTTAGTATAAATGAAAATGAGGCATCATACCCACATAGTTTTGCAGCAGTATAATTTTACAAGGAAGAAAAGTTTATGCTTAGGGAATGAAATTTGCCTATAATTTCCATTAGGTTCTTATCTTTGTCCTCCTTTACCTCCTAGGAGATTTGGATGTCAGTTTTAGACTTGTCAGCAGTGACAAGATGACTTAGGGAAGTTCCTGACCCCTAGTCTTGTCCAGTGTTATGAAACCAATAAAATGCTCCTGATTTTCATTTTGCACACTGATGTCAACAAATCTCATTCAAACAGATATCTCTTCTAAGAGGCTAACCTCCAGTTTCAGTCTAAGAAATCTGTGCCCCCTTCAGGTTTAAAACTTGTTCTCAGAAACCCTATCTGTCATGATGCCTTAAGAATCCTTTTTACTATAATTGTAATCCATTATTTCCTGTGACAAGACATGTACCAAGTCCCTTGATTTCTCTGTCATGTCTCTTTTAAGATCTACGGAGTCTGTCACAAATCCCATGGAACCCTAGATTCTCTATTGCTAGGTAGAAAATTCTAATTCTACATTGCTTCCAAATTTCTTTCCAGTGCTTTGCTCATATTCAATTTCACAGTGAAGGTTGACATGAAGGCAAGTATTTAACAATTTTTTTTGTTCTCAACCTGTATTCATTCTGGATCGTTTCTGGGGATTACCAATGTTTTCCTAATTAATCAGTCTATTGATTTTTTATGGAATATAGGCAAATAGATTTCTACAGAAGGTAGCTACTCTCTCACTGAGCTCTAAAGAAAGCAACCAGTACGATATATTTCTACCTTCAAAACTATATATAGAAATGCAAGTAAAGGGGCGCCTGGGTGGTTCAGTTGGTTAAGTGTCTGACTTCAGTTCAGGTCATGATCTCGAAGTCCATGAGTTCAAGCCCTGCATTGGGCTCTGTGCTGATAGCTTAGAGCCTGGAGCCTTCTTCGAATTCTGTGTTTCCTTCTCTCTCTGCTCCTTCCCCACTCATGTTCTCTCTCTGTCTCTCAAAAACAAACATTACAATAATAATAAGAAGAAGAAGTGCAAAGAAAATGACACCTCGGTAAATCCATGGCAAAGTTGCCAGTTTGTTTACTCTGAGTTATTGGTCCCAAAAGATTTTAGATTGTTGGAATCAGACGGTACTGTTAGATAAGATCAGAATTGCCAATGCCCATTTTGACAAACTCTCAATTATCTTCTGTATCTTCATTGCTTCCTGTGCATGCTCCATTGCTCCATTGCTTCATCACTAACATACTGATTTGATTAGGTTTGACCAAGTTTTTACTAAGATTAATGATTAACCATGTAAACTGTGATTCAACCTGTGATTTAAAAAAAATTAAATATTTTATTTATTTTTGAGAGGGAAAGAGAAAGTGACAGAGCTCAAGTGAGGGAGGGGCAGGGAGAGAGGGAGACAGAGTCTGAAGCAGGCTTCAGGCTCTGAGCTGTCAGCATGGAGACTGACACAGGGCTTGAACCCACAAACCATGAGATCATGACCTGAGCTGAAGTCAATGCTTAACCAAATGAGCCACCCTGGCACCCCTCAACCTGTAATTTTAGATTGTTTTCCTGAAATAGACTTTGACGTAGCAGCTGGGTGAATGTTTAGACAGGAATTCTATAGGAAAGCCAGGAGTGGAAATGGGGAGAATCTGACCTGCGATATGGTTGCAATTAAAACCTCAGTAGAACCTACAGGTTGGTTATGGGGAGGTTACCCTAAAGCTAGAATAGCCCTGCAGAGTTGCTTTAAATTGAGGGAACGTCGCAAACCTTTGTACCTACATCATTGGCTGCTAGCCAGGAAGGAATGTAACCTTAACAATAACCCATTCCTTAATCCTGAGAACAATTACCAGTGAATGAAGTTACTGATATTCAAGTAGCTGGGCGATGAGTGCCTCACTGAGGAGAGAATGTGGCCAATATTTGGCTTATTCTTATTTCATGGGTTAGTGATAAATATTATAGCCTCCACCACTAATATTAGTCTTAGAATGACAACTGATGCTCATCACTTATTTCCTATACTATCCTTGCTATATTCCCTTTACACTTAGCACCTCTCCTGGTTTAAATGACTTTTCCTGGTGTGTGCACTAAGACCCTCATCCCTCAGAGGTATAAGCCATAGGTTAACATGCCCTTCCCTATGTTATGAGGAGCCTATAGCTGTTGCATTTATTCATTTACTATTAAATCTAGGCATGGAGACACCAACAGTTACCCTGATATCACCTGTATACCAGATATATTCTTACCTAGCACCCTTCCAATCTGATGACTCATTTCTCTGCCTACCGGTTTTTCATATAAATGACTGAGTGGTAGACATAGCTTAAATTTCAATGAGACTGTCAAATTCTCTGGTGGAAGTGATTGCCATCTGGAGTAACATCTTCTAGGTGCATACAGAAAGCCTAAAGCATTAAAGGGATGGAACTCTACCCTAAGTAGATCAGTGGCTATGCTATTTGGTAGGACCACCCCTACTTGCACATGTTGGTTCCCAGACCCATGAATTCTGCCTATTGAGGACATCCCACTTAATTTATAGTGATTTACCACATCCTGAAGGATGGTGCCCCATACTCTTATCATCTCTAAACTGATGTTTAGAAAAACAACGTTTTTTAGAGGCTATTTCAGTGACCTCTTAGAGCAGGAGCTGCTGGGTGGTTGCAGTGTGTGAAGCTTCACTGTAGACGCCATGACCATTTGGCCACATCCAGACTTACTTTGCTATAAAATAGGCCCCTTGGTCTGAGGTGATATTGTGAGGGATCCTGTGTTTGTGTTTCAAGTACTCAGTAAGCTTCTGGAAGGTGTGCTGCCTAAGGTCCTGAGGGCAGAAAAGACAAAGATGTACCCTGAATCCAGGCAGCCCCAGTCAAGATGAATCTCTGCCCCTTTCATGGTAGAAGGTGCCCAGTCTAGTCAGCTTGTTATCAAATGCCTGGTTGGTCTCCTCTCTGAGGAGATATTGGCAAGGCCGGCTTGATCTTTGCTGGCAGTTTGAGCCATTCAACAGTGGCAGTAGCTAGATCAGTCTTGATGCGTTGCAGCTTATGCTATTAAGCACATGCATGGGCTTCATCCCGGCCTTTACTGCTGCTCACGAGCCCATCATGCCAGCAATGAAGTGGCCCATTCTGTCTACTCAGTTGTTTCATGATTCATTTGTAGTGTATGCCTTCTGGTGTGAGTTAACATGTGATATGAAGATCTTCATGTGTTGTAGCTACTCCCATTTGTCCACCCACAGGCTTGTTGCCCTAGACCTTTATGATTTTGATCTTTCAACATTTCTATTTCAAGGCCTCTAACCAACTATGTAGCCCATTTGCTGCTGACAATGAGATTTTGGACATTTTTTGAGAGGGAGGAGCATTTCTTCATCCATACCAAGTGTGCTGCCTTGAATTCTGCTAACTGGGAGGGTTTTCCCTCTTATGCTTCTCTTTCAGGAAAATATCAAAGTGAGGTTTAGTGTAGCAGCCATTAGGTTTTGATTCACACAAACATACTAAATCAATCTGTCCAGAAAACAGGTCTGGACCTCTCCTTTCTCTGTCAGCTGGTCACTAAGCTCCCTCATAGCCCATGGATGTAAGATGAGAGGGAAGTGCTCATGTGACAGTAAATAGTTTAAGACATGGAATCAGACCGCCTGCTTATGCTTCTGGCTATGCTCATAGCCACCACCACTCTAACTCAAGGTAGATTGCTGCTGTGCCACCATGATCTTACGATTTAGAGGATCTCACAGAACAGAGAGCACGTGTTATTTCCATACGGAGAAGCATCTAGTAGCGTATCAGAAAAGCTGTGTTTTTTGTTTATTTTTTACGGCCACAGTTAGTAAGCTCCTTGATGCTGGTGTTGGCAATGACTTTTTCTTTTCTTTTTCTTTTTGGATTTGACATCAAAGCTAAAGAAACAAAAGCTGAAATAAACAAGTGAGACTATATCAAACTAAAAGGCTGCTGCACAGCAAAGGAAACCGTCAACAAAATGAAAAGGCAATCTATCAAATGGGAGAAAATGTTTGCATACAGATGGCTAAGAGGTACAAAAGAGGTGTTCAAAATCACTAATCATCAGGGAAATGCAAATTAAAACCCAACAAGATAGCACCTCACACTTGTTAGGATGGCTATTTTCAAAAATAACTAAGTAACAAACTAACTAACTAAAGAAAACAAAGAAATAACAAATGTTGTTAAGGATGTTAAGAGAACAGACCCTCATGCACTCTTGATGAGAATGTAAATTGTTGTCACTATGGAAAGCAGTATGGAAGTTACTCAAAAAAATTAAAAAGAGAACTACCATATGATCCAGCAATTCTACTTCTGGTTATTTAGTTGAATAAAATAAAAATACTAATTGGAAAAGATGAAGCGATAAAGAAAATGTGATATATAATATTAAATATATATTTGTATGTATTATTATATACATATACATTATGTGTGTATATATAATGGAATATTTATCAGCCATAAGAATGAATTCTTGCCATCTGCAACAACATGGATGGACCTTGAGAGCATTATGCTAAATGAAATAAGTCAGAGTGAGAAAGACAAATACCATATGGCCTTACTTATAAGTGGAACCTAAAAAAAATGCTCACAGATACAGAGCAGATTGGTGGTTACCAGAAGTGGGTGGGAGAAGATCGACAAAATAAGTGAAAAGGATACAAACTTCTGGTTATGGAATAAGTAAGTCATGCACTGTTGGTGGAGATATAATGTAAATCATGGTGACTACAGTTAAGAACACTATATTGCATATTGTAAAGTTGCTGAGAGTAGATCATTACAAGAAAAAAATGTATGTTTGGTGATCATTTCTCTTTATATATACAAATATCTAATTATTATGTTGTACATCTGTGGCTAATATAATGTTATACGTCAACTATACCTCAATTAAGAAGAAAAAACTGCCTTTTCTCTGCAGGTGATATTTCCTTACTCCAGAACATCAAGAATCTGAAATCTGATCTTCCTATTAGGGCTTGCCATACACTCTACATGGCATCTTTTCCCATCATCGATGCCTTTAATATAATATGACCTGCCAGGCTTTTTGGCCTAATTGGTAGAAATATATGTACACTCACTTGGACTTCTTGTAGTCCTTTTTTGGTATGGTCTCTGTTCAAAGTTAACAGCCCTCTGGGGCACCTGGGTGGCTTAGTCGGTTAAGCGTCCGACTTTCACTTAGGTCATGATCTCGCGGTTCGTGGGTTCGAGCCCCGCGTCGGGCTCTGTGCTGACTGCCAGCTCAGAGCCTGGAACCTGTTTCGGTCTGTGACTCCCTCTCTCTCTGGCCCTCCCCTGCTCACGCTGTCTCTCTCTCTCTCTCTCCTAGAAATAAATAAAACATTAAAAAAATTATTAACAAAAAAAAAAAAAACAAAGTTAACAGCCCTCTGTGCCTCCCTAATAAATGAGTCAGAACAATATCCCTTTGGGAATTTGGAGAGAGTACCACAGTATACTTGCCCTAGCTTCCCCAATACAATGGTGCCTTGCCACTCATGTCAATATGATCCCAGAGATATAAAAAATTCCTGTTTTTATTGCTATATTATAAAATTTCTCTTCAAAATTAAAGGGATTTGTGAAAAAAAATGAAACAACTGACTACTTCAGATGCATATATAGCATAGTCAGGTAAGTTATTTCTCTTGCTAAATGGCTGATCCTAACAAACTGATGGGATGGTCTACTCAATAGAATAAATTTATCAATTACAGAGGCCTTGGCAGAGAAACACCCTTGGATCACTGAAACTACGAACATTAAGATAAAATAATAAAGAATTTACAACTGAAGTGCTGGGTACAGTGCATACATTTCCCAAGAAATACCTAGTTTCCATTCTGTCAATCATCTGCCATGTTTCTTACTTTGTTTTACTTTCTTTGACAAATTAAACAACTGGGAACTCTTACATTGCCAAGGGAGCTATTTGGGCTGGTAAGAAAAAACATTTTTCTGGGAATTTGTTAAACATTTCCAGAAAGGAAACTACCTAATTTGACTACTACCAATACTGGCCTTGTGCCATATTCACGTTTATTTATACTCTCCAAGCAAAGAAACAAAACAAAACAAAACAAAACAGATTGTTCAAATGCTTAGACACAAATGGTATGACTGATGAGCAGAAATTCACTACGTCATGGTACTATGAGAGCTGTATGTCTGGGAAAAAGAACACTAGTGTAAGCCGGCTTTAAGAGGAAGCAGGCAAAGCTCAATAGGAAAGAACTTTAACACATTTCTAAAAAGAGGTACTTTTTATCATTTTGTGCAAGGATAAAGTATTAACAAATTTTATTTACAGTTCTATTATTTTTTTCTTAACTCTGTTTGCTAATAGGACTATTTAAAAATTGTAAAATTTAGAAGCATTACAATTTACCTTGGAGTGTATAGTTCTGTAACTTTTGACAAATATATACAATCATGTATCTACCATCAAAATCAAGATACAAATCATTTTAGTCACCCCGAATTCCCTTCATGCCCCTTAGTAGCTAATCCCTCGCTTGACTTCTTGTTCCTAGCAATGACTGATCTCTTTTGGATCCCTATAGGTTTGCCTTTTCTGGAATGTTGCATAAGTAGGGATTATACAGGATTTTATTCATGTTATTGCTTAGTTTAGTAGTTCATTCCTTTTACTTCTGAGAAGTATTGTACCATATGGATGTATCGCAGTTTGTTCATTCAGTTACCAGGTGAAAGATATTTGAATTGTTTCAAGTTTTGAGTGATTATGAATAAAGTGGCCATAAATGTTCATGTGCAGACGAATTTTTCATTTCATTTGGAGAAATACCTAGGTATGTACACCTAGATGTACATGGCTGTATGGTTAAGTGTGTATGTAACTTTTTAAGGAACTTCTAAACTCTTTTCCACAGTTGCTGTATCATTTTTGCATTCCCACCACAAAATGTCTCGACTTCCAGTTGCTTATCATCCTCACAGCACTTAATATTGGCAGTTTTCCCTTTTTCTTTAGTTATTGGAATAGGAAAGTGGTTTCCTAATAATGTTAAAATTATTTTCATGAGCTTATTTGTCATTTGTATATTCTCTTTCATGATATATTGGTTCATATCTTTTGTCCATTATTATTATTATTATTATTATCATCATCATTATCATTATTAAGATTTAGGGCATCTTTATATATACTGGGTACACAGGAGTGTGAGAATGTGATTTGAAAATTTTTTCTCTCAGTTTATGCCTTGTTTGATCTTCACAGTGACTTACAAAGTGTCCACAAGGTTGATGCGGTCCAAATCAGCAAGTTTTTCCTTTAATGGGTCTTGCTTTTAGCATCATTTCTAACACATCTTTTCCTATCCCAAGATTTCAAATAATTTCTCCAATATGGTCTCATAGACATTTGTATTTTTAGACTTTATTTTTATACTTGTAAGCTGGTGTTTGGCATTTCCTCAAAACTTTTAATAAATTTTCTTGTCTCTGCCTGTCTGGCACCAAGCACCTCTTTGTCTATTCCTCTGTAATGGGTAAGTGAGTGCCCATGCCTCTCATCTTCCATCACAAGGACACTTGATTTGTTTCGATTCCAAGCTACTTGACTGCCTAATGACATCAGATCTCTTATGGGGTCAAGAAAAATTACGATTTTGTAACTGATCCGCCTTTTGTTTGTTGTTGAGAGTGAGAACCTTATCAGCTTTTTATGTTCTAGGTATAAGTAGAATTATACTATTAGGACTGGGGTTATTTTTAACATCTTTATTGAGATATGATTCAAATACCAGCCAAATCATGGAAAGAGCCTAAGAGTCCATCAACTGATGAATGGATCAAGACGATGTGGTTTATCTATACAATGGAATACTACATGGCAATGAGAAAGAATGAAATCTGGCCATGTGTAGCAACATGGATGAAACTCGAGGGTGTTATGCTGAGTGAAATAAGTCAGGTAGAGAAAGACATGTACCATATGTTTTCACATATAGGTGAAATTAACTGAGGACCATGTGGGAGGAGAAGGGGAGAAAATAGCTGGGGAGAAGGAGGGAGGCAAACCTTGAGAAACTCTTGAATACTGAGAACAAACTGAGGGCTGACGGGGGTGGGGGAGAGGGGAAGGGGGTTGTTGGGCATGGAGGAGGTCACTTGTTGGTATGAGCACTGGGTGTTATATGGAAATCAACTTGACAATAAACTATTTAAAAAAAAAGATAAAACAAAGGACTTACATATTAGTCAGAAAGGATGCCAGATTTTGCTTCCAAATCAAAGGAGTTACAAAATACAATAATGTATTTAATGATTAAGCATTTCTATTTTCATTTAGAATTCATTCAATATCAAAGTTAAAATATTATCTCTAGTGGCTTATATTTTTGAGTTTTGATAGAGGTATACTCCATATATTAATAAAATAAAATATCTTTGATCATAAAAAATAGAAATAAAATAGTTTATTTTTAATATATTTGTAAGAGTTGTGCAATCATATCACTATCTAATTTTCAAACATTTCCTCTGCCCCAAAAGAAACTCCATACACATGAGCAGTCACTTTTCACCTTTCTTTCTCAGACCTAAATAACTTCCAATATACCTTCTATCTCTATAGTTCTGTCTATTTTTGACATTTATATACATGGAATCATATAATATATTGTATTTTGTGACTAGATTCCTTCATTTAACATGTTTTTAAGGTTAATCCATTGTTATAAAAAGTATCAAAACTTAATTTCTTTATATGGATGAATAATATTCCATTGTATGTATATACCATATTCATCAGTTGGTAGATATTTCTATTTTTCCACTTTTTGGTTATTATAAATAATGCTACTATTAAACTTTTTGTATGAGGTTTTTCATTTCCCTTGGGTATTTATCTAGGAGTCGAATTGCTAAATGTACAGTCACTTTTTTTTTTTTTAACGTTTTATTTATTTCTGAGAGAGAGAAAGAAAGACAACTTGAGCAGGGGAGGGTCAGAGAGAGAGGGAGATACAGAATTCGAAGCAGGCTCCAGGCTCTGAGCTGGCTGTCAGCACAGAGCCCGACGCGGGGCTGGAACCCAAAAACTGTGAGATCATGACCTGAGCTAAAGTCAGACGCTTAACGACTGAGTCAGCTGGGTGTCCCCCGTCATTCTATTTTTAACATTTTAAGGAACCGACAAACTTCTTTCCCAAGTGCTTTTACCAGTTTTATTATTTCTCAGTATACCTCAAGTATAGATGGTTAAGGTCATTATATGCTTTTTTAAAAAAATTTAAGGGGCGCCTGGGTGGCTTAGTCAGTTAAGCGTCCATCTTTCGACTTTCGCTTAGCTCATGATCTCATGGTTCGTGGGTTCGAGCCCTGCGTCGGGCTCTCTGCTGGCTGCTAGCTCAGAGCCTGGAGCCTGTTTCAGTCTGTGACTCCCTCTCTCTCTGACCCTCCCCTGCTCACGCTGTGTCTCTCCTAGAAATAAATAAAACATTTAAAAAAATTAAAAATGTTTTATTTATTTCTGAGAGAGAGACAGCATGAGCAGGGGAGGGTCAGAGAGAGGGAGACACAGAATCCGAAACAGGCTCCAGGTTCTGAGTTAGCTGTCAGCCCAATGCGGGGCTCGAACCCACGAACCATGAGATCATGACCTGAGTCGAAGTCAGACACCCAACGGACTGGGCCACCCAGGCGTCCCAAGGTCATTATATTCTTTGGGGTCATAACCTGTAATCATCATTAATATATTGATGAATTAGTTTACCAGTGGACTGAGGTAGGTGAGGTTTTTTTTTTTGAACAATCATGTATTAGTAACAGTCCAAGCAAGAGATCATGAGAACTAAAGCCATAACAGTTAAAATTTGGTTCTTGCAGAAGGTCAGCCTGGGTTTTTAACTAATTTGTTCTTTGTTCCTAACTGTAAAAGTAGCCCAGTGCTTTTTTCTACTTGCTGACTTATGTCCCAAATCAACACTTGAGCTTTTCTAGAACATCTACCTCATGTCTAAGCAGCTGACATAATTATACCAGTCTGTTGAATGAATTTCTGATTTCTTTCTCCATATAGGGCATAATTTTCTTTCACCAGGAGGAAATGGTGGCCTTAGTATTCATGCTTACTCATCACCCAACCACACTTGCCTCCCCAAGAGTCTAGCACTAACATATAACAGCGTTACTTTACTAACCTCTTTGCTCTTGATCTTTTGCAAATTTCCATAGGCCTCTTACATAATTTTCATTTTTCTTAAATATAACAGTGCAGTTAAAAAGTTATGCAGTCTCTTTTCTTTATAACATCTGCTTCAGAAATCATTATAGCTCAGGGTTCTTCATGGCATAAATTGCCTTATTTTGACTTCCTCACTTTTATGTCATTTCTTTTCCATGTCAATATGATTAAGGCTATATTTAGAAACAGCATTTTCACACAACCTTTGTTTATCTAGCTGCAGTTTTTGTGAACATGCTTTCTGATTTCAATTTCCATGGAGATATACCCTTTATCGTCACAGCTTGCCTTCCCCCTTACCTTTCCCTACTTACACACATAGTCCCAACAGACCTAATTTTCCCTTAGTGTTTTTAAGTCAAAAGAATGTAATATTCTTATTTCTCATTGATATCTGCTTTCCTACTTTTTATAGACTTGACTCTGAATCATACAGACAATCTCAAAATATAGTTAAGTAAGATTTCTTTATTATTTATGTGACTGACTTGAAGAATAATCAACTATTGCCAACTGGAAGGACCAAGGAAATAAGGAGCCTCCTACTGAGGTCTCAAGGGTCAGTGGTAACAGACCAAGACACAGGGGCCAAATACATGTCAAAACCAATCTTTCTGGGCTATACTGGCATGGCACAGCCAATGCAGCCCAACAAGATTGATTCTGACATGAGTTTGTCCATTTTGCTGAGTTAATGATACAGTAGACTCGTGTGTATGTGTGTGTGTGTGTCTGTGTGTCCATGTGTGTGTATTTTATATCTTACTAGCTGAGCTGCAGTCCTAAAAATGTGATCAGGAGAAAGAAAATAGGAAATGATATATGTAAGAAGTAGCATTTTCCTTGTCATCAAAACAATGCCAGAAAAAGTTAATTTTAGCTCTCTCTAGATGCATTTTTGCTCTGTTCTTTTTTTGATAGCTAAGGTAATTTTTGAGAAGCATCTACTTCTCACTTTCCAAACAGTGATGCAGAGAAGTTCATTATTTTTATGAGTTCCAATGGCTTTTGTTGTAAGGAATTAAGAAGAAAAAAAAAAAACTATTAGAATACCAGGGACTTTCTTATGCAAAGATCTAGTAAAAACACACCAATGACACACTTCATTTGTTATTAGCTCTTGGAAAGCTCCATTCCTACTTTGAGCTTTACAGTTAGGTCTATCTCTAGCATCATATTGTCAGAGCGACTGTTAGAATATGCCTTATGGGCTGGTGGAATAATAGAGTTGCTTTTCGAGATGAGATAGGAAAGACCAAAAGGCAGACTCTTCCCTTATGCCCTCCCCAAATGCAGGCTTTATTTCAACATCACAGTATCTTAGGGTCCTACAGTTCATTGTTCCTTTTTGCTTGGTGGCTGAAGATTCTTTGGGAATCTTAAATTTTTTTTTTTTAATGTTTGAGGGAGTGAGAGCACGAGCAGGGGATGGGGAGGGGCAGAGAGAGTTGGGGGTAGAGGATCTTAAGCAGGCTCCATGCTGACAACAGAGAGCCCGATGTGGGGCTCAAACTCAGGAACTGCAAGATCATTACCTGAGCTGAAGTTGGACCCTCAACCACCTGAGCCACCCAGGTACCCCTATATTTTTAATTTTTAGTTTTATTAATTTTATTTCTTTGGCTTTATCATTCTATGTGCGTGTGTTTAACTTTCTTTCTGAACCATTTGAAAGTAGGTTACAGACATGTTGTCCCTTTACTTCAGTTTGTATTTCCTTAAAACAAGAACATTTTCTTACATAAAACCAAATCCAAAAATCAGGAAATTAATCATCTAAAATTCAGAAGTCCAATTTTTTTTCCCAATTATCCTAAAATGCTCTTTGGAGAAAACAATTCTGTTTTCTTTTTTGGTGTGGTATAAAATCTAATCCAGGATCTTACAATGTATTTAGCTGTCAAGTCTTGTAAGTCTCTTTTAATCTTGACAGTTCCTCAGTCTTCGTCTTTCATGACTCTAACCTTTCTGAAGAGTATAGGCCAGTTATTTTGTCCCTCTGTAGGGTTTTTGATGTTTCCTCACCCGTTAATTCTGGCTATGAAGTGTTGACAGGAAGAATGCTGACTTCACGTTTTGTTGTCAGAATCAAAAGCAAAAATGTATATGAAGGCTCTTTGGTAAATGTAAAGTTCTATCCCAAACCTAGGGTTGAAGATTAAAGGGATTACTACTCCTTTCAATGCATTATCCCCTGTCTGCTATGTCTTCTAGACTATGTAGTATGTCCACTGAAAAGTAGTACTAGGATAAAACTCCTTCATTAGGTACAGTAATGAGGCTGGAGGATATAAGTATATCCTATACCATGTTCACTATGAGAGAAACTTGAACACACTGGCATTATGAGGACTTTAAGGTACAAAACAGACGAACAGAAGGGAAGGAAAGCAAAACTAATATAAAAAACAGGGAGGGAAACAAAACATAAGAAACTCTTAAATATGGAGAACAAACAGAGGGTTGCTGGAGAGGTTGGAAAGTGGGGGATGGGTTAAATGGGTAAGGGGAATTAAGGAATCTACTCTTGAAATCACTGCAGTATATGCTAACTAACTTGGATGTAAATTAAAAAAATAATTAAAAACCCCAGCATTAGAATAACCTCGGGTACTCTGTTCCTCCTCTAGATCTTTCCCTATTTCTTCACATAGAAATTTCAAATTCTTGTGAAATCCTGACACATTTAATTCCATTTGGATGTTTGCTTCCCAGAGGACCTGGACTAACAGAGGGAAGTAACGCTTGCCCGGATGTTCTGGGAAAAACAAGGGGAAAAAATATTCATCACCACCTGAAAAGCAGGGCACATCACTTAAACAGGCACATTGCCTGGCAAAAATAACTTAGGAAAACCTCTCCCTGCACCAATCAGAATCATCAGGCTTTGAAACCGTAGTCAAATGTTCCCAGTCATTTGCAATGTAGAGACACCAGAGAATGTCAGCTCCATCCAGGAGTGAAAAACCAATTGGGTCAGGAGTAGAGCAGTAGAAAAGAAGCCTCAGGAAAGGAAAGGAAAATGGAAGACACATAATGTGGATCCAGTAATTTGCCATAATAAGTGTCCCCTTAAGCAAGAAGAGTGAGGTTTATTGGTTTTATATTAGTTGATTCTAAGAACAATGATTAAGAATGAGAGGAAAACATCCACTCCCCTGAAGGAGCATTTCCAGTTCTCAAATGAGCATGGGTAATGATCCCCCATATTTCATTTTCACAGTCTCATCTAAACAACTAGGAGACCAGCCTGCCTGGAGTGGCAGCCAATCACAGCAGTTTTCCGTAGCAAAGATTCTATCTGATGTGTGAAAGGCACATCAGCTTTTCAGAGGTAGAAGAGCCAACCTTCCCCAGGGCTTCCTGTTGGCTTGAATCTTTGGTGATGCTCTGAAGGCAGGTGCTGGTCCCAGCTCACCCACAGACTGGGTTGCACAGCCTCAGGGGACAGCCTGGCAGCCTGTGTCAGGAGTCAAAATGCCTCTGGCAATCCCCAACGTACTGAATGATCTCTGCAGGAACAAGGAGGTGAAAGAGAGAGAACATTTGACTTAACGTCTGCATTTACTGCACACAAAAGGATGGCATGTTTGGTTATGAAGACCTCAAGAACAGAACATCTTCATTGGTCTAATTTAAAACCATACCAGCTGGGCAGATAAATCATTATGTAAACCGTATCACTGCTATCAGAATATTTTAAGGAAATGAGGAAAGATTAGGTATGTTTCTATTCATGAATTCACTCCTTCCTATACACATACATACACACACACGCAAATGCTGAATTTGCTCTAATTAGTTTTGTTCTCTGCAGAAAGCTTCATTTATTGGGGATGCTATTAAACAAGTGAAATACAAATTACAAGTGACATTGATATGATCATAATCATTCCTTTCTGGCTGCCAGAGAGATTTTCTGAGAGGAACCTGCATTTCTACAGATGGCAGGAAAAAAAAAAAACACCAAAAAGCGAGGCCTGCAGAACACACCATTATTCCTGCGAGGCCCTCAGTTCATTAGTTGAAGCAGCCAAGTCTTCAAGAGCCGCAACTGATCAGCAAATAGGAAATGAGCAAGAGTATAAATTCCCAGCAAACCAAATCATTAACATTTGCCGCCTGCATCCTGGAAACACAGTAAATCAAATGTGTCATCATTTATCAAGACAAAATATCATTACTAATTGGGATTAATTTGCTGCTGTGGGATTGCTGACCTTTGCTGAAAGAAAATAAAACTGCTCGTTAGCTGTCTTCATTTAATTTTCCTTGAAGGAGGGAGAGGGGAAAAGGCAGTCTGCCTTGGGGAGGTGGGAACGGTGTGTGGGGGCATTCTTATCTTCCAAATAGCTACACATTCCAAAGTCACAAAGCGATGGAAGAACCTGCTGATAGGCCTGTGCCAATCGATGATTCGGGGTTTGTGACATGTGCCCAGAGATCACGGTGCTTCCAGTTGTCACTAGCTGTGATTTAGCACTGTCTTGGGAAAGAAGAATTAGAAAAATTGCCAGGGTGGAATTATATATGATTTCATTTACAAATAAGAAAAGGCAAGCAGAACTGCAAGGGAGCAGCCTAGGGCTTATCTGGGTGCACTAACGTTAGAGGGGGTTCAAAACAAGTAACACATAAGTCTGAGCATCCCCAGTGATTTCACGTGTGCCTGCGGTCTCTGTAGAATCACTGACTTATTAACTGTGGGTGATCTTTTACTTTCAGGAGCTACCAACATTTTTTTTTTAATGCTGATGGGTGTGTGTACGTTGCAAGGTGACCATAAATGTCTGAGTCAGGGTTCTTTTCTTTTAGCCCCCACCCCCAAAACTGTGGACCTTGAGAATTAAACTGGGAATTCAAATGAACAAGTTAACCACCACTGATCTTTTGAGTTTTTTTTTAATGTTTATTTATTTTTGAGAGAGAGAGAGTGAGTGAGTGAGTGAGCGCACAAGCAGGGGAGGGGCAGAGAGAAAGGGAGACAAAATCTGCGGCAGGCTCCAGGCTCTGAGCTGTCAGCAATGAGCCTGATGCAGGGCTTGAACTCATGAACTATGAGATTATGACCTGAGCTGAAGTCAGATGCTTAACCAACTGAGCCATCCAGATGCCTCCCTTTTGAGTTTTTAAAACATTAAAATGTTATTTATCTCAATTACTGTGGTTTTTGGTACTCCCTTAAATTCTGCATCCCAAGTAAGGGGCTTGCTCACCTTACCCTAACAGTGCCAGCCATTGTTTAGAGTTAAGTGATTTATTCATCACCACAAACAATGAAAAAACTGAAGATGTTACCTCCTGAGGTAACAAACCTGGCAAGCGGTGGGGCCAAATTTCAAACCCAGAGTCCTGATGGGCCAGCCAGTATCCATGCTCTTAATGCTTCTACTGTTCTTCACTACTACTGGTGAACTGGAGAGGCTAAGACATGGACCATGTCACCAAGCACCGGGTGATGTCATGGAAGTTCACACACGCACACACACACACCCCTGAAACAATTAGATGCCAGACAATGACTGATTAAATGGAACAATGTATGGATGAACCAATCTATGATACAGGGATACTGAAGATCAAACACAAAGAAACCCTTAATGCTTTATATAAGTGTTATATTGAGCAGTGAATGAACACATTTGCAAGTAGCCAGCTACTTGATAAGAGACGTCAAACTCAAAGTTCTGGATCAAAGGGGGAAAGGGAATTGGGCTAAGTGTGCTGTCCAGGCCTGGACAAATCCTGTCTCTGTTCAATCTCTTTGGGGAGTTTACCAATCTCCAATTCAAAAGTGCCTTTGCTTATTTCCCTTTCAACAGGAGCTAATATTTGCAGTGCTGGAAGCATATTCATGCTTGTGCCAACATGTCTTAAAACAATTTTCTTCTCTTCATTAGAGAAAGCATTCTTCCTTAATAACTTGGCACTATGGATGTGGTTAGCAAATTTTCTGTGTGACTCTGTAAAAGGTATGTTAGGTGGCACACGGCGGCTGCCTGAGGGAAGGGAGGAAGGAGTGCCAAGCCAGGCCACGTGTCCCACATTATGGTTTAAACGAGTTATAATTTTACTAAAATGTGTGCTCTTCCATAGTTCTGTGGAATGGAGAGACCCAAATGCATGGGTCATGTAAACTGTCGCAGGAGATGTCAGGTGAAGAGCCTCCTCTGGAGAGGGCTGTGAGTAAAGGCAGTGTTTGTGTACCATGCAGAGACTTGCAAAGAAGGACAGAGAAGGAGGAGAGGTTTAAGAGACACACAGCCCTCATCAAAAATAATACTCCCATAAGCCATGGCCAAGGGCAGCTTCAGGAAACTGATCTGATGGCTCTGCTTATTTAAAAGTGTTTCTGTACCTGAATTTTCTTTTAGCTGAAGATGGTCTCTTTACCGAATTATCTTGTGCATACTCATTTGAATCCAAGCTTGAATCTTACTGATGTTGGAATCCTCAGGCATCTAACCCCAGTGCATGACGGTCAACCTGGCTTTAACCATATAACTTCGGTCTTGTCAGTGATTCCTTCTGGTGTTTTATACTGTTGTGGACTCTATGAAACTGCCAAAGATTTTAGGATTTCTATTTGGAAGTTTTGACTGCTCAGAGTAACTTAAGAGTTGATGAATTCATAGTCACAATCATTTTTAAATCTCCCTACCCTAGCCCATCTACACATCTCCTTTACCTGGTAAATAGAAGTAATTTTAATCAAAGATAATGTCTACAGAGACATATAATTTTATAACCTGTCCCTTTCAAAACTCAGAGGGTTTTAGTTAACACGTTATGATTGAATTGCACGTTGGCTCTTCATGAGTTCCTATAGTTCTAACCTAAATATTATGTAAAAGTGTTTCTTATTTGGGAATTGAGAAATAAAGGCATTTTACAACAACTGAAGCACACTATGAGGTAAAAGGGTATACAATTTTGCTAAATCCCTTAACATTCCAGGTTATTATAGAGTTATAGCTGCAAAATTTTGTCTGCCAGAATCTTTCTAGCAGAAATTTTCTAGTGATCCTGTAGCTAAGAATTAGATCGATTCCCGGGTGCTTTCAGTCTTTCTGGTGGGGCCAATTGGATGCAACTGGAAAACAGGTTGATTTCGTTTGTAGAATTTTACCAAAATTTATTGATCTCCTGATGTGTGGCTTAAAAGAGGAAGCTTTGAGTTTATGCAAACTCAGCCTCTCTGTATTGCAATGTCATTCCTGGTCCTCTACAAATTAAGTCCCCTGCCCCGGCCCCCAGCTTCACAATACTGTGATCTCAGCAGAAAAAAGTGAGGGTCTGTAAGCTCTGTTTCATGTCTAGGGGGGATTTTGTCTAGTGAGCTTCTGGGCCCTTGACAAACCTGAGGCTGGTAGCTCCCCCAACTCAGAATCAGAAGACCTTATTGATTCTGGATTTTTCAGGTTTCCTGGCATAAGGATATTGACCACAGGCACATGCCCACCCCCAGTTGCCCTCCCACCCCTGCAATCCAGTGAAAATAAATAAGGCAACACTGGATTGCACTGGCCCTCCACAGCAAACATTAAAGGTCAAGAACTCCAATTGTAAATATACTCAATTCCCAGAGGACTCTATAAACCCCTCCGGGGGAAATAAACAACAGCAAAACCAAAACCAAAAACCGGTAATGCATGAACGTAGAAGGCGGTGATATGCCTCACGAAGGACTTACTCAAGGAAGATGTGGGAGAAGGGAAGGTCCAGACTACAGAGTTGTGTCTTTGGGGCACCTGAGTGGATCCGCTGGTTAAGCATCCAACTTCACCTCAGGTCACGATGTCACAGTTTGTGGGTTTGAGCCCCATGTCGGGCTCTCTGCTGTCAACTGGGAGCCTGGAGCCTGCTTCAAATTCTGGGTCTCCCTCTCTACCCCTTTCCTGCTCATGGTCTTTCTCTCTCTTTCTCTCAAAAGTAAATAAACATTAAAACTGTTCTCTTTCACTCTTTCAGGGGGGTATCTTGTTTAGCTTGGTACCCCTCTTCCATCCCAACAGTCTCTGTGTCTTTGTCTAGTTCAGTATGCTCGTCTTCATTCAGACTGCAGGACTTACAGAGTTCCTCTGACTCTCTACTCCATTCTAGCCATTTTATACCAAGGCTTTTTCCATTCTGATGAGAAAAATCTCTTTATTTTTATCTTTGCCATCATCACTAGGTCTGTGTGTTTGTTTTCTGGGTCATGGTCACTGCAATTCTGATTTCTGTTTTCCATAGTTTTGCTCCCTGTATGTGAATTCACAGCAAGCACGTGTGGCAGTCCATTTTCCCTTCTCCATTTGCTCCCGTGTCAGGTTCTGTATGCAGTAGCCCAAGAGTTTTATGTCTTTCCCCACCTGCCCTCTAACAACAGAGCTCAGGTCATCTTATATTGTCTGTCCTGGCCTCACCATCACAAGGTCACTGTTCATGGGGATCACACTGTCTTCTACTTCACTCACAGACTATGCAGGTCACCCTGGGCCCTCATGTGTTCCCGGCTTTGTGGCCAGAACTGCCTGCCCACACACACTTAGTCTATCTCCTCTCTCAGGCTCACTCCATGCTTATGCAAGACTAAATGCTCACCTACTTCTACAGTCTTTGGAAGGAAAAAAAAAAAAAACTAACTCGAGAGACTGCCACACTATTAGACCAAAAATAACAACACAAATCCACAAATTTCTATCTCTCTGATCTTTTCACTTTACCTACTGTAAGTGTTCCCCTTCCCCAATACCACCACCACCACCGCCACATACATCTCATTGCAACTGACAAGATTTGTAATACAGTAATGCTGACTCGGGATAAAAGTCATAGATGTCCATATTCTGTCTTGCACATGTGATTTATATTATTCCCTTGTGTGTCATCAGTAAAGGAGAGAGCTCACTGCATACAAGCAGTTTTCAATCCCCTTGGAGACAGAGACTATACCATATATTTTGTGTGTGCTTGTTTGTGTTGTTATTATTTTGTTTTTTACCTTGAGTGCCAAGCATTGTGCTGGGAACCTAGAAGGCCCCAAGTAATTATTTTTGATGATTTGAACCATTAAATAATTTAATTTCCCCTGAGTAACGCTGATTCATTGACAGCCCAGAAAGAGAAGGCCATAAATTCCAATATAAACCTACCTCCCCAAATTGCTCCCACCCCCGAAACAGATGTTTGTACAACCTTGCAGATGGGTGGAACATATTTTTGACCAGTTTGTCAGTGTCTTAATGTAGCCAATCTCACATGTTTTCTCTTTCTCAACTCTTTCTTCTTCATTTTCCCCACTTCAAGGTAATGATCCCTGAATTCATAACACCTCCTGCCTCAAGGTAATGATCCCTGAATTCCTATCTCCATCTGATTTTACTCATTTTTCGACTACATGCTTTCTTTAAAAACCTTGGCACTGTTTTGTTCCCTATTTCTGTCTTGTATTCTTCTTTATTTTGCATAATTAAAAATTAAAATCAAAAATATTTTTGATGACTGGGCAAAGAACTGCACATTTCAAAAACCCCTACTTAAATTTGAGAGCTATTTTCTCTCCAAAACCATTCTCTGCTTTACCCCTGAGATAACCCACAGGAAACAGATATTTTGATGAGGAGAGATTGAGCTGCCATTCAAACACGCCCACCATCACACCCCCTTCTTCCATCTCAAGGATAAAATGGTATTATTTATAGTATTTTGTCGTAATGCCACAGATTTAGCTCCAGAGGGCTGTGCTTTATCTAAACAAGTTATTTTGTCTCATGTTTATGTTTATGGCAGCATAAAAAAACCCACAAACAACAAGAAGGCAGCAGATAATATTTTTGAAATATCATTGGGAATCTTGGCAGCAGTAAAAGGTACTCAGTCTTCTAAGAAGATATAAAGTCATTTCTCAAAGAAACAGACAAATTTATAGGGTTAGTAGATGCTGATTAGGCTTAAAAAGGGGGTTACACAAATAGAAGCACAGAACCTTTTCCTTAGCAATACCTTATGGGACAGAGGTTTGGAGGAGCTGAAACAGCCTTGGAGCCTTGGCCAGAATTCTCCTTAGCTTCTCCCTACCCTTGTTTAGGTGCTTTGGAACTTTGTGACAAGCTATATGTTATTGGAGGTGCAAACTAATCACATAAGAACTCAAGCCAGTTTGAAGAGAGGCTTTGTTGTAAAAATACTATTATAGATCAAATCCCATATTTGTCATTTTTCTTGCTTTCTTGATAAGAGAAGGATGTGGCAAAACATGATTCACATTCCCACAGGACAACAGTGGCTGTTGCTGGGCAATGATTTTCTCATTTGAATAGTTCCAGTCTAGCTCACCATGGTGCTTATGATCTCTTAATGTATTTTACTTCATTCACTTAAGTAGCTTGGTTGAGTTCTGGAGACATTTGCAATTTCTTCATTCACTTAAGTAACTTGGTTGAGTTCTGGAGAAAGCCTTCTGAAAGGTAAGGGTAAACTTATTCAAGAATGATCCTTTGCAAGCTGGACTCCTCATGTTCAGGAGAAACTGGGTACAGCTCATTGCTTACGGCAATCAGTGGTGGTCTGGACCATAATCCACCTCTGATCATAATGAAAAATAAGATTGATTCTTCCTCAACCATGGATACAGTTGTGATAAATTGTGCTACTAGCTTGCCATGCCATATAATTGCAACTGAGACTGGTTGCAAACTGAGGCTTGAGACTGATCCTCTGATCATGTCAGAGGAGAGGCATGCTCTCACCTTCAACCAGGAAAGGTGAGCGAGCAGGATATGGCCAAATATAGAATTTTACCACACTATGTGATTCTGGCCCCTCATCACACCAGCATGGGCCAGTGATACTTTGTCTTACAACTTTGAGGAGTTAGGGTTTCCTGCCCAGAGTTTGATTCTTAGTCTTGTTAGATTAAGATCTGTGCTGTCCTAACATGTAATAGGCAACATGGGCTCACATTTCTGCCAAGTCTCTGTCTCCTTGAAATTTACCCAGTGAACCCACTACAGTAGACTTTGTGAGAGAGCTTGTTGGCTATTTTCCCTTATTTCCATAACAACTGGTACTAGATATCTGAATAAAGACCCACCCAGGACTTCCAGTGTAAATAAAAGGATTAGAGATCAGAGTCCCACCCTGCAGATAGAGTAAGTCTTACAGGTGTCTACTTTGGGCAGCTTAGCTGGCTATTGGTATGGCTGATTACAGTTAGGGGAAACTAGTCCATGAAGTCCTGAGAAATGGGAGATTGGCAGGGAATAAGAAATTCCTAGAAATATTGAATTCCTAGGTTGTTAACAAAGATCTTAAAAGAGTCAGAAAAGAGTGGGTTACATTTAGAGTAATATTGAATTATGCCCCCTCATAAACCACACACATTCACACATAGGCACTTACATATGTACATATATACACAATGGAGATGAACCCACCAGATGTTTACAGAAGAACTGACTAACTAGCTGTTATAAGATAGAGGAGCTATTAGGGGAGTGTGAAGGCCATCTACAAGATGGAGATAAAGAGGGGGCAGAAGCCTCCACATGAAATTCATATACTGGATGGACAACTCTGTTTCCTATTCAGTTTGGTGATACAACTCCAGAAAACACAAGATTGTGCTTCCCCCAGAATGATGGGCTTCCTCAGTCAACATGTGGTGACCAGTATCAAAAGTGATATAGGGAGAGATGATAGCCATCTTAGTGTCTGCTAATAAAACTACCTTGCTCCCAGGCCTAATGCTCTTTTGTCAAATTAAGATACATCACTAGTACAGGCCAATGAAAATGAGGTCAGCAACGTGTCCTTAGAGGCTAAGCAAGGCATACAGTACAACTATTCCTCCCTTTAACATGTCACAGGTTCCTTAGTCATGGAAAAGGCTTGGAAGCCCTGGATGAACTTTGTTTAACCTTTGAGCCACAGCCAATGATACCAGTCTTCTTACTTTTATGGACTTGACCATGTACGCCTCCTAGGCTATTCTTATAAATTCTTACAAAGTGGGGCACCTGATGGCTCAATCTGTTAACTGTCTGAACCTTGATATCTGCTCAGGTCATGATCTCAGAGTGGTGAGATCAAGCCACATGTTGGAACCTCCTTAATATTCTCTCTCTCTCTCTGTCTCTGTTTCTTCCTCTCCCTTTCTCTTACCCTCCCCCTGCTCATGCAAGCTCTCTTTTTCTAAAACAAGTAAAAAAACAAAATTTTTATAAAGTGTACTCTCTGTGCTCTAGGTGAATATGATCTATACTCTGGAATTAGTTACTTGGTCAATATTGATCATCTTTTAGAGTTTCCCATACACATTGAAATGGTACAAGTCGTTTACATAATAAATCATGCCATACACTTAGAGGCCATCTTTGGGAAATTGACTGAGTATTAAAAACTAGCTTGTCTGACTGCCTGTGTGTGGCCTCTCAGGAAATGAGTTGAATCCCCTCAAAATTCTGTGGAAACGGGGTATAGCCCAAGATTCGTCTTCAACAAATACATTTGGAATCAAGTCCTTCCACCTTGCTTCCACATTATGCCAGGGCAGGGCTAGGGGTGACATGATGATGTGTTGCTGTTGTCATGGTGACATGCTGCTACTAGCTTGCCAGCCGTATGGCAAAGCCATTTTCTAGTCACTGGCAAAGTCATATGGCTGTAATTTCCAGGCTTATACCTCTGCCTTGGATCATAACAGAGTTTCTCCTTCTTCATCATGTAATTTACAAGCCACTTAATGAAGAGTGGGGCTCTAATTCCTGGAATCTGATATTCAGTTATGCTGGATTTCTGTGTGCCATTGTAGAATGCAACTGGCAATTCAAGACCTATATAATTACCATTGCTCATGTCACTATGAGCTTTCCCTACTGAAATAAATCAGGCCTGCTGTGAATGCCGCTTGGGTATGTATCTTCATTTGCAGGATACCACCTGAGGAGTTTGCTTATTTTTCCCCTGGAAAACTTCTATAATATCTTACATTTTCTTACCTAATTATACTAAATCCTCCAACATTTTCCTATTTGTATGTAGGGTACTCCTATGTAGGATACTAACAGTATTGATGGCTTTTTAAAATATAGAAATGCTGAATGTTGGGAGAAACATGGATGGATTTAAGTGCTATTTTTGTGGCCAAATTCTGGATGCCCCTATATTTTATGGAGATTTTTATAGTGCTAACGGGAAAGGGGTGTTTGACACAAAATGCCAGTAGGCCACAGGAAATTCAAGAGGAACACTAACAAGTTCACTTTTTCCTTCTTTTTTTTTTCTTCCTCCCTCCCTCTTTCTTTCTTTCTTTCTTTCTTTCTTTCTTTCTTTCTTTCTTTCTTTCTTTCTTTCTGCCTTTCTTTCTGCCTTTCTTTCTGCCTTTCTGTCTTTCTCTCTCTCCCTCTCTCTGTCTTTCTTTCTCTTGAAAATACCTTCATTAGGGATTATCTACAGATGTTCTTGCTTGCTGGGTAGGTAGTTGAAGCCTAGCCATGGAAAGGGCTGATTCTCAGGCTCTGATAAATACCTTGAGTGTCTAGTTATAAGCCCAAGAAAAGGAAGTTGGAGCTCAGTCTTTCTAATTTGAATATAAAAGAATGTTTTTCTATTTTATTTCTCAAACTGACGAGGCAGGAACTATCAATAACATTGTTTCAAATGTTTGATGAATTTGCATAGCAGATTCAATTTACCTAGCAAGTTTTAAGTAATCAAAATTAAATTATTTATAAGTCAGCAAAATGTGGGTAATAAATTCTGAGAAGCTTAAAAGAAAAGAAAGTACATAGTAATATTGAAACTCTTATATAACCTAACCACATTTCCTTTGGCAACTAAAAATTGCTTTTTTAATAACCCTGTCAGTCAGTGTCATTTGCTTTATTGTTTCTTAAATCAGAGTTTCATCCTCTTAATTATTTTCATAATAGATAAAGTGAAGCTTAGAGCTGAGTCACTCACGCCTTTCTTTTGTTTGTCTCCTCCCAGTTCAAAATACATGTGTTTCCTAATAGTCCCATACTCACGAGCTTACAGGTAGGCTCAATGCTAGGGAGTAGCAGCACAAATCCATGTTAGAATATTTTAGAATGCCTACTTTCTTTCTGATTGCAAAATTAAAAGGAAAAAAAGAAAGAAAGGAGAATGGAAAAAGGAGAAAGGAAAATAAAGAAAAAAGAAAAAAAAAGCACTGGCTGCTTTTATAGAAATTAATTTGCCAGGGCACACATGTGCCACTTTATTTTCTTGTCTTTACTTAATATGAGAACTGGGATTACTACACCTACTAATCAGTGCTAAAAAATCAAGACGTAAAGTCTAGAAGAGGGAATTATGGTAAAATTGCTTTGGTGGTCTTAATCATGTCCAAAATAACAAAGTCAGTGTTTTCAGGTAAAGTAAAAATAGGAAGGCAACTGCCATTTTACTGTAGCCATTGTCTTTTTTTTCCATTTCCAAGATATTTGAGGATCTGCTTAAACAGTACAGATATTATTAAGTGGGAAACAAAGGGAGAAATCAAACAAATGTGCCATTTTAATTTGGCCTTGCTGGAATTCCCAAATCCCTCTGATTTTGTATCTCTTTTGTTTTGCAGACAGCCTCAGTGAATTAGATCACAGCCAGCCTCTTGAGACTGAATTAATCTTTCATATGTTTTTTTTTTTTTTTGAAATCTATTGAATGAATAAGAGAGGGAGAAAAAAGCAACCAAAATGCTTGCTCAGTTCTTCATATTTGGCCATCTGCCAAATTTATCTGAGGTCATCCTTAGTGGATCCATAAGCCCTTCGGAGAGCTTTCAGTTGCCATGTTAGCTCTTAAGTACCCCCATTTAATCGTCTATAGATTAATGTTCCATTTTGTTCTCTACCCCTTTGTGTTTCGTGGGCCATCTGATGTAACCACATAGGTTACACAAACTGTGACCTGAGTGCCTGAAAGAAATTGTAAGAGTTTTGTAAAGAAATCGGGATGGTGGATGTGGCAAGAGCATAAATTAAATAGCAAGAGAGAACAGAGACCTTTCCCTGAAATACCACTGAACTGAAAGAAGGTTCTATAGAGGACAGTGATGGAAGAAACGAATATAAAGCGATTGTTCTGTTTTAACTCTGCAGGATACAGAAATTGAATGGTTACTCTGCAACATGCAAGTGTACCCAGGATACCTGGCATCGGCATCGCTTGAGCAAGCTGATGTGATCCAGCAAGGGTAACAAAGTAATACGAGGTCTTGTGCTTCAGAGCTGACTCAGAGTGAAGCTGCCTGGAGCAGAAGCCTGATGGAAACACATCGTAAGCCAGCATACAAGAACAGAAGCAGCAGACAGAAAGCCGGATGCGGGATTTGCATCGGGAGTGGCTGAATATTCTCAAGGTTCTCCCCACTCCCTCCTACTGGCTATTGGGCCTCTTGCACTGCACCTCAGCAGTCCCTGTATGATTGGAAACTGATTTCCTACATCTTTCTCTCCCATTCATACCTCCTTACCTGGCCTCGTAAATCCTAACTTTTCCCTGATGGTAGTGCCTTCTATACTCCTATAGCCATAGCTCTGAAACACGGGGGAGGGGGCAGAGTAGGGAGCCTGAATGTTTTTATTTTTGTTCTTTGCTGGCTCTCCTAGGCCATTCAAATGAAGACATTTTATCATAAAAGGGAATGAAGTCCATGTTACCCATATGACACTCTTCATCCTAGTCACCTTTATCTATAGACTTAAGGCTGCCAGGAGGCAGCTGAGCTTGCTTACATTTATACATCAGTTCTGTCCCTTCTCTGTCTTGACTTTAGGCAAATCCCTAGAACTCTCAGGTCAGTTTATATGTCTGTAAAATGGAGATAATGACTTCTCTTTTAGGAAAATATTAAGGGAAACAACAATGATCCGATGTGAAGGAAACTTAACTCTAATTTCCTGGAAATGTATTACTTGGTGCTGACTGATGAAATGTATTACTTGGTGGTGACTGATGAGACTACTGATATTATCAAATGTTTCAAGATTTTAGCATCTGTTCCCAATTTTCTTTTCCAACCGATCGTTTAAATCATGCTCTAGGACTTCAATAGTATGTGATGGAGACCACTGCACCTCTCTAGCAACTATACTCTATTATACCTCTCCTTACCTACACTTCTTCCATTCTCAAACACAAATGTGTCAAATGTCTCAGTTTCTCTTGGGAGCATTTTCCAAGTGATATTTTGTTTTTTTCAACCATTGTTTTCTTTAAAATCTTGCTATTTGAATTATTGTGTTTCTTATAACTGATAACATCAGAACTGAAGAAATATGACAACTCCCCATCTCAGCTGATATCTGTGCCATCTGTACCTACTGGCTCCCTGTTCATGGCACTTCACTAATGACCCGCATCCACTGTAGGCTGCTGCCCCAGAAAATCTTTCTAGGTAACCCTTCCTGAGGATACAGTTCTCCCATCCAATCCTGGATTTCCCCTGTGCTATAGACACTCTTTTCAGAATCTCCTTCAAAGCAATCTACCAAACCTGGGACAAGTACAGGAGTCCTCTTTGCCTTCAGTAGCCATGGATCACCTTGCCTGAAACTCAGACTTCATTCTTCTCCGCTTTACTCTGCAGCTCTAAGCTAACCACACCCAGCCCAGGCTTCAGAGCCTTGTTCTACTTTCCTAAAAAAAGACAATCCCTAGAGAAGAGGTCAGCAACCTTTTTCTGTAAAGGATCAGATAGTAGATATTTTAGTCATTGTGAATCATATAGTTTCTGTCACAGCTATTCAACTCTGTCATGGTAGTGTGAAAATAGCTATAGACATATATATAAACAAGTGAGTGCGGCAGTGTTCCAATAAAACTTTATTTACAAAACCAGGTGGTAAGGGGTGCCTCACACATTGATGATAGGAATGTAAAATGGCACAGCTAGTCTGTAAAACAGTTTTCTAGTTTTTAATAAAATTAAACATGTTATTACTATGTGACCCAACAATTGCACTATTGGGCATTTATCCCAGAGAAGTGAAAACTTACGTTCACATAAAAACCTATATGCAAATGTTCCTAACAGTTTATTTATTATAATCAAAACCTGAAAACAACTCAGATGCCCTTCAGTAGGTGAACAGTAAACAAATTGTGGTAGATTCATATCTTGTAATATTAGTCACCAATAAAAGACATGAACTTTTGATATATACAACAACTTGGACAAATCTCCAGGCAATAATACTGAGTGAAAAAAGCCAATCCAAAAAGATTGCATAGCGTATAACTCTATTTATATAACCTTTCTCAGATTACAATGGAGAAAAGATTAGTGGTTTCCAGGCAAGGTTGGGGTGGGGAAGGGAAGGTGAGTGTGGTTATATAAAAGGGCAGCATGGGAGATCCTTATAGTCATGGAACTATTCTGGATGGTTTTAAAATTTGTTTTTAATGTTTATATTTGAGAGAGATAGAAAGACAGAGTGTGGGCAGGGGAGGTGCAGAGAGAGAGGGAGACACAGAATGTGAAGCAGGCTCCGGGCTCTAAGCTGTCAGCATAGAGCCTGATGTGGGGCTCAAACTCACAAACCGCGAGATCATGACTTGAGCTGAAGTCGGACCCTTAACCAATTGGGCCACCCAGTTGCCCTGGAAATATTCTGTATCCTGACTGAGGTAGTGGATACATGAACCCAAACATGTGATAAAACTGCACAGAACTAAAGGTGCACGCACGGACGCGCCACACACACACACACACACACACACACACACACACACACACACGGAAAACTGGGGAAATGTGAATAAGATTGGTAGACTTATATTTTGTCATGGTTTAGTTGTGATATTATACTGGAGTTCTATAAGATATTAATGAAACTTTTGTGGGTAAAGGTTACATGGGATATCTACTAACTTTTACAATTTATGTCAACTACAATTATTTGAAAATAAAAATTTTAATCAATAGTGATAAACCGCTGGCCAGTCACATTTCACCTGTGGGCTCTAGTTTGCTGACACTTATCCTAGAACAATAGCTTCTTTATTTATTTCTGAAATCTAGCTTCCATGAATATGGTTTCTAATTTTCTATTTCTGGTCCTTGCCTCTCTCTCTCGGTCGAGATACTTGTTTCCAATTGCCTGCTACTTGACGTTACTATACTCTAATCTCAAAATTAAGTTATTATCTACACTAAGTTATCATCAATCCTAATCCTACCTTCCAAAAAAAAAAAAAAAGTAAAAAACCACCTGTTTCTTCTTCTCTTTGCAAGTCTTTGCTCTGTGAACGGCATCAAGACCTCCTATCAGTCAGACTTGATTGAAATTCAAGAGTCAGCTCTAATTTTTCCTTTACCCTCTGTAACCAAAACTGTGACAGGATCTATATTTCCATTCCCCAAGATGCCTCTACTACTGATTCCTTCTGCTATTCCTTCAGGCTTTTCTTATTTACTGTTTAAATTATTGTCAGAATCTTCTATGTGGTTCCCTCTTGCCTGTTTCTCTCCATTAAGCCATTCAACTGTGGCTCACAGTTCTGAAGAGGGCACTGCCTTGCTCCAGTCCACTGTCCAACTCTCTTTTATTTAAGGAGGGAAATCCAGACTCTTCAGCCTGCCACGGGGGGCTCTCTCCATCTTTTCTTCAGTTAATCTTTCTATTCCCGTTGCTTACCTATTATTCATCCCCTATGCACCGGCCGGAAAGGAGTATTTTATATTTCTTACACATTTGTCTCTTGATATCATTATTCTTTCCTCTGGCTACATGCCTACTTTCCCATCTCTGCCAGTCAAAATTCTTTCAGGTGATGATCAAAATAAGTCAGTCTGTCAGAAAACACTGTTACTTTTCATGGACATAATGAATATGGGCATTAGGAAGAATTTCCTTACCAAGAGGCTATGGCAACGGTATTGATTTACAACACAACACTGCCTAGAGAAACTGCAAGCTTGGCAGGAAGGATGCATGTATGTGCTGGTGGGCAAGCCACACACTGTATTTGCCTAAGCAGAGTTGATTTATGTTTGTGACAGGGTACCAAGAGCCAAGGGGGAAACAAGTGAAATCTGGTAAAAAAAAAAAAAATCAAATACTGTTTTTAACAGAATAATTTTAAAATCCCATTGACATCCCTCTTGTATGCATTCGGCACCACATCACCACGGGATAGCCCTTTCATGGCCTTTCTGGTCTCCAAATGCTACTGGATTAACACTGGTATATGTAGTTGATTTTTACTGATAGTGTGGGGTAATGTAGATTTGGGGATGGCTGAATTCAAATGTGCAAATCCTATCTGTGGGGATCTCTGTCTCCACACTTTTAAAAAAAGCTTATTTATTTATTTTGACAGATGGAGAGAGTAGGGGAGGGGCAGTGAGGGAGGGAGAATCTCAGGCAGGCTCCGCACTGTAAGTGCAGAGCACAATATGGGGCTCATACCCCTGAAATACTAGATGGTGACCTGAGCCAAAACCAAGAGTCCAACGCTCAACTGACTGAGCCACTCAGACACCCCATTCTCTCCACTCTTTGATACCACTCTTCCTTATTTTGACTTTATTTTCAGATGGGTCTCCCTCTCTGGTGATAAAAATAACTATTAAGTAGAAGCTTCAGGCTCTCATAGCTTATCTCCATGATTTCCTTTACCGAATATTGTTACCCTTGCCTTTAATCCCCTGTGCAAACCTGTTCGACAGCTTTTATGGCACTCATATAAATAATCTATAGGGACAAAAAGCAGATCAGTTGTTTCCAGGAACGGAGGAGGGATGCCCTACCATGGGTCACAATGGAGGTGATCTATCTTTAGCACAGTTTTGTGATTTCACAGGTCTATACAATTGTCACAAATTACTGAATTGTACACTCTAAACGGATGTAGTCTACTGTATGTAAATTATTCTTCAGAAAGTTTATCAAGGGAAAAATAAAAACTATGGATGATAGCCCGGCGTGTGACTAATTTAATGTCCTAGTGTAAGAATAATCAATGAGGGCTGGTGCAACTCATCCCAGCCCATGAGAGCTGACTGTGCATATCTTTCCCAACACCATTAACACTGCACAGTCAATGACATCTTAATGATAGCTTGAAATCAGCCATAGCCGGAGTATTTACACCGTGGATGTAGGTAAATGCTACAAGCGGCATTCCCCCTGCTCCCAAGAATCTATTGTTAAATACCGATCCACACATCACTGACTGATATCACCTATTATATATATTTTTATGCCCAATATTTGTTTATAGCTGTGTACACACCTCAACTTCTAAGTATTTGATGATAAAAATGGGAAATAGGTAAGAACTTAAGATGCAATATAATATGCTGACTGAGAGAGTAAGTAAGAAATAACTTTCTAATTAGGCTCTCTTCTGAAACTTGGAGAGGTAGGGCAGAGATTATGTTAGAACTAAAGACAGAGCACTAGGTTAGGAGTTCGCATGTTTGAGGGTGACAGAAATTTCACCTACTTGTAGGCCATGTGACTTCGGGTTCATCCCCTTTCGTCTGTTAACCACAGATTCCTCATTGTAAAATGAAGATTATAACACCATAAAGTCTTAAATCACACAGTTGTTGTGATAAGTAAACAAAATCATAAATGTGAAAGTACTTATTATTATATTCTAATCTGATGTTTCCAGAAGGTTTTAATGTCTCTCCAAATATATTGTAAGTATATTGAAAGCAGAGAACATAATATTAATTCAGTAGCTACTTGAGAGTTATACAAAGCATTTCCAAATATAAATAGTAAGAGTCTTCTATTTTAGTAAGATTAGGAAGTTTAGGTATTTACCTCTCTTTTGAACATGCACATTTAGATTGACTATGGCATTATGTGTGTGATGAAATCAGTCACAATCTCTTTTTATTGTAACATTTCATTTCTATAACTTAAAGCTTCTCCATATTAAAATAGTTTAAAATAGAACCTCTCGTGTGTAGCTATAAAACTGCATCTAGCTTTCTATGCTTAAATTTAAGTAACCTACAAAAAGAAAATTGTAGAAGCTTCTTAGAAAGAATAAAAGATTTGGAAATAAAACACAAACAGCCTCAGCAGGAGTTAGGAACAGAAAAATCACAGAGTATTTGGTCCTTCATGAAAAGGGGGAAATGCTTCTAGTGGCACGAAGAAATTCAGAAGTAAGGTGAAGAAAGGATGTTTATGGAAGAACACATTGTCTCTTCCTGAAACCAAAAAGTCAATATGGAGGGTGGACTGTACTAGAACTTCTTTCTAATGGCTTCTTGGGACCAAACGCAAGATGGGCTGCATTAAGACAGATAGGGCCATTAAAACTTGCACCTGTAACATGGAGTGTCCATGATTATGGAGTTATGTCAGAAAGTTAAAGGATGAAAATGGTCTTTTAGGAACATTTGCCCCATGGCACTAATGTCAATACATGTCCAGGTAAGAACACAATGTCTGGCACTTGGATTCCTGAAGAGAATGGTGTTGAGAGTAGACTGCGTAGGCTATGACACAACAAGAACACTCACTATGAAATTTCTATGAGTTTCGGTCAACAGTAAACTCAGAGTGAAATAGGGTTATCGTGTTGTTGTAACAAAACATATGGCAACTTTTGGATGTGTTGGTAGATTAATTCATGTGATTAGGCTGTAAATACCTCTGTTTATTCAGCTAGTTAGACCACGTATAAAGGACTGTATTCAGCTTAATGTAACATACTCTAACTAAGAGTAGACAAACAATACCATATGAAGAACATGGGATATTCAAACAGGAGAACTGAAGATTGTTGGGATGTGCAATAACGGCTGAAGATAATAGCTGTTTTCAAAACTGAAGAGTTTTATATGGAAGTCAAAGAAAGCTCATTTTTTCTTTTGAAGTTTAAATGGTGGTAGGGTTACTTAAAAATTACTAATCAACTTCTCTATAATTAGAAGGGCAGTTAAGGTACATGAAATGTAGGATACTCCTAAATTGAGAATGTGTGAATTTAAGATACAGAATCAAGGTTAATGAAATAAATATATGATACTCTACCTTTTGCATATAAGCTGCTGCTGCTGCTGCTTTCAATTGTTTTACTGTAATAATGAAAAGTTTGCATCGATAGATTGCCATCTAATTCTCCTACTTGCAATTGCAAGGAGTTTGCCTTGGAATGGAATATAGCATGAGGCCATGAGACTTCAAAAGGATTCAAGTCTCGGAGGCCAGCCTCATTAGCACTGATCTAACAAGACTTAGACACGCTCATTTTCACTGGGATTAGAACATGGCATGTTTGCTTGAGTGGTTGACTTTATTACTGAGAAAGGACAATTGGATCATTATTAGAATAGCCTTCCTAGAAGATGAATATTGAGTTATCTTTTACTTATCAATGGTTAAATTAAAAGCAGTTCTCATTATGGATTGATGCATTATTCTGGCCTAGAAATTATTGGCTCATGCATTTAATATACTATAAATATAGGATGTATTTCAAGTTATGACAAACTAGCTTACCTACTGAGCTCAAGCTGAGTGCATTATTGACAACATCATTAAAAACAGGAGCACTGTTTTATTAATTTAAAGAATGGGTGACAATATTATAATAATTCAGCTAAAAACTACAAATTTACCTCCAATTTCCCATTGCTACTTGATGAAACCTAAGTATTTAATCTATTTTGGCACTATAGTCTCAGATAACTGGACTTTATACTTTACTAGACAATTGATCATATATTCATTTTTTTTTAATGACAGATAGACCTAATCATGTTGGCATATCACAGGTGAACACATCTTGGGTCTATACAGGGATATCTTTATTAATTTTCTCACTGCCATTTGCCTATTGTCAGCCAGGTGTATAGAAATACTATATTTAAAAAGTCACTAACCTCACTGAACTTGCATACATAAAACTCCAACATGTGTCTATGGTATTATGTTTGTTCAAATCTATATTGAGACAAAACATCAATCAAGTGTCGAAACAGAAGACAGACATTTTTAAATGTCAATGTCTCAAAAAAATTAGTTCTGATAAACTCCTTTGCAGGAAACTTCTAGAGGACATTCATCCCCCAAAACAGAAAAGTGAACCGTGAAAGAAGGAGACTCAGACTCTGAAACCACGCTTCTCAAACTGCACCAATATGCCCTGGACAGCCACAGCAAAATCACATGGTGCCATGGAATATTTCAGTCATCAAAGGAGATATAGAGACATCCATTAGACACCATGTGAACTACCAGTATCAATTTGTTGGGACCTAAATACTTAATATACAGAAATGTTATGTATTTCTCTTGGCTACAAGTGTCATAGAAAAACAAATGTATCACTAAACTAATGTGAAGTGAGAACATTTGAAAGTATTTCATCTAGGAAATGGACTATCAGAAGACAAAAGCAAAGGGAATCTTTAGGAGAATGGTGAAAAGGATCTTAATGCCAAGTGTTCAGCAAGTCTAGAGATTCACCAGATGACACTAAGGAAAGTCCAAAGACCAGAAGTTACTTTTCCAAAGAAAATTTACTAGTGTGTCCAATGGGTGTAAACACTTTGAGAAAGATCTGCATCATGTTGAAGGTTGTGACATGATTTATGATAGATATATAGAAAAAGAAATAAATTAAACTGTGACAATTGCCAATGTACAGATAAAAATGTGAAGAGAAAAATAACCATAGTAATATGCATGGCTCATTTAATAATAGTTTTTATAATGTAAAACAATGCAAACACTGAATATCTTTTAAAAGTTGGTGTATTTTGAGAGAATATGGGAAACAGGAAGAATGCAAATTTTTCAGTGTATGTATAAGAAAGAGACTAAATCATCACATTACATTTAGAAAAGCTAAAAGGTAATTCTTATCACTAAAAAAGCTTAAAGTAGCAATAAAATCTTACTACACTAAGTACCAAAAGGGTCAGCTTAAAATGTTGGAGGTGTCTGCCTTCAGGGAACTGGTAACTGGGAGTAGGCAAATTAATTAATTAATTAGCCTTATAGAATTGTTTGACTCTTAAAATTAAGACTATAAGTTTCATAAAATTTTGCTGAATTATTTAAATAAAGCACGTTTTGAGACATTGTGGTCTTGCACACTTCCTTAGGTTTTTATTATAATCTCTGTTTTTTTCAATGATTACTTTATGTGAGCCTGACCTCAGTGGAAGCAGAAGTGAGGATCTGGAAGACGGGGTCCTTCTTTCAGAAGATTCTGAGGCAGGGGTGTCTGGCTTGCTTAGTCAGTTGAGCATCTGACTCTTGATTTTGGCTCAGCTCATGATCTCATGGTTGGTGAGTTTGGGCTCTGTGCTTACAGTGTAGAGCCTGCTTGGGATTCTCTCTCCCTCTCTGCCCCTCTCCTGCTTGTGCTCTCTTTCAAAATAAATAAACAAACACAAAAAAGATTTTGAAGTAATAAGAAATGAAACAGAATGTAGCAGCTTTGAAGAAGAAAGCAAGGTAAAATTACTTGAGCCTAGTAATTTTATTCTTTTTATTTAAGTGTTTATTTTATTTTGAATTGTATTTTTTAATTAAAATATAGTAACATTACCATTTGGGTTATAATTTTATGAGTTTTAGTACATGTATAAGTTCATGTTCTAAAGTACAGCACTTTAAAAGTGCCATGTGCTTCTTGCCTCCTAAATTTCTGATTTGAAATCTTCAGTCTTGATTTATTATTGCTCCCTTAGGAGCAATGTGCCATTTTCCTTTGGCTAATGCCCTTTTTAAATTTTTTCTTAAATACTTTATTGTAAAGTTGGTTTCTATATAACACCCAGTGCTCATCCCCACAAGTGCCCTCCTCCCTGCCCATCACCTCCCTTCCCCTCCCCCCCACCCCCATCAGCCCTCAGTTTCTTCTCAGCATTCAAGAGTCTCTCATGGTTTGCCTCCCTCCCTCTCCCCCACTATTTTTCCCCTTCTGCTCCCTCATGGTCCTCTGTTAAGTTCCTCCTAATCCTCCTATACATGCAAACATATGGTATCTGTCCTTCTCTGCCTGACTTATTTCGCTCAGCATAACACCCTCAAGGCCCATCCATGTTGCTACACACGGCCAGATTTCATTCTTTCTCATTGCCATGTAGTATTCCACTGCATAGATAAACTACATCTTCTTGATTCATTCATCAGTTGATGGACACTTAGGCTCTTTCCATGTTTTAGCTATTGTGGAGAGTGCTGCTATGAACATTGGGGTATATATGCCCCTATGTATCAGCATTCCTATATTCCTTGGGTAAATTCCTAGCAGTGCTATTGCTGGGTCACAGGGGAGTTCTATTGTTTAAATTTTCAAAAAATATTTTATTTTTTTCTGAAAGAGGGAGAGAGACAGCACGAGCAGTGTAGGGTCAGAGAGAGGGAGATACAGAATACGAAAAAGGCTTCAGGCTCTGAGCTAGCGGTCAGCACAGAGCCCGATGTAGGGCTTGACCCATAAACCATGGGATCATGACCTGAGCTGAAGTCAGATGCTTAACCAACTGAGCCACCCAGATACCCCACGGGAGTTCTATTGTTAATTTTTTGAGGAACGTCCACACTGTTTTCCAGAGGGGACGCACCAGTTTATATTCCCACCAGAGTGTAGGAGGGTGCCTGTTTCCCCACATCCTCACCAGCATCTATAGTCTCCTGATATGTTCATTTTAGCCACTTTGACTGGTGTGAGGTGATATCTCAGTGTGGTTTTGATTTGTATTTTCCTGATGATGAGGGACGTTGACCAACATTCATGTGTCTGTTGGCCATCTGGATGTCCTCTTTGGAGAAGTGTCTGTTCCTATCTTCTGCCCATTTCTTCACTGGATTATTTGTTTTTTGGGTGTGGAGTTTGGTTAGTTCTTTATAGGTTTTTGGATACTAGTCCTTTGTCTCATATATCATTTCCAAGTATCATTTCCCATTCCGTCAATTGCCTATTAGTTTTATTGATTGTTTCCTTTGCCATGCAGAAGCTTTTTATCTTGATGAGGTCCCAATAGTTCATTTTTGCTCTTGATTCCCTTGTCTTTGTCTACTTTCTTGATATTTTTTTTCTTATTCTTAATTTTCAGCAATTTGATTATCATGTTTATAATTTGGGGTTCTCTAGGTTTGTAGTTTTGAAAGTTCACTGAGTTTCTTAAATCTTTGACTTTATCTCTTTTACCAAATTTGTAAAGTTTTTAGCCATTATCTTTAAAAGTTTTGGCAATACTATGACAGCAGCATTGGGAATTTGTACTTCCATATTGTCATTAAGATCCCTGAACCTGTTATTTCTTTACTGAATCTATTGTCTCTCTATTTGTACTTATTTATATATTTACTTACATACACATTTATATTTAACAAAAGATTTTTTTGAAGATTTTATCTTTAAGTAATTTCTACACCCGAATGTGAGGTATGAACCTACAACCTTGAGATCAAGATTCTCAAGCTCTACAAACTAAACCAGCCAGGTGTCCTTCTCGGTTTTTAGATTATATATATATTCAAGTTTAATGCCAATTTCCTCTGTTACTTCCATTCTGCTATTCAGTCTTTTAAATAAGTATTTTATTTTGATAATTGTTTTTTAAATCTAAAATTTTCATTTTGTTCTTCTTTAACTCTTATATTTTATTGCTATATTCTCTATATTTCCATTTGCTTCAAGAGCATTTGTCCCTATTTCTTGGAGTGTTATTACAAGACCTGTCTTAAAGTCTTTATTAGATATATCCAACATATGTGTTATCTCTGCATGGGTATTCTTTTTTTCTCCAAATTGAGATTTTTCTGTTTTTTCATCTGCTAGTCAAATTTGTGTTATGTCTAATATTTGAATATTGTATTATGAGGCTTTGGGTCTTGTTTACATCCTGTGAAGAATGTTGATGCTTTGGTTTTATCAGGCAATAGATGTAATCAGTTCACTTCACAAGTTGTGACCATCAGCCTTCTTAGGATGTGATTTCAATGTCATTTGAAAATGTAAATGTAATTTGTCAAATGCAAATATAAATGCAATTTACATTTTCAAAGCTTGTGTAATTCTATTTGGGCTTTTCCTGGGAATGAATCACCTGGCGGCCAGTCTGGGACCTGGATGGTGGTCTGTCTTTCTATTGAATTCTCTATGTCTCTGGTATGTTCCGTAGGAACACCAAATGCACATCTTAAGGGTAAAACTCGGAGTGCGTGAACAACGGTATGTGGTAACTTTCTCCATCATCTATCTCCCTTGTACTCTGAATCCTGGGACTTTTCATGGTTCTGTGACCAGAAAGCTGGGAATTATTTATTTTACTCTCTCATGTCTTCCTACCACTATGCCCCTGTCTGCAGTCAAGAAACAGAAGAAAAGAGAATGAAAGAGAGACAGAGAGAAATAGAGAGAGAGAAAGCCAAAAAGGATGTGTTTCTTCCCCCACATTCTTTTGTGACCACAGCTATTCTTATTAGAAGTGAGGGTTTCCCTACCCCTTCATAGCTTTAGGTGCTTATGGTTCTCAGATGCTACCACTGTTGCTTACAAAAACTCCATTTTCCACTTTTCCACTCCTTCAGCCTGAACTAGGATGTTCTTCTGGTGCTCTTGTTCATACCCAAGACCACGTCTCAGTTTCTGGCTGAGGGATGCTAGGGGAGGAAAAAATTATTAACTTACTATCCTTCATTCCATGGTACCTCAAATTCTGGTATTCTCCCACAATCTGC
Source organism: Proteles cristata cristata (assembly GCA_017311185.1). NCBI lineage: Eukaryota > Metazoa > Chordata > Mammalia > Carnivora > Hyaenidae > Proteles > Proteles cristata. The sequence continues at coordinate 76,724 of JAESUZ010000565.1, forward strand.
CTGCTTCTGCCTTTTCTGAGTCCCTGAAGATCTCCTCCACATACCTGTCTAGGCTTTATGAGTACATCCCCTTGAGAGACACAGGGCAGAGCATTCTGGGGATCTCACCCAGGATCACAGGTCATTTCATTCTTAGTCCTGTACTCAGGCATTTAGTTCTGCACTTTCGAAATTACAAATATGTGTATTTCCATGTTTCGAGTTTCTTTCTGTTCATGGTAAGTTCTCTGGCGAAGAGAACTGTCTTTCTAATGACCCATAGGGCATTACACTTCAAAACCAATATATTTTCAGGAAGAACACTGCTAATAGATGTTAGAAGCTCACACTTAGCTATTGAGAAGTGTTCATTCTGACCTTGGCCTTCCAGTGGAGAAGTGCAGCCTTTGTCAAGGTTGGATGGCTTTTAATATACAGATCACATGCTACTTCAATTCAGAGATTAGTAGCGGGTATTGGAAATTATGTGAAAACCTAGGAAGGAGCAATAATAAACAGGGTGAACAGAAATGAAATGAATATGGCAGACACTGCAAATGTATACACATCATGTAGTCACTGCAGACAGATTTTTAAAGTAAATACCACTGACCTATCCTGTGGATAAGAAAAATAAAATTAGTGAGGACTATTCATTAGTGAGTTAACTCATTCATTAGCGAGTTACCTATTCATATAATTGTTCTGAAATCAGAGAGATAGAGAGAAAAATGAAAGCACCACTAACAAGCCTCTTTACAGTACCCAGGCACCTCCCTTATATAAAGGATGTGGAGAAAGTAAACTTCAGGAAGCTTCGTTGACTACAGACATCTCAGACCTGTGGCTAACTGTGATAAAACTGTCATTGTCTCTTCACAGTTTGTGTTTTGCTTGATTTTCCGAGTGGCATAATGACACCTGGGCTTTCTAGGCACACTTGCATGTTGAAGGAGTGCTGAAGACTGGTGGGCTAGGATTTGACTTGGAGAGCACCGAATATTAGTTATAGAGTCACCATGAGATAATTTGACGCTGCCTGGGGCTGAGCAAGCTAAAACATGCTCCTTAACCTGATGTCCTGATAACAGATTGTTTTTAAAACTAAGTGTCAGAGATTGTGCAGTCTTTGCCCAATACGTGTAGTTTCCCTATTTCCCTGTTTAAGGTAGGCTAGTATTGTAAAAGAAGGCAAGAAGGAAACGGTTAGTGATCTTTTGACACATTCTGTCTAGATTACAGGTCAGCCTAGGTAATGGGGAAAGAGAACTCAGATGAATGGCTGTATGTTTTCTTTTTTCTTTTTAAAGATTCAGATAAAACATTATTGCCGAAGATAATATTTTGCATAGTGAGGTTTCACATGATAGGAAGGCCTATCCGTTATAGTCACTGAATCCTTACAGTAACCCTGTAAGGGAGATGAGACATGTTTTATTATCTTCATTTTATATACAAAGAAACTAGGTCACAGATAGGATGATTCAATATCACACAGCAGTTGTGTTCCCCAAACAGATTTCAAATAAACAGGAGAATGTATTCCTCACTCACTCCAATCAGACTTCCACCCCTATCACTTCAGAGCAAAGCTGCACATGCAAAGATCATTGATCGCCTCTATGTTTTATAATGTATACCCTCCCAGCAGCATTGACACAGCTGCTCACTGACTCCAGATTTAAAATCCTCTGAGTTTTTCCCCTACCTTAACTGCTCTTGCTTTTCCTCTGTTCTTTCCTGGAGTGGCCTGCTCCTCCAAATTTTAAATCATGAAGCTTCTCAAGGATTGGTACTAAGCTCTCCTCTTTTAATAATCTGCATGATCTCTCTAAGCATTCCTCACTACTCCTATAGTTTAACCTTAAAATCAATGAAGACATGTTAACTTTTATAAAGGTGATTTTTGTCTTTCTATGCCCCAGAGAATTCACATCAGTCATACCCAAATATTCCCTGTGCAACACATTCATTTACCACTTTGTTAATTTACTCAGAAGTATATATTGAGATTCTAGTATTTTCCTGGTACCATTCTAAGTTTCAGAATGCAATAGCGGGCCAAAGAAGAGGGGGAAGAAAGCTGCCTTCATGGAATTTGTTTAAATGGACAACACAAATAACCAATAAAACTTTTTGTGTAATATGAAGTCACAGTGTGATAAAACCTAGGAAGAAAATTAAAGCATTTGAGAATGGCAATGGCTGTGATGTGCCTGTGCAGGAAGGGGTTGGGGAGGGGTCATGGAAGGCAGAGAAGACAGTTAAGTTCATTATGAATGGAGGAGCCTCATGGCCCTGTGGGTAGAAGGACCGCTTCACCAGAGAAAAAGGGAATTGGACTGAAAGTCAAGAAGATTTGCATTTTATCTGATCTTGCCTCACGGCCTCACATTTATTTTGGGAGAAGTCCCTTAGTTACTCTGGGAGAAATTCTTAGATGATTTTCTGAGGAACCTTTCAGGCCTATGATCTTATTGAAGATTCTGGAATAGATGGGGGTGGAGATGAGGGCTAGATGAGAAATAAAAAATACTGGGGGTTATCACCATTGTTAATTAAACTTTAATATCCAGTTTACATATTTTTATTTTTATTTTTTTTTAAATGCTTTATTTATTTCTAGGAGAGAGAGAGAGAGAGAGAGAGAGAGAGAGAGAGAGAGAGAGAGACAGTGTGAGCAGGGGAGGGTCAGAGAGAGAGGGAGTCACAGACTCTGAAACAGGCTCCAGGCTCTGAGCTGGCAGTCAGCACAGAGCCCGACGCGGGGCTCGAACCCACGAACCATGAGATCATGACCTAAGCGAAAGTTGGACACTTAACCGACTAAGCCACCCAGGTGCCCCAGTTTACATATTTTTAAGTTTAGCCATTTGTCACACATTTTTATTGAGCTTCTATCAATTGCCGGGCACTGTGCAAACTGCAAGAATGCAGGGGTAAAGGAGCTCGGGACCTTTAACCCCACAGGGCTCAGAGGCTAGCTCTTCATGCTTGCCATTCTGGTTGGACACTATTTGGAATTTGTCCTGGTATCATTTTTAACATATCTTTCAGGTCTTAAGTATCTCCTGTACAGTATTTTCTGATAATCTAATGAAGAATGCTAACCAAGAAGCCTTAAATATTTCTCACATAAGTAGACAGATAGGGTAGCGTGAGTCTTCTTGCACTGGCCCTTGATAGTCCCTGTTATTTTTTGAACATTCAAACCCCATTATACAAAAAAAAAAAATCTCAGGTCCTCCAATTCATCAGAATCTTTGTAACAGGCCATTTCGCAGTATGAATGAAAGACACACAATACATTATACAGGGAGAACCTAGAATACATATCAGGAATTTAGGGGACAATAAACACACACCGCTCAGGGAAACCATCTGTGGTAGTATTACTTGGTGCTCAGTAATGTCTGAGTCTCCTCTTGCGTTGGGCAAAGAAGATTAAACTTCCCAGCACTCTGCAATTGGAAGGCGCCATGAGACAAACTGCAGCCAATGAACTGCAAGAAGTGCTATGTGTCACTGCCTTGCTGAAGCATCTAATTGTTAGTCCAAGACTCTACAGTAGTCTCTTTCCCACTGTCATCAGTTAAGGACGCTTACTGTTGAACTGTAGAAATAATGGAGCTTTCATCAACGCAGATGTCCTACTACATGGAGAACAGTTTCCCGAGAACTCTGTACTAGAGAGAAACATTTTTTTTGTGTCTTAAGTCACTGAGATTTGGAGGTTGTTTATTCTGACAACATAATTTAATCTAATCTTACTGATTTATCATCTCTTTGAGTTAACTTTTTACCGTGTCAAAAATGATTTGGAATCTTTGAGAACTGTGAGGATACCCACCAAACAAAGGGTCCATGCAATTTACGTTCATCATTTCCATCACTAACTTCCAAGAGATCAACAGGCATTTTTCCCTTTGCTTATTCTTTTTATGTGGAGCATATGCTAATCTTTCCAGTTCTCAACATGAAAATCTAGATGCTTTAATTTTAGTTGCTTAATCTTCTCTTGCTTTTTAAAAAATTTATTTTATTAAAAAAATTAAAGATTATTTTTTAAGAAAAGTTTTAGGTTTACATTAAAATCAAGAGGAAGGTACAGCGATTTTCCAAATATCCCCTGCCCCTACACATGAATCGTCTCCCTGATTATCAACATAACTCACCAGAATAGTATTTTTTTCAATCAAGGATGAATCTACATTCACACATCAGAGTCACCTCAAATCTATTGTTCACCTTAGGGTTCACTCTTGGTGTTGCACATTCTGTGGGGCTGAACAAGTATCTAGTGACATATTCATCATTATAATATTATATGGAGCATTTTCACTACCTTAAAGATCCTCTCTCTTCTGCCTACTTCATCTTACTTCCCTCCCCTCCTCTTGGCATCACTGATCTTTTTATTTCTCTGTAGTTCTGCCTTTTTCATAATGTTTGGAATCACTGAGTATGTAGTCTTCTCAGATTGGCTTCTTTCACTTAGTTATATGCATTTTAGGTTCTGCCATGGCTTTTCATGGGTTGATAGGTCATTTCTTTTAGTGCTGAATTCCTGCTTTTCTTCCCTCCAGTAACACAGTAACCCCTGTTCATACTGCAAAATTCAACTTGCTGCAGTTTGAAGTTCAGGATTATGCCCAGCTTCACACAGAAAGACTTTGTCCATTAACTTCAGCTGGTTTCATTTTCCACCCTTCTAATTCTGTCAAGTTCATTATTAGTAACCCCCAAATCAAGATCTTCCCTAGCTGGTTTTATTAGAGTTCAGATCTTTCTTATATCTGCTCTATTCCTGTGACATTCTGATGGCTTATTCTCTTCACGATCCCAACCCTTGATAAGGAAACTTTCACATTTCTCTTGCCGAGGCATTCAGTGGACTTCACGCCCTCACATACTGCACTCAGGCAGTACCTGCTTTTTACTGATCACTAGATTACGTTATCAGTTCTCTTTTTTGCTTCTTTTTTATTTTGTCAGAGTTCCTTGCCTTGTGCCAAATTTCTGCTTTAGACTGGAGAGACTTTTTTTTTATTTTCTTCTAAGTAAGTTCTATTAGATACAGGTCTCAATTCAATATAACCACATTTGCTTAAAATTCTTGCTTTGGCTAGAGGAGTGTTAACTACACATATGCACAACTGGGAATGTAGTATCCACACTGAGGTCAAGTGACACAAAATTCTATATTCTAGAATATTCCTGAATGTGTTTACTGCATCTTAGAGCCATCTTAAGAATTCTGACAAAGATGATTCAAAATAATATTCTGGGCTCCTTGATTGAGAAACTTTAAATACATTAATGCAACCATAAATGAGGATCTCAAATACTGTTATTATCATTTCCTGAGTCCAAACTTTTAATGAACTAAATTAATGTAAGGATAAATTCTCATCACAAAGCTCTGTTCCTAACTGCTTAATTTGAATGTATGGTCTGCTGATTGGCTGAAGGAAGTTAACTGAAATTAATTATAAATAGACAATGTGTAAACTATGAGAAATACAACAAGCCTTTGTGGCACAATTCAGTGAGTCTAACAGTAAGTATAGAAAACTAAAACTTCTATATTACATCTATTTAATAACCTTTCTATGCTATTATTTGCCAAAAATGTACACCGATTTTTGTATTTTCAAAGCAGAAGAACAAACTTCCAGGTATTTTACATCCAAAATGTCTCTGACAGTTTTGGACTTATGCCTCTTCCCAACTAGCATAAACTAAATACAAAGAATATTAATTCATTATCTAATCAGTACTTGTTTTTTGCTCTATGTCAGATGATATGCTCAATATGGGAGATGAAGACAAAATAAAAGACTCTTAAGATGTCAAAATGCAGGGGCGCCTAGATGACTCGGTTGAGCATCCAACTCTCGTTTTTGTCTTGTGTCATTTTCTTACGGTTTGTGAGGTTGAGTCCCACATTGGGCTCTGCACTGATAGTTCAGAGCCTGCTTGAGATTCTCTCTCTTCCTCTCTCTCTGGCCCTCCACACTTGCATCTGCACACACATGTGCTCTTTCTCTCTCAAAATAAATGAATAAACATTTAAAAAAAGTGATCAAAGTCTAGTAGGAAGACAGATATATAAATTAAACCATTACAATGTAGTGTGAAAAAAATCCAATATGAGAAATGCTAACAAAATATTACAGAACAACGTAAAGGGACAACTAATTCTAAGAAAGCCAGGAAGGCTTCACAAAGAAGTCACATTTTGGTTCATCAGATCAAGAAGGTGACAGGAGAAACAGATATTTGTGTGTGACACTTTATTTCCAGACACACACACAAAATGTATTGACACAGCTTATTTTATGTGTTAGTAACTAAAAGACTATATGTTGTAAGTTGTAAAAGATGGATGGATTTGTGTTAACCAAGAATGTGAAGATGTGTTCATACTGCTCAGAACTGGGTTGTGGGAAGTTTCTAGAATACAGTAAGTGGTTGGTGCACAAATCACAAAAAGTCAGAGTTGGTAGGAGCCTCGATGACACCCATACCAAGCCCCTGTTTTAGAGGCAGCAGCTTCATCCCAGAGAGGGGGAGATAGCTTGCCCAGTGACATTTATTAGTACAAGCAAACAGTAAAAATATTATAAAAATACTAAATAATGACACTGTAATAAGTTGGTAATATGCATGTGCCTTTGGGGGGATCAGCAAAAGTATGGCTTGAGAAGCGGCCAAACATACACGAAAATAGCTGATTATCTTTGTATTCCATTTATTTAGTTTTCACAAGTACTCCTCATCTCTAAATTTTAAAAACTATTAACCTAACTTAGAATTGCTCTTCAGGGTTTTTTTTTTTTTTTTTTTTGAGGGGGGGGATGTGGCAATTAAATGACAATTATATCCTCCCTAGTAGGAAAGTGTATTAGTTTTCTCTATTGTAAATTTGGTTTCGAGACAGAAAATTAAAAAAAAAATTAAAAAAGATTAGAAACTCTAACTTCAAACCGGTTCTTTTTGAAATGGTGCTGCTTTCCAAAACGGACTTTACCTATTTTGTTTTCTTAGTGCTGGAAACCGTGACTTTTACCGACTATTCTTTCTGGATAGATAAGTGATACAGATTAAAATATGGAAAGTAGATAGAAAGAGGGAGGGGGGAAGGGAGGGAGAGGGAGAGGAAGAGAGGGAGAGAGGGAGAGAAGGGGAGAGGGAGAGAAGAAGAGAGGGAGAGAGGGAGAGAAGGAGAGAGGGAGAGGGAGGGAGGGAGGGAGGGAGAGAGAGAGAGAGAATTTCCTTCTCAATAAGTGAGGTCATCTGGGATTTCATATCCAGTTTTGAGGGAATGGATCCTAGGAATCTGAGCTGAGTAATTGAAATTAGAAGCTTCTGATCTATATCATGAGGATAGGAAGCTATGTTCAGAACTAAAGTCAGAATCTGGAGAAGCCAGAAGAAATCCTAGTAGACAACCAAAGTGAAGGATTACAGGAGCAGAGCAGAAAGGCAGAGCCATGGTGATGGGGAAAAGAGTAAAATGCAGCACCCAAAAATAAGTGATTTCCACGGAGGGTAAGAAGTCCGCAAGCTAAATCCCATCTCTAGCGGCTTATGAAGATGACTTTGAAACTTGACTATGGATAGAGAGGAAGATGTTAAGCACTGAGCAGATTATGCCAATATGCTTGATGCTGATAATGTAAGCTAGAGAGTGCTTTTAAGCCTTTCTGTAGAGATGAGATTTTACTGAAAAAGAAAGTTTTTAGAAGCATTAGGGTTTGGGGTATTTTACTTGATAAGGAAAAAAAATTCCCCTATAATTCTTTTTAAGACTACAGTAGCCCTGCCACCCTAACTCATCTGCAAGGGATATGTCACAAGGTCCCAGTGGATGCCCGAAACTTTGGATAGTACCCAACCCTACTCTTTTTTCCTATACATATACCCCTATGATAAAGATTAATTGATAAATTAGGCACAGTAAGAGATTAACAATAGCTTATAATAAAATAGAATAATTATAATAGTATACTATAATAACTAATATGATTGTAGTCTCATTCTCTCTCAAAATATCTTATGGTATTGTACTTACCCTTCTTGTGCAGATGTGACTTGATAAAATGCCAACGTGATAAGATGAAGTGAGGTGAGTGATGTGGGCACTGTGACATCGCATTAGGCTACTTTTGCCCTTCTGATATGTCACCTGAGAGTCATCTGCTTCTGGACCACAGTTGACCACAGTTGACCCCAGGTTATTGACTCGACAGAAATGAAACCATGGATAAGAGGGGACCACTGTAGTAAAAGGTGGATCTTAGTATCAAAAAAACAAGTTTTTTAAAATGCAGAGAAAGAGCTATCATAATCCATAATCCATAAGAAATCATATTTTGAAACAGTGTTTTGTGCCTCCCGGAAGCATCCAGGAAGGGTTGACCCAATTGGCAATCCAAGTACCAGAGCCAGAAAAGATGCACCCAATATTCAGGAAGAACAAGTACTGAAAGAAAATCCTTGCTTGGACAAATATCAAAGTAAAATGAAAGCAAGGTCTTTAAATGTGGAAATATTGCTAAAGCGTAGAGAGGAGAATTTTTCTGGGTGTATTAGAGTAAAGAAATAAGAATTTCCTAAGGGTGAAACAGTAATTTAATGAGTATTTTGTAAAAGGAATCCTAAGCCAGTAATAAAACATCTTTAAGTTCTATAAGGTGGGGGGTGCTGATAACTCTGGTGTACAAGGTGCTTTAGGGATGAAGAGAAGATTATCAGGAAAACTCAGTGGTTTCATTATTACTGACTTCACTGAAGTTGTTAGATTCCCACACCTAATTTATTCTTTGAAGCAAATAGGTCAGAGGGATTAGGGATGCTAGCTGTATTCTCACAAGACTTTTCCAGATCTCCTGACATTCTATACATGTGAAAAAATATCCAAAAATACATAAATACATAAATAAACAAATAACCATTTTACTCAGATGCATCCCCTGGATTTGGGAGAGTGAAATTACTGAAACATATGAATTCAGATGTTGCTATGCCCTACATTACTTCTGCTATCTGCATAATGAAAGCCAAGCCCCACACTAAATTTTACAGCTGATTTAAGAATAATCTATGAAGATGAAAGGCATCAAGGGAATTATCATATGCTTATAAGTAGGATAGGTGAGTATCATATGCTTATAAGTAGGATACTCAGAATGTGGTAGTTTATCTGTCTGAGGTTTCCTTTTTCTTTTTAAAAAAAATTTTAATGTTTATTTTTGAGAGAGAGAAAGAGAGTGTGAGTGGGGAAGGAGCAGAGAGAGAGAGAGAAGGAGGCGCAGAATCCGGAGCAGGCTCCAGGCTCCAAACTGTCTGCACAGAGCCCTACGCGGGGCTCCAAATCATGAACAGCAAGATCATAACTTGAGTTGAAGTCAGATGTTTAACTGACTGAGCCACCCAGGTGCCCCTATCTGTCTAAGGTTTTGTTGATTCTGTCCTTTACCAGCAGTTCGTACTATATGATAATATGAATGAATTCAAAGATGCAATAAGTGCAAAACATGCCCACTTTACATATTTCTCCTAATCTCTTTCAGCAACTATCCTTTGTTGTCTTAACAAAGGCATTTTGATCTTGGCACCATTTCTTTAAGAGTTGGATGATTTGATGGATTTCTTCAATAGTTAGAGGATCAGGCCAAATAAAGTCTTAATCCATTGGAAAAAATATTTATTTGTTATACATGTGTAGACATGACCATATACTTTAGTCATCTCAGCCTTTCTTGTCTTGCTCCTTTCTCCTTGCTCTTTGTGTACATATTTTCTTGAAATTATCCAAGATACTGTAGCTACATCCCTCAGTTATATTAAAGGTTTGCCTTAAGGGTGTTGCTTGGTGCAAAATTCTTTTTTTTTTTTTTAATTTTTTTAATGTTTTATTTATTTCTAGGAGAGAGAGAGAGACAGCATGAGCAGAAGAGGGTCAGAGAGAGGAGTCACAGACTCCGAAACAGGCTCCAGGCTCTTAGTTGGCAGTCAGCACAGAGCCCGACGCGGGGCTCGAACCCACGAACTGTGAGATCATGACCTA
>JAESUZ010000566.1:0-106755 GCA_017311185.1 Proteles cristata cristata
AATATATAAATATATCAAATTATCATGTTGTACACCTTAAACTTATAAAATGTTATATGTCTGTTATATCTCAATAAAGCTGGAAAAAACAAAATGAGTATAAGTGCCACAACACACAGTATTTTGACACAACAGTCAGTTGCATTAATATATACTAGCAACAAGTCAAACCAAAATAAAAAACACAAAAGCATTATGTTGTACACCTAAAATAATGGAACATTGTGTGTCAACCATACTTCAATAAATAAATTTTAAGAAAACACAATAACATGTACAATGGCTCCAAAGAAAATAAAATCTGTAGGTATGATTCTAACAAAACATGTACAAGATCTATATGCTGGAAACAACAAAGCACTCATGAATGAAATCAAAGACCTAAATAAATGAACAGACACACTGTGTTTATGGTTGGCAAGATTGAACACATGAAAAACTGTCAATTCTCTCCAGATTTATCTATAAGTGCAAGGCAATTTTGATTCAAATATAAGAATGTTTTTTATAGAAATAGATATGCTTATTCTAAAATCTATGCAGGAAGATATGAGACCTAGAATAGCTAAAACAATCTTCAAAAAGAAGAATAAAGTGGGAGGAACCACTCTACTTGATAGTAAAACCTCTATATAACTATGATAATTAAGACCATGTGTTGTTGGTGTAGGACAGACATATAGATTAATGGAACAAAATAGAGAAACCAGAAATAGACCCACACAAATATGCTGAACTGATGTTTGACTAAGGTGTAAAAGTAATCCGATGGCACGAAGATATTTTTTCAACCAATTATGCTGGAGCAATTGGATATCTCTAGGCAAAAAAGTGAACCTTGACCGCAGTCTCACATCTTGTGTAAAAACTAACCCAAAATGGATCATAGATTTAAAGGAAAAACTTAAGGGGTGCCTAGCTGGCTCTGTCAGAAGGCCATGCAACTCTTCATCTTAGCATTGTGAATTGAGTGTAGAGATTAAATAAATCAACTTTTAAAAAAATGTAAAACTTAAAACTATAACACTTTCAGGACAAAAACAGAGGAGAAAATGTTTGTGATCTAGGGCTGGGCAAAGAGTTCTTAGACTTAACATTTAAACACAGTTAATAAATAGAAAAATTAATAAATCGAACCTCATCCAACTTGAAAACTTCTGTTCTATGGGCGCCCATGGGAAGAGGATGAAAAGAGAAACTATGGACTGGGAGAAAATATTTGCAAATCGCATATGCAACCAAGGACTAGTATCTAGCATATATAAAGAACTATCAAATTTCTACTGTAAAAAACATTCCAACGACAAAAATGTACAAAATACATGACGAGACTGTTCACTAAAGAGGATACATAGATGTCAAATAACTATATGAAAAGATGAGAGATATCATTAGATATTAGGGAAATGTAAAATAAAACCACAATGAGATATCTCCATATACCTATCCAAATGGCTAAAATTAAAAGTAATGACAACAACAAATGCTGACCAGAATGCAGAGAAACTAGATTTCTCACCCACTCCTGGTGTGAGTATCAATAGCACAGCCACTCTGAAAAGCATTCAGCCCTCCTTACAAAATTAAACATCGCTCACCATACAACCCAAATAAATAGACTGTTGAGTTTTTATCCCTGGGAAACGAAAACTTACGTTCATGCAAAATCCGTAGACATATGTTCATAGCAGCTTGATGTGTTACTGCCAAAATTTGGGATCAACCCAGATGTCCTATAATGGATGAATGGCTAAACAAGCTGTGATATGGGGCACCTGGGTGGCTCAATGAGTTAAGAGTCTGAGTCTTGATTTTGGCTCAGGTTATGATCCTACAGGTTTGTGAAATGGAGCCCTGCATTGCTCTATGCTGACCATGAAGAGACTGCTTGGGATTTTCTCTCTCCCTCTCTCTATCTCAAAATAAATAAGTTAATTTAAAAAACAAGCTGTGATACATCTAGACCATGGAATATTAATCAGCCACCAAAAAAAAAAAGAATGAATTATTTATAAATGTAAGATCTTGGATGGGTCTCTAGAGAACTATGGTAAGTAAAAGAAGCCAGTCTCAAAAGGTTACATACTGTATGATTCCATGTAATATTCCTAAATAACAAGCTTACAGAAATGGAGAGCAGTTTAGTGGTTGCCAGGGAGTAGGAAGATGGAGAGAGAAGCTGGGTAGGACTGTAAAAGAATAATCCTGACGAGGGGGTACCTGGGTGGCTCAGTCACTTAAGCTTCCGAGTTTGCCTCAGGTCATGATCTTGTGGTTTTCAAATTTGAGCCCTACATGAGGCTCTCTTCTGTCAGCACAGACCCTGCTTCTGATTCACTGTCACCCTCTCTTCTCCACCCCTAACACTTGCACTTGCTCTTGCTCTCTCTCAAAAATAAATAAAAATTAAAAAAAGAATAACCCTGGGGATCCTTGTGGTGCTGGCATTGTTCAGTATTCTGGCTGTGGTGGTGGCCATATGAACCAACACATGGGATCAAATCTCATAGAACTATACACACAGACAAATGGGTGCATGTAAAACTGGTACAATTGGACTAAGGTGGATGGATTGTATCAATGTCAATTTCCTGTTTGTGATATCATACTGCAGTTATGTGTCATGTTACCATTGGGGGTGAAGGGTATTTTGGATCTTTCTGAATTATTTCTTACAATTGTAAATCTGTAATTATCAACAAATAAAAAGTTTTAAGAAATGAGTATGAGATGATATATGCTCTGATGCTCATTTAATAGGGGAAAAAATAAGGAATGGACATAATCCTGTTTAGTTTGGATAAGACCTGCTATGAAGTATAGGTTTGAACTCACCCAAACTGGAGTTCCCAACTCACAAATCAAGACAAATTAACACAGAGATTGCTAGCAGTTATACTAATGATAATGAATCTTTCAGAAAATTCTGGCAGCACCCATATAGAGTTGCCAAGAGTCCAAGAGATCCTGAACAAAAATTGCCCAGTTGAAAAGAATCATTTGATCACAATAAATTGTTTTAAGCTTCAAAAAATTGTTTTAAGCTTTTAAGCCACTAGGTTTTGGGATGGTTTATTATGCAGTAATCAGAATATTACATCAAGCACTGGGACTGAGTGGTTATAACCAAAAGGGAAGGAGTTTTAAATTTCAGTGAGTCTATTGATTTTCAATGCTAGGATCCATCTCTGTCCCAGGCTGTTGTTCCTGAAACCCATTTTCCTGAATACATAGTCTCCAGGCATGTTGGGAGTGATGATGGATGGGGTTGGGGGATGCAGATTCAAAGGAAATTGAACAACCAGTCCTTGCCTTGAAAAACTCAGCCTAGTGAGACAAAACATCAGCACATTAAATGGCATGAGAACAGTTATAAGGCAACAAATCTGCAAGTTCAAACTAATATACTACAGCACAAATTGAATGCATGTGGCAATGTATGGCTACCCAAACAGCAGGATAGAGCTAGACATTTTGGACCCTGAAGGCAACATTTTAGAAAGGGCCCCCTCTCCTTTGTTAACAGTGAAATAAACATCCCCAGCAATGCAGGAGCTAGTTGGATGATATTAACACTTCTGAAGAAAGAAAAGGGAAGTAATTTCCAAGGACAGTTGTTTTTGTTTTAATTTTCCTTTGTTCTGTGTTCCTGATATGTGATTTGGGGCAAGCTACAATTTTCCTGAGCATCCACTTCCTCATCTATAGGCTGGAGATAGCAATCAGAGAGTAGTGGGTTGAAAGTCAGAAAACCTGCCTTGGAATCTCAGATGTATCATTTACTAGCTCCATGACCTTGGATACATCACCTCCCTCCACTCTATCAATTTCCTCTTCTGTGACATGAAGATGTTGAGTTTAATGGTCCAGAAGATCCCTACCAACTCTCATACTCAGCCACAGACAGTTCGCAGTTTGTTGTGAGGGTTTAAAAAGTAAGGATGATGAATATGGAAGTAGTTTGTAAGCCATAAAGATATACAGATGCTAGAAATATCAATATGATCCAGTACAGCACTGGGTGTTGTATGTAAGCAATGAATCATGGGAATCTAACCCTAAAACCAAGAGCACATTGTATACACTGTATGTTAGCTAACTTGACAATAAATTATACTAAGAAAAATAAAGTCATATCCCAGTTAAAAAAAAAAAAAAAAAAAAAAAAGCCCTGTAGCTTTCCTCCAAATTTGGGGGCTTAACATATAAATGGGTACTGTCTGTTAAGGCAGAGCATTTCGGGCCCTTACAGGATTCTTACAATTCTTTGTAACTACCACTCATCAAATAAACATAACTTTGCCCTAGTGTGTCTCAGCCTCAGGAAGGCATCAGCAGTGCTATTGTGATTTCAAGGCTGGATTCTTGGCCCAGCTCAGAATCAGAACTGTAGGAGCTGCGAGAATAGGGGTGGCTGTGGTGGACCACTCCAACTTTTTTTCAAGACCCTTAACAATTAGTAAAGGCCCTTTTCATGGGGGTGTCAGGGCCCTCTTTGTTGGGAGAAAGCAAATTTCTAAATCGTCCCCTCTCCTTCAACACATAAACCCATTTCCACCCTGCTTTTAAGGACATCCAACACTTTTCTAGCTCCAGTGTGGATTTGGGAAACGCCCCGAAATGATAAGCAGCTTGCTGGGGCATAATTTGCGAGGCCAGCTCCTCCGGTGTCCTGCGCACCAGCCCCGGACCCTACCAGGTGCACCCAGAGGGTCCCTGTGCGGGAGGAGAAGAGTTGCGGGCTTCCAGACAGGGAAGGTGGAGAGTAGCCTGGGTCTTCGGGGCGGGCGCGGGTGGTGGGGAGCTCCTAGGTGCATTTTGGCGCAGAGGGGGAGGAGGGCCCGGAGGAGAGGTGCGGTCCCTTTAAGACCCCTACGCTTGCTTAGCCAGAGGAGGGGGGTGCAGTGGGGGCGCTGCGTGATGGGAAAGTCGCCGGCTCAGCCTCACACTTTCTCCCGATTTCTTAACTTTCGGCTGGGGGAACAGAAGTAGAGCCGCCGGGCGGGGGCGGAGACGGGGTGCGGGCTTGCAGCGGCTGCGTGCCCGCGGACTTCCCGCCTGCGCCAGGCGGCCGGCCTCTCAGGCCAAGTGGGGAGCGGGCGGCAGGCGGCGGGCGGGCAGGTGGCCCCGGGCCGCCGCGCCCGCGCCTTGGATCTGCCCCCGGGAACCGAGCGAGCCTCTGCTCGTGGTGTGAGGGCGGTGATGTTTTTCCTCCCACCCACTTTTGAGTCTCCCCTCCCCCCTCGCGCGCACTCTAGCTCTCGCCACAACCTGCGAGCCCCAGACTTCGGAGGAGCACCCCGGGGAGCTGGGAGCGCGTGCACGCGTGGAAGACGGAGCAGGCCAGTGGCCAGGTCAGTGAGCAGTGCCCGATGCCCACTTCCCCTACCTTCCTTTCCAGCCTTTGCACAGGTGGGGTGTCTCCTGTTGGCCAGAGCTGCCCCCTGGACGTTCCTCCAGGGCGCCCTGAGCTCCCCCAACCTGCCACCCCACTGGGCTCTCGGGTCCAGCTGCTAGCGGCCGGGGTTGGAGGTGGGAACCCAGGCACCCGACCATGGCAGGTTAGGGACTCTGGATTTGAACTCACCACTTGCCACTCCCCACGGGGCCTGCATTTCTTTCTCCAGGCTCTGTCGCTTCAGAGGCCACTTGGGTAGCCACCTAAAAGGTTCTGCAGTCCCCTTAGTTATCGCCTGAGTCCCGAGCCTTCTTTCTCCATTGCTGAAGTGCCCTGGACCAGCGGGTGATTAATAAGTGTAAAGTTAATGAAACAGGGCTGACAGGCGAGAGGCTCCTCTGTCCTCTGGACATCTGTCTCATTTTCCGGCCCAGACCACTGGGGTCAGAGCTTGAGACGGAAGGCTCAGGAAGCAACGCATCCCTGCCAGAGTTTAGGGCCTGGAAAGCCTGCCTTCCAGACCCTCCTGACCCTGCCACTAACTCTATGGGAATGGGCAGTTGAATTCTCTGGGATCCAGGGTGGCCATTTGGGAGGTGGAGTTGTTGTAGAGAATAAAATGAAATGATGGATAGCAAGGTGTTTTGCAAGCCAAATGCAAGGCATTGTTTGTCAGTCATAAGCAGCAATGAAGGCATTGCCTCTGGCTGAGAGAGACACCCTGGGCTAGAAGTGCCGTTTGTTCAGCGGCAACCCACCAGCAGCTGAGTTTTTTCTTGTTGGGTGGTAGAGTGGGAAGAGGATTTCAGCTGATTGACGTGGGCCCTGAGACCCCAATGTCTTCTTGTTGTTGGTCAGAAAGAGAATTGCTACCCTGGGGGCTGTCCCAGGAAGACAGTGAATGTGAGATTACGAGGTCAGTCAAGCCTCTCTGGCGGATTAAAGAGACACTGTGGGGTGTGAAGAACTGGCTGATATGCTCATCCCTTAGCCTTCCTTTGGGAATGTCTCTTTGGTTCTCTTCTACCCAGGAGACCTCTTCTGAGAATGCCCGGACTTATGACACTTGATGGTTCAAATTGCCTCACAGTTTCAGCTGGGCAAGGAGCCTCCAGTCCCTTCGTTTGATGCATATGAACTATGTGAATGCTTGTTTCATGGAGGCACCTTCATGGATATACTTCTTTAGATTCTGACAAGTTTCTTGTTCTCTTGTAAAACCTCTTCCTCCTGCCGCCTCTCCAGTGTTAGTGGTGGAATTTTGTTTTTTTACTGGCTTTTTTGACCGGGGCCTGGATACCCCAAAACGTGTGTCTGTGGCTACGTTTCGAAGTAACCTGGAAAAGAGTCCGTGCAAGTTCAATGGCACAACAGCCTGTGTGAAGCAGAGAGTTAATGCAGAAATAACTCCAGTTAACTGGGTCAAAGTATAATTTGAAAAATTAAGGGCAGTTTGGCTCTTTGCAAGTGTAAGAATCGGCATGTTTGTTGAGTATGTTTGCTTAGGTTTATTGCTGCAGTCCCCAAAAATGTCTTGAACCACCTTCCTTCCCCCAAAGGAGAAGTTAAAGGGATAAAGAGAAATTGAACGGGGAGGAGTCCTGGGGAAGGAATTCTTCTCAGTTTATGTTTCAGCACAGAATACAAAGACAGGGCTTCAGATCTTGTAAATCAAAAGTGAATATTTATAAAGCGATTCATTTTCTGATGTTCTCCATCACAGCCTGGGAGGCCACACAGATGACAGGAACGCCAAAAGAGATTAATTGCTCTCTCGTCACCAACTTTTCTATTTGCTCATAACATTAGTCAGGACCCAAGAAAAGCAAAAAATTCTGAGAGCTGTTTTCTTGCCAGCTTGAGTTATGAAGCAATGCTACTGTTCACCTCATCGTCCCTGCCACCCCCGCCCTATCGTACAAGAAAAATAACCGTGTTGGTTCTTGCATGGGGTGACCCGAAAAGTGTGGTTTCAAAACTACCCCCTGAGATCCATACATGATTGTGATAAATTGGATTTTAGGGTTAGAAAATCTCATTTGAAGGCTTGGGGGATAAGCTTATTAAAGTAGGCTCAGAAAGAACTTCGCTGGGGCGGGCAGCTGTGTTAAACTGTTCATGGAAATGATTTGCTTCAGAGGACAGAGACTAGTGATTGAAGCTGGACCACAAGTTCATAGAAGGGACCAAGACATCAGAATCGAGGCCTTTGGGAGGGTAGGAACATGTCCATGATCAGTTCTTCCATTACGTAGCCATAATTTCAAGCAATGGGTTTCAAATTACCCAGATAAGTTCATAGCATTTGAAGTATCCACATCACGGCCCAAAGACCATTGCGTTCTCCAGAATGATCATGCTGCCAGCTCTTTATACTCAGTGTTTAGGTTGGCCTCTCAGAAAAGATCAATGCGCTCAGTTCCCATTCAGGGTTAACCCCAGATTAAAATGTGGGGTTTTTTTTTTTTTTGAACATTTAAATATGTTCAGATCATCCATTTGAAAGGTTTTACAAACTCTAAGTTAGTCTGTGGAAATGACCTGTGACTAGATCAGAGCTCTAGCAAACGTTCTGTGTTCTAAAGCTCAAAAGGTTTAAGAATTTCCACCCCTCAGACTAGAAATGCAAGTTGCCTACTTTTAAGAATTGTAGTTGCTCTGATGGTCTTTGGCACGGTGGGTCAAGGTAAACATGTTACCTATTTAAATTGGTCTAATTTCTTTTGAAGATGGCCCATGATAAAGTTCCATTTCACAATGGACTTCATGTGAGACCATTATGTCTGAGTTGTTAAGGTGTTTAATTGCATCCATTTGCTAATTACATCCGTCTTTTCCAACATAAGCAGCCAAACTGAACATCTTTATAGATCTCCTGGAACACACAGGAGAAGCATTAACCAATCTATGCCTGATCCCTGAAAGATTAATAGTAACAGTAGTCTTGAAGCTGAGATGAGTTAACTTTCATTTCAGAAATGGTTTGGGTCCCGTGCCTATTATTTTTATCTTGGTTGCCAAAGGAGCTGTTTTGCAAACCCATTTCCCTTTTCTCCCAAAGAAAATCTCTTGAGAAATCATCTCTGATTCTGTTAGAAGGATAATTTCAAAATTTATTTTTCTTTTCCTATGACTTGCCTGTAAGGATTTTTAGCCTTAGCATTGGACAGGAATGCGTGTTCATCTGCTTGAATTTCCCTCCATGATCTTTGCAAGACAGGAGAGGCAAGTTCTCTTTCTTAAGCAGGAAAACAATGCTTACACTTCCCTAAATTCTCCAGGATTTCCCCCCCTAACACGTTAAAAGCTTAAGCATTAGTGATCTCCACCAGTTTCAGAGAATCTAAGTCTTTTTTCTGTTTTCTTCCCAGGAGCTTGAATATACCTGGCCCTGACAGGTTTGAGTGGCCTCTTGCCGTGACCAACATGAGAAAAAAGTGGAAAGTTGGGGGCACGAAGTACATCTTTTCCTTGTTGCTGTTCTTTCTTTTCCTAGAAGGAAGCAAAACAGAGCAACCAAAACGTGAGTGTCTTCTGTTTAAAAAACAAGATGCTTTTTTGTAATCTCTTTGAAAATGTGGTTATAATCTGTAGGGATTGTGGTTTACCCTACCATGGCCATACCATTATTCTGTTACTGGTTTATGCGGGAGTTGATAAAACAATGAAAGCTTTGAATCGGGCCAACTCAATTTAGGACTGTTTTTTCTGATTATCATATAGTTTTCATCTCATAAAACACATGACACATTAGCCTATTTTCCTTTTCCTGTTCTAAACTGTACAAATCTCATTCCATTTTACGTAACTCTAGAAATATCTGACAGATGAGCTGGATTTTTTCCCAAATTTCAGACTCTTCAGCAAAGGTTTTCAGTTTATGAAAAAGAATAACACAGAAAAGGAAAAACAAAAAAAAAAAAAAAAGAAAAAAGAAAAAGTAAAGCAGGCCCTGCCTATTCCCTTATGCCGAAAAACGGAAAAGGAAAAAACCCTTAACATGAGCTGGATTCAGATGAAAAATCCTTTGAGGAAATTGAGATTCCAGGGACCATGAGCAAATTGGATGCCGTTTATTGAAAGAACGTCCCCGCAAAGCCAGGGAATATTTCTAGAAAGTCAGCGATCCGTGTGATGGGCTAACACATTGGAGAAAGCGGAGTGGCAGGAAGGGGGGATAATTAACCCTCCTTGCCTCCACGTTTGGGAGATTTGTGCATAACCATCGGCATCCCTGCTCTTGTTACAAGCTTTCTGCTGAAAGTATGAGCCTCAGCTTCTTTGGGCCACTTACAGCCCTCTTTGCAGTGACCCTGGCTCTAAATGTGAAGGAAAAGCCTTAGCTCCAGTTCCCCTTTTCGGCTGCATCAACAGAGGCACAAAATGGAGCTGGTCCAATAGGGGCATTCTCTGCTCCACTGAGCTTATTCATGAGAAGGAACCATGAAAATCTTCATGGTAGGAGCTGAAGTAGCATCTGAAGCCCATCACTTTAACATTTATCTCCTTTATCAGCGGAAGTTTCATAGATCAGGCATGACACTTGCTGACAGGGAGGACAGTGCCAGATCTATTCGAGCACTGTGTACTTCTGCCTCACTATGATTTTCATAGTAATCTCAGTCTTCTTCCCGAGGGAAGCGGTGCTTTTAATTAGGCTTCTGAGCATGAGTGGCCTGGAGATGACCTTGCATGATGGGGACACAAGAGGAAGTTTAACAGGACACAGTACCAGCAAGGAAACTTGGATTGGCCTCTCTCCTGTTTTCCTCCAATGACCTCCTTCTCCTTCCGGAAAGCCCTCCTTTAAGTGGACATGATGGAAAAGTTGTCGATCCATTCTCAGCTCCACTTATAACTGAGCTGTACCTAAAATCCTTGCTCTCTTCGGAAGAAACTTCCCTTGTGCTTGCTTCATCAGCACATATACTAAAATCGGAAGAAACTTCCCTTATGACCTGTTAGTGATGGTGTCATAGGGAAAGCTTGCAACTCTTAGAAGACCATCTCTTCTGGGAGGTCTTCCATAGATATGAAGAGCTGAGGAATACTGTCCATGCAACTTGGAGCTTAATGGACAAACTGAGGAAAAGTAGGACTTAAAAAATATTTATAGGCTCCCAGACTTTCATTTTATAACATTTCCTGCTGCCTGTGAATTTGTCCCAAGTCTTTTGGTTATTTAGTTGGGGTGGAAAGGATTATATAGTGGATGGCCCAGGTCATCAGTTCTGTTCTAGTGTTTCAGGTTTACTGTCAGATGATAAGGCTAAGGTCATTCCCTGAATGAGCCGCTCAGCACCATTCTGTGTGGCCACACCCACTGTCTCAAGGACATGTTCAAAGTTATCTCCACTAAAGGGGGATCTCAAGGCATATGCCCTTTGTATGTTGCCTCCATACATACAGATGCGCACGCACACACACACACACACACACACACACACACACACAAACACACACAAGGTATACACGGTGATTTATATTGAAGCTTCAACAGTGAGAAGGCAGAAGCAGTGGAAATGTCAGTCCATTGGGGAATGGTCATATAAACGATCTATGTACTGCTCTATTATGCTAGTCCTGAAAACATTGCCTATTACAAATTTGATGACCCTAGGAAGTGCTTAATTAACTTATTTTGAAATTTCCTAAATTTTTAAAAACTAGTAATACTCATAGTACAAAACAATATGAAAGCACCCGAGCTTTACAAAGAATGTGTGTCCCTCAGCTACCAACCAGGAGCAGCCATTACTAATAGTTTGCTATGTGTTCTTCCAAACTCTTTTTCTGTATGTTGTAAAAACCTACATAAGTGCAGATTTTTTTTTTCTTTCACGCACATGGGCTATTGTATGTGTTTTTCTGTAACCTTTATTCAGAAGTGTGCCTAGGACATCCTTTAATGTCAGCACATTGCAATATAACAGTACTGTGTTCTTTGTAATGCTAGCAGTTTCCAGTTGTGTAAGTGTGCCATGGTTTACTTAACCAGTCACTAGTCGTAGATATTTAGATTGTCTCCAGTTTTTAGTATTACAACTAAGGCATAAACGAACACCTCCAGGCATGTAGGCAAATATTTGTGGTAAATACTTTGGTCAAAGTGGATATTCGGTGTTAATCTTGGTAAGCACAGTCAAACTATCCTTCAAAGAATTTGTATCAGTTTATACTCCCACCATCTATGTATGAGAGTCCTTTTCTAATTGTTTTACTACAACTTATAATGACTCTTTGTATCTTGGAGCCAATTTAATAGGGGAAATCATACTTCAGGTTTGCTGTGATATTTTCTTATTACTGGAGTGTCTTTGCAATTATTGTTTTTCAATTTTTAATGTTTATTTTTGAGAGAGAGAGACAAAGAGCAAGCAAGGGAGGGACAGAGAGAGAGGGAGGCACAGAATCTGGAGCAGGCTCCAGGCTCTGAACTATCAGCACAGAGCCAGATGCGGGACTGGAACTCACGAACCATGAGATCATGACCTGAGTCGAAGTTGGACGCTTAACCGACTGAGCCACCCTGGCACCCATCTTTGCAGTGATTTTTAATCTAATTTTATTTCTGGAGTGCATTGCCTACTTTGAAGTTAGGTTGCTTGTCTTAGTGGTCTGTCAAAGCATATGTATTAACATTTTGTTATTGCAAATCTTGTTCT
This sequence comes from Proteles cristata cristata, assembly GCA_017311185.1. Taxonomy (NCBI): domain Eukaryota; kingdom Metazoa; phylum Chordata; class Mammalia; order Carnivora; family Hyaenidae; genus Proteles; species Proteles cristata. The sequence continues at coordinate 12,064 of JAESUZ010000566.1, forward strand.
TGACCTTTTGTGTTTAAAATATTATTTTCCCCTTTTGCCATTTGCTTTAAACTTTTTAAGTTGGATCTTCCCATATGGAAGTTTTAAATTTTTGTGTAGTCAGATCTGATATTTATTTCCCTTATGGCTTCTGAATTTCTTCTTGTTTCTCAGGAGACCCATGCCACTCATTCTATTATATTTTCTTCTTCTGATTCCATAATTTGGGATTTTACTCATAGTTCTCTATTTCATCTGAAATTTATCTTTATGTATAGTGTGCAATGGAGAGCTAATTTTTCTTACCTGTGGGTGGTTGGTTCTTGACTTATTTTTGCTCATCTTTTTGCTTCTGTTTATTCTGGAGTTTCCACAATTGGCAAGTATTACTTTAAAATTGTTTTTAATGTTTATTTATTTTTGAAAGAGAAAAAGACAAAGTATGAGCAGGGGAGGGACAGAGAGAGAGAGGGAGACACAGAATCTGAAGCAAGCTTCAGGCTCTGAGCTGTCAGCACAGAGCCTGATGTGGGGCTCAAACCCACATACTGTGAGATCATGACCCAAGCCAAAGTCAGTTGCTTAACTGACTTAGTTACTCATGCACCCCTAGTATTACTTTTAAAACAGGGATAAAAAATCTGCTGAAACTCCAGGAAATGTATAATGTAAGTGTAATAAATAAACCATCACATCTCTTCTTGCTGCATGATGCCATTTTACACAAGGAAGCCAAGGTTTTTTGATCCTTCGTGGGTTGATTTCAACGTAAGTTTCTAGGTCAATGCAGATGCTGTGCAGCCTGTTTGCCCCCTCATCTTGGACATCAGGGTGTTGGTGGGGGGGGGCGGGGGGCGGCATGCCATCATGGCCAAAGATGCTCACTCAATTGGCATAGAATCTGAAAAGGTCTACAGAAAATGCTGCATTTGCAGATCTCTGTTTTCACAAGGAAAGTTAGGGGTGGATGCTGCCACTTGCTAGTAGCTGATTAGCTGTGGTTATGTTCCTCTCACAGGAGACGAGACTGGCTCAGGAACCCAGGAAATACTGATGGTGCATTGAAATGGATGAAGGAGCCATTTGTGGCTTCTATAAAGTGTGTTACTTTCCAGAATCAGCAAGGTTTGAGGTCTTTAGCTGGGGAAGAAAGTCTTTCTGTAACTCCATTATGCTCTGTTGTTAAAGTTGTCGTCAAAGAGGCCAGGAAGCTCTTTTGAAGTTCAAAGGAGCGTAACATTCAGTGCATAATATTCATGCAAATATGGGACAAATGAGCTCAAGAGTTTGCCCCTTTTGGCAGTTCTAACTTAGGTAATGAACTATTGATCAAAGTGAGGTGGAAGAATTGAGTTGTTAGGAATATTCAATTATGTATTTCAAAAGGACCTGCCTGTGCCAAGTCTGGCAAAGTTTCTAGGGAGAGAGATTGTTCATGTATTTCATGGAGTTCATTCCTGCTTTCTAAGGTGAGTTAGCTGGATCTTCTCGCTCATTATTTCTCTTCAGGAGAAAAGCTTCCCACATTCATATTTTGCTAAAGATGGGCCTCCTGTGGAGCCTGCCTGGAGCTTCTCTGTTGTGAAAACCAACGAGAGATGCGTGCGTTTTCCTCTTCCAGATTCTCACTTGGACATTTGAGGTGATCACTGGATAATAGAAAGAAGCAAGCCAAAGAGTAGACCTATTTGCATCTTCAAAGCTTTTGTAGTAGAAGTAGATGAGAGAGAGAATACTTTACATTTAGATACCTCAATGCTTTTAAAAGTACGTTCTTAATTTTTTTTATGTTGAGATGCCAGTGGGATTGGGTATGGAGGCTCTGGCGTTGGCTTCGATCCAAACCCCTGCTCTGTGACTTGCTTCTATACCTTGGAAATGTGACTTAACTTCCCCAGCTATACTTTCCTTCTTACTATAAGTAGGGGACATCCTAGCATGATAATTTTTCAGCATAGTCACTTGAAGAATAAAGATCGTGTACACCAAGTGCCCTGCAACAGTTACTGGTGCAGTTAGGCTTGAATGAGCAGTAGGTCTCAGAGTAACTCTCTTGCAAGCCACATGATATTATCCCCTTAATTTTTCAATAAGAAACTTGAAACCCAGTGAGGTCAAGTCCAAGCCAGAACCGGAACTAAAACCCAGGTCTTCAAATTCCGTGTTCTGCTCACTAGCCCCCAGTTTGCCTCTGGCCGTTCTCTGGGGAAGCTAGTTCATTCTCTTGAATAGAAGCCCAGTCCTTTGCACACAGCAGCCACTTAACACATAAGAGATGATCCAAGGGAATGAATAAAGAACTTTGTAACCAGAATTCCTAAGAGAGGCAGTTTACTATTTGGGAGTTAAAAGGGACAAGTACTAACGTTATTCAGGAACCTAAAGAAGCTAAGCCAAAGGAAATTTGTGAGGAAGGTTAAAAATATGTGCCTTTATGTCCATACTTCTGAGATTTCCCTGACTTCTCAGTAGGATTGGAATGTCCTCAGAGTCCAATGGAAAGAGGACTGTGCTTTAAATCAAGAGACCTGGTTTCTGGTCAGTTCTTTTGCTTGCTGTGTGGTATTGGTTGAGTCATTCATGTTCTCTGAACTAAAGATTCTCAACTTGTAAACTGAGGTTTCTTGCTTTCTGGGTGGCAGGGTAAAGGACACCAGGACAGGCACTGAGGAGTTGGGACAAGGGAAATCAGGGCTCTGGCTTTAGATGCTTGGAGCACACCTGGAGTTTTATCATTGTCACGGAGTCATTTCAAAGAGTATTATTCATTTAAGATTTATAGCCTGCCTGCTTCTAAAAAGGTTAGATGCAGGTTATTTATGAAAGAATAGTCGCAAAGCTAACATTTTTAAAGATGAAATAAAATAGAGCCCCTTTGAAGAATGTAGGAAGAGTAGACGTTTTTAACACCTGGTTTGGTACTTTAGAGTATTCACACTCTAAATTTGTCTTGTGCTTCTGAAAAGATACAAACAGGAGTTTGGGGGCTTTTTGTAAGAGAAAAATTACAGTTTCATCTACAGTGATTATTCCTACTTCCTACCCACTCAGAAGTATTGATCATAGGATGTTTGAATAAAGCACGATTGGATAGTACAAGGATTCCATCTATAACCTTGGTTTCAGAGAAGAAAGAAGAATGGCCTCCCTTTATTGACTCTCTGTAAAGGAAGAGGGCACGTAATAAATTATAACTCGATAAAGATCTTTCTGTAAGTGCTAAGGCAGTGTGGTCCAGAGACTTTTAACTTTGGATGATCTAGACATACATAGACTAAATTGTCAATTACAAGGTGCTCTAAGCAAGCTTTATGTCAACGTGATTTTTTCTAATTTTAAAATAGATGCTCAAAAAAAAAAGTTAAGTCATGTCTGAAAAGTAAGAAGAAAATAAAATACATGGTCATTGTTAACATTCATTAAATGTTTTTAATGTTTATTTTTGAGAGACAGAGAGACACAGAGTATGAGCTAGGGAGAGGTAGACAGAGAGGGAGACACAGAATCTGAAACAGGCTCCAGGCTCTGCACTTTTCGTAGAGAGCCCGACACGGGGCTTGAACTCACAAATCAGGAGATCATGACCTGAGCCGTCATCAGACACTTAACCAACTGAGCCATCCAGGCACCTCTCATTGTTAAACACATAAAAATAAAGAAAACATAAGTCACTGGTAATCTCAATGTGTAAGGAAAACCATAGTTTATTGGTGTATATACTTAGGTTTTTTTTCTATGCTCAGCTATATGTATGTATTTTCATACATAAACATTATTTTACAAAACAAAGCCCTGCCTTGCAACCAGTTTGGTTTATTATGTCACTTCACATCCCATTCTCTAAAATGCACCTGTAATGATGCTATATCCCGTTCATTTGAGTGAAAGCTGGGCGTTTGAGATATCTATCTATCTGTGGCAGGACATGCAAAGTCGATTCTGTTGTGACAGGTTAAGAGCACACATCTTGAATTCTTGACCAAATAGAAAGCAAACCTCCGTTTGCAAACACTTGTGCCACTGAGGTAGTGATAGGAAGAACAAGCCAGAGCTTTGATTTTTACCCAAAGTCCTGTGCCGGATGACATGTAAGAGATGATTTTCGTCAGAAAAATATTCAGGTCAGGTTTCTCCGGGCCAAGCAGCCTTTCTGTAAAAGGATCTCCACGTGGCCTTATAGTGGGGACTAATGAGAATACCATCAACTCCCAGTTATCCATGCTAATGGGAGCCTAGAAGAGAACAAGAAATTGAGATTTTATGGAACATCTCCACTTCTTATCATAGCCAATGGTGTGGTCTTGCTCATGATCAAACCTCTTTGAAACATGGGGTCTTTTCTTCTCATTGTGCTTGCCCACCTGCTAGCAGAAAATTGAAATGCCACAAGGCAGATAGTGGGAGGTCCATGATGGTGACAGGCTGCTCAATATATATGCATTTGAATTAATTTGGGGCAAATGACCTAACAAGTAGCAATAACGTAATTAACCCCAGATAGACAGGAATAGCTTGCATATATAGGATGGAGAATTTGGTTTCTTCCTGGCTTTCCTTTTTCACTGGCCTCCATGACCTGGAAATGAATTCTTAAAGCCCTAAAAAAATCTCAAAGAGACTTCAATCCCAGAAACCCAATTGCAAGAGATATAGGAGACTTTTTTTCCTGTAGCTATTATATCTTGTTTTGCCCTTCCGCCATTCTGCTTCAAGTCTGATAAATGAGAGACATATTTCTGCCTTTATGTTTTCAACCTTATTACAGTGTAGTGTAGAGTAGCCTTTAACAAAACAATTTAAAAGGAATCTGTTTACTTGATTTGTCTGCTCTTATAATGAACAGCAAAGATTGATTTCTCCTCTCTGACTGTATGTGTTATAATAAAATAAATATTATTGGAATACTTGCATGATGATGTGTCTAATAGTTGTTATCAAAAACATTTGCTAAGAATGTTTTCTTGCTTTTAGATCGGTGATGAAGTTACTGACCTTTTGACCTAGTCCTGGATGCTAGACAGCAATGGCATAGTGGCACATTTCTGTTGTTTACTTTTTATTATTGTTTCTGTGAACAGGGGCCCCAAAAGGAGCAGGGATTAAAGCCAGCGGAACCATCTGAGAAAATAGCTATGATGATGCAGGTTTGAAGGTCCACCTCAAATGCTAGCTGCAATTTCTTTGGGACCAAGTTCTCCTCGCAGATACCCTTAGTTAGTGGGAAGGCATGTATTCTCCAGCTGGTATCTCTCAGCTACTGGCAAGTGATAAGCTTACTTTACTTGCCTGTATCTTCTAGAGGTTGGTGAGTCATCATAGTTTTAATAAAATCAGCTCATATGTGCATTTTGTCCAAGATGATCTACTAGGACTTTAGGTGTGGTCAGCTATGCTGTACAACTCATTGAATTATCCCCTGGGGAATGCCAAAAATTTTGGGAAGGTTCAGACTTACAAGCATGTGCTGAAATTGACTTTTATCATCATTTCTTAAGATTGACAACTGTTTCTCCTTGAGAAATCAGCTATAATGGTGCCAGGCACTCAATCCTAGACACCCATGGTAAAACAAGTGTTGGAGATTACAGTATTTACTTTTGTTATGTACTTGAAAAAAATCAGTGCTGGTAATTGCAGAAGCTTTGTTTAGTAATTTCAATGGCATTACTGCTCAACTCCTCATCTGCCTCCAGTTCCTGAATTTGCTAGTTCACGTGTTTGTTCATTTCTATCTGGGGCATAATTGGCCAAATCTTATATTGCTCAGATAATAGGAACAATGACCCTGATGAAAACCTATTATGTTTGCAGTTAGGACCACGTTTCAATCAGAAGTTGGTGTTTGAGGAAGATATATTCATCAAGAAGCATAGTTTGCAGGACACTGGTACTGTCATATGGAAGAAATCCCATGTGAAGATTATGAGGATTAAACAGAATGAAAAAGAACTTTCAGCTGGGCTAATCTATCTTCCCAACTAGATTTCAAACCCTTTGGCAGCATGGGTACTATTTTTTTTTTTTTTGCCTTGTAAACACATTTTTACAAATTATTGATGTATAATTAGCATACAATGTTATATTTGTTTCTAGTGTATATTAAAGATAGAATTACCACATGGTACCCTAATTCCACTACTGGGTATTTACACAAAGAAAATGAAAACACTAATTCAAAAAAAATATGTACCTCTATGTTTATCACAGCATTATTTACAATAACCAAGATATGGAAGCAACCCAAGGGTAGGTGAGTGGATAAAGAAGATGTAGAACACACACGCAGACACATACACAGGAATATTACTCAGCCATGAAAAATAATAAGATCTTGCCATTTGCAACAACATAAATAGACCGAGAGGGTATTATGCTAAGTGAAACGAGGCAGACAGAGAAAGACAAATACCATGTGATTTCACTTATATGTGGAATCTAAAAGACAAAACAAACATGGGTCCTATTTTATACATTGTGGGTTTAGCACTGTGGTAGATACAAAAATGCATAATAAAGTCTGCCAGCTGTACCAGTTTATAGTCTATTTCATTATGACTTGACTTTACTATGGACAACATCTGATTCTTTAAAAGGTGAACAAAGCTGTTTCAAAGGTATAGTGGAAGGATAATTTGAGGAAGTGTTAGGCAAGACTGTATGGAAGCCCTTTATTTTCCAATTTCTAAGAGTGGGTGACCCATACCTTACAACTATGTAACTGGAAAGGCAGAATACTATCGTGGTTACAGTCCTTGGGTCTGAGGCCAGACTAATTGGGTTTCAATCCCATCTCCATATCCTGATGAATCATGTCAACTTGAGTAAATGACCAAACCTACCTCAGATTCCTTATCTGTAAAATGGGACTAATAATGGAACCTACCTCCTGGGGCTGTTGTGGGAATTTAGTGAATTCGTATATGTAAAACCCTTAGAACAAAGCCTGGCTTTTTATAGGAAAAGTGCTCAACAAATATTAGATCAACAAATGCTGTTTTTGTTATTACTGTTATCACCATTCTTGTCTGGCTTTGCCATTTAGGACCGGGTTTCCTTGCTGCTTTTTACACTTATCAGTTTCCTCTTAGACTTTGAGCCATATTTAGAGAAAGAAAATTCGGATCATTCAGATTTCACACTTTGTCCAACAACACTCTTCAGAGACTGAATTTGGGGAGACATGGAGTCTTGACTGAAATAGGTTATTTTTGGTAGATCTCTGGATTTCATGAATATGGTGAGCTCTGATATATTGAAAGGATCCACTTAATAATACTGTCTGTGAAATAACATACCTTAAAGATATTTCATAAATGAGATGACAGTCTGCTTAATAGCGATATGTAAAGAATACCCTCTTTGTGGGGTAAGTATATACTGTTCCTTTGGAAACAGACTTTCCTGCAAATTAAAGCCTTTTCATAATTTGGCTGTGAGTTTTAAAAATATATAAATACACTTGATACCCACACTTTGATAGCTTGTCTTATTTTAGTGGTTGTTTAGTCTTTCAAGGTTCTTTATCTTTTATTTATCCCATTTTCCCCCCAACTAGTAGGGAGTAAATCACCTGACCAAGCAGACCACATAGCTAGCTGATAGTGAAAATTCATTCAATTTCATATTTGAAGTAGGTAGGTTTAAAAAAAATTTTTGTTTTGTTTTGTTTTATTTATTTCTAGGAGAGAGAGAGACACAGCGTGAGCAGGGGAGGGTCAGAGAGAGAGGGAGTCACAGACTGAAACAGGCTCCAGGCTCTGAGCTGGCAGTCAGCACAGAGTCCGACGCGGGCTCGAACCCACGAACCGCAAGATCATGACCTGAGCGAAAGTCGGACGCTTAACCGACTAAGCCACCCGGGCGCCCCTAAAAAAAATTTTTTAACATTTATTTATTTTTAAGAGACAGAGCATGAATGAGAGGTGGGGCAGAGAAAGAGGAAGACACAGAATCCGAAGCAGGCTCCAGGCTCTGAGCTGTCAGCACAGAGATTGACACAGGCCTCAAACCCACGAACAGCGAGATCAGGACCTGAACTGAAGTTGGGTGTTTAACCGATTGAGCCACCCAGGTACCCCTGAAGTAGGTAGGTTTTAATGTCAGCCTCTGAGGGAGCTAATTCAAACAAGTGAAATAATCCAGAATCAAATGCATCAGACACAAGGTTCCATCTCTGCAGTGTGGATTTAAATAAACAAAGTAACTTCTTTATCAGGAAGTAACTGCCTTCCTGATAAAGTAAACTCCGTTTACATGTTAGTGGCTGCAGACCAGTACAAGTAGAACTATTTATGCTAGCCTAATAATGTCCCTTAAATAGCCCCCTTCATCGATTTGCTGCATTATTTTCCTTTTTTTTAAATAAAAATTTATTATATTTGAGAGAAAGGGAGAGAGAGAAAGAGAGAGAGCACATGAGCAGGGGAGGAGCACAGAGAGAGGGGGACAGAGAGAATCCCAAGCAGGCTCCATACTGTCAGTGCAGAGTCTGATGTGGGGCTCGAACCCACAAACCATGAGATCATGACCCAAGCCAAAAACAAAAGCCAGATGCTTAACCGACTGGGCCACCCAGGCGCCTCAATGGATTTGCTTCTAAGCGTATACCCAAATTCTTTGTGAAACAGTGTCTAGAAAAGTTGTATATGTGACAGGCAAATCAGATGTTGGAGAGCGAGTCTATAAATTTATTGTAGAGAAACAGTCACCTCTCACCCACATATGGAAGGTAGCAAATGGTGCCTTATTTGGATGTTTGTTTTGGGAAATTCATGATCATTTGTTATTGGTTAAAGATGATGAGCTTGTTAAAATATTTCAAGTATTTCCTACTCCATTCTAGAATATTGTATATTGACTCATTAATTTGTGTCAATAGCAAGAAAATTGTATTTCTAAGACTTGGCTGAAAAACATACAAGTTTTGCCTAAAAAGTAATTTTTATTTTCTGGGTTCTTTCAGTTAATAAACAGTTTTGAACATCTACTCTTAGCCCAGAAATGTAGATTAATATAACAATGCTAACAATAATAGTAATATCACAAAAGAGGAAATAAAAATATTTACTGAAAGTGAATACATATTCAGCTTTCCTGATAAAGAAATACTTGTTCTGTTTTTCACTACCAAGTTGGCAGTTTTATTTTATTTTTTTTAAAAAAATTTAATGTTTATTTTTGAGAGAGAGAGACAGAGCCTGAGCAGGGGAGGGACAGAAAGAAAGAGAGAGAAGGAGACACAGAATCCAAAGCAGGCTCCAGGCTCTGAGCTGTCAGCACAGAGCCCAACACAGGGCTCGAACTCACGAACAATGAGATCATGACCTGAGTTGGACACTCAACTGACAGAGCCACCCAGGCACCCCCCAGTTTTTTATTTTAATTCCAGTATAGTTAAGATACAGTGTTGTATTAGTTTCAGGTGTGCAGTATAGTGACTCAGCAATTCTATACATTACTCAGTGCTCATCATAAGTGTACTCTTTAATCCCCATCACATATTTCACCCATCCCCTACCCCGTCCCCTCTGGTAACTATCAGTTTGTTCACTATAGTTAAGAGTGTGTTTCTGGTTTGACTCTTCTTTTCCTCTTTGCTCATTTGTTTTGTTTCTTAAATTCCACAGATGAGCAAAATCATATAGTATTTGTCTTTCTCTGACTGACTTCACTTAGCATTATAATCTCTAGCTCCATCTATGTCGTTGCAAACAGCAAAATTTCATTCTTTTTTATGGTTAAATAATATTCTTTTTTTTAAATTTTTTTTAATGTTTTATTTATTTTTAGGAGAGAGAGAGAGACAGCATGAGCAGGGGAGGGTCAGAGAGAGAGGGAGTCACAGGCTGAAACAGGCTCCAGGCTCTGACCTGGCAGTCAGCACAGAGCCCGACGCGGGGCTCGAACCCACGAACTGCGAGATCATGACCGAAGCGAAAGTCGGACGCTTAACCGACTAAGCCACCCAGGCGCCCCAGGTTAAATAATATTCTGATATATATATGTCAGATTTATATATATATAAATCTTCTGCACAGTGAAGGAAACAATCAACAAAACTAAAAAGCAACCTACTGAATGGGGGAAGATCTTTGCAAATAACATCTGATAAAGCATCAGTATCCGAAATATACAAAGAATTTATATAACTCAACAACCAGAAGACAAATAATCCAATTTAAAAATGGGCGGAAGACACAAACAAACATTTCTCCAAAGAAGACATTCTTAGGACCAACAGGCACATGAAAAGATGATCAATATCACTCATCAACAGAGCAACAGAGAAAAGCAAACCACAACTGCAGTATCACCTCATACCTGTTAGAATGGCTAAAATCAAACACACACACACACACACACACACACAAAGATGGAGCACCTGGGTGGCTCAGTTGGTTGGGCATCTGACTCTTGATTTCTGCTCGGGTCATGATCTCTTGGTTGTGAAATTGAGCCCCATGTCAGGCTCCACACTTAGTGGAGCTTGGGATTCTGTCTTTCTCCTTCTGCTCTCTCTCTCTCTCTCTCAAAATAAGTAAACATTAAAAAGAACACAAACACCAAGTTTTGGTGAGGATGTGAAATCAAAGGAACCCTCATGTGTTATGTGTTGCTGGTGGGAATGCAAACTGGTGCAGCCACTGTCGGAAACAATATGGAGGTTCATCAAAAAGTTAAAAATGAAACCACCCTATGATTCAGTAATCACACTACTGGGTAGTTACTCCCATAACTACTACAACAGGAATTCAAAGGGATACATGCACCCATATGTTTATTTCAAAATTATTTACAATAGCCAAATTATGGAAGAAGCCCAAATGTCCAAACTGGCAAAGTATTAAACAATTTAATTATCCAGTGTTGTGCATTCTCACCTTCTGCTAATGGGACAGTAAATTAGTATAATGTTTCTGGATGGCAGTTAAACATTTGAATGCACTCAAAACTTTTGACCCAATAAATCTACTTCTAAAAATTTACATTAAGAAAAATAACCAGTGTTATATACAAAAGTTTATATACTAAGAATTTGTTTTAAAAAAAGAAAAGGAAACAGCCTAATCTCCCCAAAAAGGGGATTGGTTAATAAATTGTGGTTCAGCTGTGTTGATGTAGAATCTAGTCACCAAGCATAAAGTATAAGGGAAATATTTAATGGTCCCAAAATATTCAGGATATGCTAATTTTAGAATAGTTTACAAAACGTATGTGCTATATGCTGTTAATTTTGTGACAAAACCTTTATACATACAATGCATAGAAAAAAATGGGAAAGAGCTTCCGGTTTCTGGTCTGACATACAAAGAGCTTAGAAGTTGTCACTCCCATTGTCACAAGAAAAAAGCTGAAGGAATGACTCCTCTTAAATCAGTTAGAAAATTGAGGTCACAGGGCAGGCTGCTCAATGTTTTTTACTCTGAAGTCTAGAAAGCCTGGTGAATGTAATCACCACTGCTGGACCTTGGTAGGAGCAAGGGTAATTGACTAATTGCTGGAGATCAAGTTTGAACTACCTTGAGAGAAAAACTTCTTTTTGTCAGTTTCACCCCTAGGAGCCCCATCAAGTTCTGAGGGTGAAGACTGGAGAAAAAAAAATTCTTTGGTGCTGAAGGCACAGGAGGGAAAAAGTAACCATTCTGAAATAAGCCGGAAGTTCTTTGTTCTCCTGAATTAAGGCCTGCCCTCAAGGGAAATGATTTTACTAGAGCCTAACAGATTTGCATTTTATCAGAGCCTAACCAACTGGGTAGGAGGAAAATGCCCAACTCCACTAACCTTCCTTCTTATCTACACTGGTACGGAAGAGCAAACCTAACTAACAGTTTTGAAGGTCACACCTCAGAGACACAGGCTCACTTAAAGTCTGAAAACTAGGGGCACCTGGGTGGCTTAGTCGGTTGGGCGTCCGACTTTCGCTTAGGTCATGATCTCGCAGTTCGTGGGTTCGAGCCCCGCATGGGGCTCTGTGCTGACTGCCAGCTCAGAGCTTGGAGCCTGTTTCAGAGTCTGTGTCTCCCTCACTCTCTGACCCTCCCCTGCTCATGCTGTCTCTCTCTCTCTCTCCCCTAGAAATAAATAAAAATATTTTAAAAAAATGTCTGAAAACTAATCATATATTTATAGAATGCTTCTTTGTCCCACCACCTTGCCACAATTAACCACCATATCAATAGAGAGCCTTGTAAAACAGGAGATTACAGCTGAAAGAACTACCCACCTCAGACATTATTTAAGAAAGAGTATTTAGGGAAGCCCAAGACAACAGAAGGGAAGTAAACAAGGACATTAGGGCGAATTTTACCTCTTACATCCCAGCAATAATAAAGAGTGAATGGAATTAGGATTCCTAGCTAGATTAACATAAAACCTCATACTGAAGGTGTATCTACCTTAGTTTCTTTTATCCAATACATCATGTCTGACTTTCACAAAAAAGTAAAAGGTACTGTAAAAGGCAGAACAAAAACAAACAAACAAAAAACCAGCCACAGTCTAAAGACACAAATCAAGCACTGGAATCAGACTCTGTTATAGAAGATATTTTGGAATTATCGGACTGTGAATTTAGAGTAACTATGAGTAATATGCTTTGGACTCTAATGGGTAATGGGGCTAATATGCAAAAATATAAGGGAAATGTAAACGAAGAGATGGAGACTCTTAACAAATGGAAAGGAAATGTGAAAAATTAGGAACACTGTAAGAAATGAAGAATGCCTTTGATGGGCTCATCAGTAGATTGGACATGATGGAGGAAAGAATCAGTGAGCTAAAGATATTCTGATAGAAACTTCCCAAACTAAAATAAAAAGTTAAAAAATGAAGAAAAATGTAACAGAATATCCAAGAACTGAGAAAAAATTACAAAAGGCTTAACATATGTGTAACAGGAATACCAGAAGGAGAGGAAAGGAATGAAAAAAAAATATTTGAAGTAATAATGGCTGAGAATATTCCAAAATTAATGACAGACACCATAACACAGATCCAGGAAACTCAGAGAATACAAAACAAGAAAAATATGAAAAGATCTATACCTAGGCATATCATATTCAAACTGCAAGAAATCAAAAACAAAGAGAACATCTTGAAAGCATCTGGAGGAAACATACATTACCTATAGAGAAACAAAGATTAAGAATTACATCTGATTTCTCTCCAGAAACCATGCAAGGAAGACAATTAAATAAATTATTGAAAGAAACTCCCACCAACCAAGAACCTAGAAATCTGTGTCCAACAAAATTATCCTTCAAAAATGAAATAGAAGTAAATTTTCTCAGGCAAAAATGAAAAGAATTTGTCACCTGCCTAAATGTTAAGAGAAATTTTTCAGAAAGAAGGAAAATGATATAGGCCAGAAAGTGGGATCTCCATAAGGAGAGGAGGAGCATTAGAGAAGAAATAAATAAAGGTAAAATAAACTCTTTAACTTTTCATATTCTGAACTAAGAAAAAAATTGTTCAAAATAATCATAGCAACAATGTATTGAATGATTATAGCTTCTGAAAAAGTAAAATGAATAACAGCACCCTTATACAGGATGCGAGAGAGGAAAAGAGTACTTTGCTGTAAGGTACATGCACTACCTGAGAAGTAATATAGTGTTTTATGGATTTAGATTAATTGTAAATGTATATTGAAAACTCTAGCCCTACCACCAGAATTTTGTTCAAAATAAATATAATTGATATGCTAAAAGAAGGGAGAAAATGGAAGAGAAGGAAATGCCCAATTAAAACTAGAGAATGCAAAAAAAAAAAAAAAAAAGTGAAACCCTACTCACACCAAAGAGAAAATCAAGGTCAATGAATAGAAAACAATTACAAATATGGTCAATCTGAATCCAGCTATGTCAACAATCACTTTAAGTGTGAATGGTCTATACACATCAATTAAAAGAGAGTAACAGAGGAGCTCCTGGGTGGCTCAGTTGGTTGGGCGTCTAGCTTCGGCTAGGGTCATGGTCTCACGGTTGGTGGGTTCAGGCCCTGCGTCGGGCTCACGTCGGGCTCCATGCTGACAGCTCAGAGCCTGGAGCCTGCTTCGAATTCTGTGTCTCCCTCTCTCTCTGACCCTCCCCTGCTCATGCTGTCTCTCTCTCTCAGAAATAACTAAAACATAAAGAAGAGAGAGAGAGAGAGTAACAGAGTAGATAAAAAGAAAAAAAACATGACCCAACTATATGTTGTCTACAAGAAACCCACTTTAAATATAAAGGCATATGTAGACTAAAAGTAGAGGGATGGTGAAAGCTATAGCATGCTGACACTAATCAAAAGAAAGTGGGAGTAGCTATATTACTTTCAGACAAAGCAGACATTGAGAGCAAGGAAAATTATGTATATGCACCTAATAGGGCATCAAAATATGTGAGGCAAAAACTTTTAGAGCTGCAAGGAGAAACAGACAAATCCACTATGATAGTTGAAGACTTCTACAACTCTCTATTAATAATTAAAAGTTCCAGAAGACAGGGGCGCCTGGGTGGCTTAGTCGGTTGAGCGTCCGACTTTCGCTTGGGTCATGATCTCGCGGTTCGTGGGTTCGAGCCCCGCATCGGGCTTTGTGCTGACTGCCAGCTCAGAGTCTGGAGCCTGTTTCAGTCTGTGACTCCCTCTCTCTCTGACCCTCCCCTGCTCACGCTGTCTCTCTCTCTCTCTCTCCTAGAAATAAATAAAACTTCAAAAAAAAAAAAAAAGTTCCAGAAGACAGAAAATCAATAAGGATATAATTGAACTAAACAGCACCATTAATCAACCAGATCTAATTGAGTTCTACAGAATATTTCACCCAAAAGTAGAATACAGATTTTCCTTAAGCTCATGTGGACCATCCACCAAGATGGACCACATTCATGGGTCATAAAGCACACCTTACCAAATTATAAATAGTAGACATTATACAAAGTATCCTCTCAGACCACACTGGAATTAAGCTAGAACTCAATAATAGAACAAAAGCTGTAAAATCCCCAAATATTTAGAGATTAAATAATACAGTTTAAAAAAGCACATGGGTCAAATACATCTCAAGAGAAATTTAAAAATATTTTGAATTCTATGAAAATAAAATAGAACTTAATCAGAACTCACATGATGCAGCAAATGCAGTGTTTAGGGGAAATTTATAGTGTAGAATTAATATATTAGAAAAAGGAAAGATCTAATGTCAACAATCTGAACTTCACCTTAGGAAACTAGAAAAATTGGAGTCAATCAAATTCGAAGTCAGTAGAAGTAAATATTAAAAAAATTAAGCAGAAATCAATGAAAATGAAACCAAGGAACCAATAGAGAAAAATCGATGAAACCAAAACTGATTCTTAGAAGAGATTCATATAATAAACATCTAGGTTAGATGGTTAATAACAAACATCCAGGTTAATTAAGAAAAAAAAAAGAAGACATAAATTACTAATACCAAAAATGAAAAGAAAGGCCATCACCACTATTAATCCGTGGACACCAAAAGGATAATAAAGGATTATAATGAACAACTGTGTACACAGATTTGATAACTTAGAAACTGAATGAATACCTTGGAAGATGCATTTAACAAAACTCATGCAAGAAGTAGTCTGAATAGCTTATATCTATTAAAGAAATTGAATCAACAATTCATCGTCTCCCAAAACAGAAAGCACAAGGCCCAGATGATGAACTGGTAAACTTGACCAAACATTTTAGGAAAAACTAAATGCCAACACTCTGCAGTGCGTCTTAGAAGATAGAAGCAGAAGGAACACTATCTTACTCATTCTATGACGCCGATACTACTCTAAAACCAAAACCAGAAAGAGATGTTACAAGAAAGGAAAATCACAGGTCAATATCTTTTATGTAAAAATTCTTAACAAAATATTAGCAAATGGAAACTAACAGTGTAGAAAAAATGCACAATTTATGGAATTTATTCCAGGAATGCAAGGCTTTTTCAGCATTCAAAAATCAACTAATGTAGAGACACCTGGGTGGTTCAGTCGGTTAATCGGCAGTTTCAGCTTAGCTCATGATCTCTCAGTTCGTGGGTTTGAGCCCCTCATTGGGCTCTATGCTGACAGCTTAGAGCCTGGAGCCTGCTTCATATTATGTGTCTCCCTCTCTTTCTTCCCCTCCTCAGCTCGCACTCTGTATCTCTCAAAAATAAAATAAAATAAAAAAATGTTAAAAATTAAAAAAAATTAACTAATATAATCCATCACATCAATAGGCTAAAGAAGATAAATCCCATGAATGTATCAGTAGATGCATATACAAAGCATTTGATAAAATCCAATGCTATCCAGCAAACTAGGAATAGAGGAGAATTTCTTCAACTTCATAAAGAACATCTACCAAAAAATCTATAGCTAACATAACACTCAGAGAAACCAGGTGCTTTTCTCCTAAGATCAGGAACAAGGCAATGATGTCTTCTCTCACCACTCCAATTCAACATTGTACTTGAAGTCATAGCTAATGCAATAAGATGGGAAATGGAAACAAAGCATATAAATGGTTAGAATGAAGAAATAAAACTACCTTAGTTCACAGATGACATAACTATCTATGCAAAAAGTCCTAAAGAGTTAATAAAAAACCCTCCTAGACTTAAGCTATTATAGCAAAGTTGAAGGACATAAGGTTAATATTAAAAAGTTAATTGCTTAACTCTCTGTTAGCAACAAACGACTGGAATTTGTAATTAAAAACACAATGCCTTTTACATTAGCACCAGAAAATAAAAAATATTTAGGTATAAATCTAAGAAAATGTGTGCAAGATCTCTGTGAGGAAAACTACAAAATTCTCAGGGAAGAAATCAAATAAATGGAAATATATTCCATTTTAATGGATAGGAAGATCCAATATTGTCAAGACACCAGTTCTTCCCAGCTAGATCTATAGATTCAATATAATTCAAATCAAAATCCTAGCACTTTTTGGAAATAAACAAAGTGATTCTAAGGTTTCCATGAAGAGACACCAAAGACCCAGAATTTCAAGCAAAATGAAGAACAATAAAGTTGGAGGACTGACACTACCCAACTTCAAGACATTCTAAGAGCTACATTAATCAAGAGAGTGTGGTGTTATTGAAAGAAGAGACAAATAGATCAATGGAACTTAATATAGAGCCCTGAAATAGACCCACACAAATATAGTGATCTCTGACAAAAGGAATAATGACATTTTACTGGAAAAAGGATAATCTTTTCAACAAATGGAGCCAGAACCACTAGACATCCACATGCAAGAAAGAAAGAAAGAAAGAAAGAAAGAAAAAGAAATGTAGACACCGACCTTAAACCTTTCATAAAAATAGCTTGAAATAGATCAAAGGTCTAAATATAAAATACAAAAGTATAAAACTTCTAAAAGATAACATAGGAGAAAATCTAGGTGACCTTGGATTTGGTAGTGAGCTTTTAGATATAACATCAAAAGCATGCTCCATGAAAGAAAAAATTGATAAATTGGATTTAATTAAAAGTAAAAGATTTTGCTCTGGAAAAGACACTGTTGAATAAGCGAACTGAAGGAAATATTTGCAAAACACTCATCTGATAGAGGACTTGTGTCCAAAATTTGCAAAGAACTATTAAAACTCTCTCTCTCTCTCTCTCTCTCTCTCTCTCTCACACACACACACACACACACACACACACACACACACACACACACAAAACAAAAATTAAAGGAAAGAAAAGAAAATGACTAACCCAATTAAAAGGCCAAGGAGCTAAACAGACACCTCACCAAAAAAGATATACAGGTGGCATATAAGCATATGAAAAGGTACTCCAGGGGCACCTGGGTGGCTCAGTCGGTTAAGTGCCCGACTTTGGCTCAGGTCATGATCTCACAGTTCGTGGGTTCGAACCCCGCGTCGGGCTCTGTGCTGACAGTTCATAGCCTGGAGCCTGCTTCAGATTCTGTGTCTCCCTCTCTCTCTGCCCCTCTCCCACTTGCTCCCTGTCTCTGCCTCTCAAAATAAAATAAAGGCATAAAAAAATTTTTTTTAAAAAGAAAAATACTCCACATCATATGTCATTAGAGACTTGCAAACTAAATTAACAAATTAGACACTGCCACACACCTATTAGAATGGTTATTACCCGAAATATAGAGAACACCAAATACTCGTGAGGCCATGGAGTAATAGGAACTCTCAATCACTGCTGGTGGGAATGCAAAATGGTATAGTCACTTTGAAAGACAGTTTGGAAGTCTCCTACCAAGCTAAATATCATTTTACTATGTGTTCCAGCAGCCATACTCTCAGGCATTATCCAAATGAGCTGAAAACATGTCCACCCAAAACCTGCTCGCAAGTGTTTAGAACACTTTTATTCACAATTTCCAATAATTAGAAGCAACCAAGATGTCCTTCGGTAGGTGAATTGATAAATAAGCTGTACATCCATAGAATGGAATATTATTTACTGACAAAATAAATGAGCTGTCAAGCAATGAAAAAAAAAACATGGAGTAACCTTAAGTGGATATTTCTAAGTGAAAGGAGCAAGTTTAAAAAGACTTCACACCTTACGATCCCGACTGTATGACATCTTGAAAAGACAAAACTATAAAGACAGTATAAAAAGTTCAATGGCTTTCAGGAGTTGTTGGGGGATAGAAGAGGGAAGAGATAAATAGGCAGAATTCAGGGGCTATCTTGGGCTCTGAAACTATTCTGTGTGATACTGTAAAGTTGGGTATATATCGTTATACATTTGCCATAACCCATACAACTACACAAAACAAAGTGCATGCTCGGGTAAACCATGTGCTTTACTTGATATATCATTATTGGTTCATTAATTGTAACATGCACTACACTTAACATAGGATGTCAATAACAGGGGAAGCTGGGGTTGTGAGGTCAAGAGAGGATGTATTGAAACTCTCTGTACTTTCTGCTCAATTTTTTTGTAAACCTTAAAGTGCTTCAAAAAAGTAGTCTATTGATTAAAAAAAAGAAAAGAAAAAAAGTGACATTATAGAATTGTAAAAGTGATTATCTTCTGGTAGCACAATTCTATGTGATTTTTCTTTCCTCTCTTTTTAGTCTTATTTATGTATAATTTACAGGCAATTCACCCTTTTTCTAGGGTAGAGTTTTGTGAGTTTCAACAAAAAACATTCTGCTGTGAAGTCACCATCAGAATTAAGATAAAAAATGGCTCCATCACCCAACAGATTTACTCTGTGCTCCTTTGTAGTTAAAATTCTTCCCCCCACCCCCTGTCCTTGGTAACTGGATCTGCTTTCCTTCCCTATCGTTTTGCCTTTTGTGGAATGAAAATAATTGGAATCATACCCGCACATGGACTTTGAGTCTGGCTTTATTCATGTAGCATAATGCTTTTGAGATTCATCTGTTTGTGTGCCTCAAACATTCATTTCTTTTTATTGCTGACTGATATTCCATTGTTCGCATGTTTACAAATTTATCATTTAAAGGACATGTGAGTTGCTTTTAGGTTTTATTGACAATGAATAGACCCGTTGTAAACATTCTTGTACAGGTTTTTGTTTGAATATACATTTTTATTTCACCAGGGAAAGTGCCTAGGAGTGGGATTATAGGGTTATATATATAATAAGTGTAGTTTTAACTTTATAAGAAACTGCCAAGTTGCTTTCCAGGGTGGCTGCACTACTTTGCATTTCCACCAGCAAAGTATGAGGAGAGTTCCAGTTGCTTCACATCCTCACCAACACTTAGTATGGTTAGGTTTTTTGAGTTAGGTGACTAGTTTCAATTTGCATTTCCCTGCTGATTGATTATGTGTTTGATATCTGTGTATCTTCTTTGGTAAAGCGTCAGTTCGAATTGTATTCCTATTTTATTTTATTTTATTTTTGAGAGAAAAAAGAGAGAGAGGGAGCACATGGGGGAGGGGCAGAGAAAGAGAGAGAGAGAGAGAAAGAGAGAGAGAATATTAAGCAGGCTCCACGCTCAGCTTGGAGCCTGACGTGGGGCTCGATCTCATGACCATGAAATCATGACTTGAGACAAAATCAAAAGTCAGATGCTTAACCAACTGAGCCACCCACATGCCCCCAAATTGTATTCCCATTGTAAAACATGGATTGTTTGTTTCCTTATTCTTAAATTCTGAGATTTCTTTATATATAAGGCTTTTATCAGAAATACGATTTGCAAATAATTTCTCTCAGCTCATGGCTTTTCTTTTTATTCCCTTAACATTCTTTCAGAGGCAGAAATGCTTAATTTTGATGAGGCCTCTTTTTAATAATATTTCTTTTAGGGATTGTAGTTTTGGTGTCATATCTGAGAAATCTTTGCCTAACCCAATATCACAAAAGTAGCCTTCAGTGTTTTCTTACAAAGTTTTAACATATTAAAAATTTACATTAAAGTCTATCTGTGATCCATTTTGAATTAATTTTTGTATGTGGTCTGAGATATAGATTCATTTTCTTTCATGTTTTGTATATGACTATCCAAATGTTCCAATAACAGTTGGTGAAAAAATACTGTTCCTCCTTCATACATTTGTTGAAAATCAATTGACTATGTAAGTGTGGGTCTATTTTTTGACTCATCATTCTATTCTATTGATATATTTGTCTAAACTTTTGCCAAAATCACATTGTCTTAAAAATTATAATTTTACATTTTCTTGAAATGACATCATATGTGTCCTCCCAAATCATTCCTTGTCAGAATTGTTTTGGCTATTCTCCTTTAACTTTCCATATAAATTTTGGAATTAAATTACCAATTTTTACAAAATATCTTGCGAATACTTTGTATTAGGTTTCATTGAATCAATAAATCACTTTGTGGGGAATTGACATCTTTGCAATATTGTGACTTCCAATCCACAAACAAGGTATACCTCTTCATCTTTTAGGCCTTCTTTCACTTCCTTTACTGTCGCTTTGTAGGTTTCTGAGTACAGTTCTGGTGCATATCCTGTTAGAGTTATAGCTCAGTATTTCCATGTTTTGAAGGAGCTGTTGCAAATGGTACTTTTTCAAATTGCAGTTTCTTTGCTTTTTGAATTCATTTATTTTTGAGAAAGAGAATGAGTGAAAGGGTGAACAGGAGAGGGGCAGAGAAAGGGAGAGAGAGAGAGAGAGAGAGAGTCCCAACCAGGCTCTGCACTGTTAGTGCAGTGCCTAATGCAGGGCTCAGTCTCACGAACCATAAGGTGGTGACTGGAACTGAAATCAAGGGTCAGATGCCTAACCGATTTAGCCACCCAGGTGCCTCTCAAATTTCAGTTTCTAATTGTTCATTATAGAATATATTAGCATAATCGTCTTTTGGATATTGGCCTTGTATCCTGTAATCTTGCTAAATTCTCTTAACTATTTCTAGTAACTGTAAATAGATTCTTTGGGATTTTTCTTTGTAGATGGCCATATCTATTAATAGAACAGTTTTATGTTTTATTCTCCAGTAGGCATACCTTTTCCTTCTTTTTCTTACCTGATTTCACTGGCGTGGATCTCCACAAAGCAGTGGAGCAGATACCCATGCATGACTCCCAATCTCAGGGAAAAAGTGTTCTCTTTTTCCATAAAGTATGCTGTTAGCTGTAGATTTTTTTGAAGATGCCCTCGTTAGGTTGAGGAAGGCCCTCTTCTAAAGCTTTGCTGAGAGTTTCTGTCACAAATGAATATAGAATTTTGTCAAATGCTTTTCTGCATCTATTGTGATTATCACATGATTTTTCTTCTCCAGTTTGTTGATATGATGAATTATGTTGACTGAATTGTGAGTATTGTGAATTTTGAATTAGCCTTTTTCAGGATAAATCCCCACTTTCTCATAAAGTATTATCCTTCTTATGTATCCTTGGGTTTAATTTACTAAAATTTTAGTGAGAATATTTGTGTCTATGTTCAGGAGGGATGTTGGTCTGTAGTTTTATTTTTGTTCTTGCAATATCTTTATCTGGTTCTGATGTCAGTGTCATTCTCACATCAATGATGCAGTCCCTCCTCTTCATTTTTCTGAAGTGTTTGGTAGAATGTTTGATAGAATTCACTAGTGAAGTCATCTGGCCTTGGAGTTTTCTTTGTCACAAAGTTTTTAACTACAGATTCAAGTTCTTTAAAAGATATATGAATATTCAGGTTATCTAGCTCTTCTAGATTGAGCTTTGGTAATTTGTGTCTTTCTGAGAATCCATCCATTTCATCTAGGTTGCTAAATTAAATAGCATAAAGTTATTCATAATATTCTTTTTTATCCTTTAAAAAAAATCCTCTCTGTTGTCCCTCATATTGGGAATTTGCATCTTCCATATTTTTATCGTTGCTGATTTTGTGAGAGGTTTATCAATTTTATGGATTTTATTTAAAAATAAATAAAATTGTAGGGACGCCTGGGTGGCTCACTTGGTTGAGTGTCTGACTTCAGCTCAGGTCATGATCTCACTATTTGTGAGTTCAGGTCCCACATCAGGCTCTGTGCTGACAGCTCAGGATTCTGTGTCTCCCTCTCTCCCTGTCCCTCCCCTGCTTGTGTGCTCTCTCTCTCTCTTTCAAAAATAAATAAACATTAAAAAATTTTTAAAACACATTGTTTTCACTGATTTTTTTTCTGTTGATTTTCTGTCTTCAATTTCACTGATTTCTGTTCTTTATCATTCCTTTCTTCTGTTTGCTTTTGGTTTATTTTTCTCTACTTTTTCTAGTTTTTTGTTTTTGAGAGAGCGAGCGAGCGAGCACAAGTGAGAGAAAGTCAGAGGGAGAGGAGGACAGAGAATCTTCAGCAGGCTCCACATCCAGAACAGAGCCCAACATGAAGCTTGATCTCATGACCCTGAGATCATGACCTTTGCTGAAATGAAAAGTCAGCCACTTAACTGACTGAGCCACCTAGGCACCCCAACTTTTTCTAGTTTCTTAAGGTGTTGGTTTGTAATATAGGTGTTCTCCTTTTCTAATATAGGTGTTCTAGTGATATAAATTTCACCTTTAAGTACTTCTTTAGCCAAATCCCATTGGTTTTGATATGCTGTGTTTTTATTTTCATTTAGTGCAAACTATTTTCTAACTTTCCATTTGATTTTTTTCTTCAACCACAGGCTATTTATGAGTTACCAGTATATTAAAAATGGTTGTCTAGTGCTGGGATTGCGTGTAATGATTTTCACATATATACATTTGTTTTTACTCTCTTCTTTTTGGAACTTTGTGCAAGTTTTCCAATTTTATACATTAAGTATGCATTGCTTTTCTAAGAAGAAAATATAAAATGCCTCTCTACATTTTGTAGTACTTTATCATTTATAGAGTTTCACTTAATCCTCCAAACTCTTCTTGAGAAACAGATAATCTATGTCCCACAGGTGTTGAAACCAGATTGGCAATTTTTTTGTTTTCATTTTTATTTTTTACTTCTTTTAAGACTGATAGTTTCAATGACTTGCTCAATGACACACAGGTAGAGCTAGTTTAGAATTCAAACTCAAATTTTCTAACTCTCCCAGTTCATCCTTCTGAAGAAGTTAGAAACAATGGTTTGAAAAGTAGATTGGAATGTATTTTCGGGGTGGTTGGAAAAAAAATCATTGAGGGTCTTGAGTGAGTGACTTGAGACAATGATCTTAGTGTAGTATTTTTTAATGTTTATTTTTGAGAGATAGCATTAGTGGGGGATGGACAGAGATAGAGGGGGACTGAGGACCCCACATGTGCTCTGCACTGACAGCAGTGACCCCATGTGGGGCTCGAACTTATGAACTGTGAGAGAGTGACCTGAGCTGAAGTCTGACATTCAACTGACTGAACCATCCAGGTGCCCATTTCAGTGTAGTATTAATCTAAATCTCTGATTCTTAGGGGCTCTCAGGCATGATCTCAGCCGGTTAAGCATCCGACTTCGGCTCAGGTCATGATCTCACAGTTTGTAGGTTCAAACCCCGCATCAGGCTCTGTGTTGATGGCTCAGAGCCTGGAGCCTGCTTAGGATTCTGTGTCTACTTCTCTTTCTGTCCCTCCCAAGCTTGTGCTCTGTCTCTGTCTCTATAAAAAATAAACAAACATTTAAAAATTAAATAAATAAATAAATAAATCTCTAATTTCTAGTGAGGTTGAACATCTTTTCCTGTTTATTGCCTGTTCGCATTTCTTCTTCTCCCAAATTGTTATTCATGTCCCAGATAAATAGATCATCTTTCTGCTGGACTGGCTGGTCTTTTACTTATTAATTTAAATGATCAAAAGTTCCCAATACTCATACTTTATTTGTTGGAAATATCTTCTCCCAGCTTCTTGCTTATCTGCCTTTTCTTTATTCAATTTTGATCTTCAGAGAAATGTGTACTGGAGAGTGGGAGAAACTGATGTGTTTGCTACAAGAAGAATCTTGGTTGTTTTGACCTTGAGTGATGGGAAGCAGGAAATAGATAAGGATGGGATTTGAAGGTGAATAAAATGGTTTAGAGATTCATTTACCAGTCATTTGTTAATTGATTACGTTTACTGGCCCCAGTGTGCTAGGCCATGTGATAGAGAGCAAAGAACAAATGTTGCCTGCTTTAAAGAATGTTTTTAATGTTTATTTTTGAGAGAGAGAGAGAAAGAGAGAGAGAGCGAGCAGGGGAGGGGCAGAGAGAGAGGGAGACACAGAATCTGAAGCAGGCTACAGGCTCCGCGGTGTCATCACAGAGCCAAATGCAGGGCTCCCACTCATGAACCACGAGATCATGACCTGAGCTGAAGTTGGAAGCTTAACCAAATGAACCACCCAGGCACCCCAAATCTTGCCAGCTTTTGAGGAACTTTTACTTTGATAGAGAAATAAGACATGTAAAGTAGTACAAGTAACATAGTATGTGCTCAAGAGACTGTGGCACAAGATAGGCTATGGCTGTGAAAGTTTCTATTCATCAAAGGGGAAGGGGACATTACTTTGGAGCAAATTGGGAGTTGTTTACATAAGAAACAGGCTTTGAGATGAATGAGAGCAAAGATTATGGGTATTTTGTTCACCATCTATCCCCACCAGTTAGCAGAATGCCTGACAATAAGTGTTCAGGGCTTGTGAGTGGCTCAGTCGGTTAAGTGTCTGACTTTGGCTCAGGTCATGATCTCATGGTCTGTGACTTCGGACTCTCTGCTGTCAGTACAGTGTCTGCTTCGGATCCTTTGTCCCCGTCTCTCTCTGCCCCTCCAATTGTGTTCTCTCTCTCTCAAAATAAAGTTTAAAAAAGAATAAGTGTCCAATTATTTGTTTAATGATTGAATGATACTAGCATGCATGGGCAAAAGCCATTTATAGGAACTTATCACAGTGTGTTTAGTTCATTAGTCATACACCACACTGGGAAGCTCTGAGAAAGAGAGATCAGCATTTCAGACCTTAGTTGCATTTACAAAGCAAGAAGAACAACTTTTTCCAAAAGGACACACAACATGCTCCCTTATTTTACCATTGGAACAGAGCAGGAATCAGGATCTTGGCTTCACTCAGAAAAACCTGGGCTTGACTCTCATGTCGATTACTTAGTGGTTAGATGACCCTTGATTTCCCTCATCTATGAAATGAGACTAATAATCTTGCTAGTTCATCATAGGATCAAATAAGCAAAGCATATAAAACATGGAGCTTCTAGGAGGGGTTCTAGAAATATTCCCTATGCCTCTTCTCTTAAAGGACACTAAACCAGATGGAAAGTGTGATTGCCTTTGGGTTTTATGACTTTGTGGTTTCTAACCATCATATTCTCCATCTCGTTCCTCACAGATTCAGAGACATATTGTGTGTTTCAAGACAAGAAGTACAGAGTTGGTGAGAGATGGCATCCTTACCTGGAACCTTATGGGTTGGTTTACTGTGTGAACTGCATCTGCTCAGAGGTACAATCCTTCACAGCATATAATTATCCAGTTTGCTCTTTAGACATACTTTCTTTGCCTGGATGGCTGGGAAGCATGGGTGGTAAAAACCTAAGAGAAGTTAGGAAGCAGTTTGTAAGGAAAAATAAACATCTGACTTTTTCGTCTTGTTGCCTTTTGGCTTGTTACCTTTGGGATCCCTGAGTATTCGCTGTGGCCTAATATTTATAGTCTCTTAGCCAAATGATACGGAACATGGTGGGAGAAGGTAGAAGAGTTTGATTAGTGGGAATGGGGAAACAAAGCTCAATATAATACCTGGATTATAAGACAAAATCATTTTCGAAGGTCATTTTCAAGACTTGCCTTTAAATTTTTTTTTTATTGATTTCTGAGAGAGAGAGACAGCATGAGCAGGGGAGGGTCAGAGAGAGAGGGAGATACAGAATCTGAAGCAGGCTCTAAGCTAGCTTTCAGCACAGAGCCTGATGCGGGGCTTGAACCCATGAACCGTGAGATCATGACCTGAACCGAAGCTGGACGCTCAACCGACTGAGCCACCCAGGAGCCCCAAGACTGGCCTTTAAAGAAGAGCTAAGGGCAGGTTATACACTGGTTCATCGGAGAGTGTATTTTTTGTTGTCTCTCCTCGTAACCGTAATTAGGATCGAGGCTGTGAAACCTTGGCCTGTACCTGCTGATGATTAGAATTCTCTTGGTTTGATCATGGCTTCTGCCCAATCATTCAGAGAGGTGTTTGGACACCTTAAATGCCATCTGTGCAATAGACAAAACAGATTCAGGACCACAGGTGTGGCCCATCGTTCTAGATAAGCTTCTGTCATCATATATAGTAGTCCAGGGTTTCTCAATCTCTGCACTATTGACATTCTGGCACAGATAATTCCTTGTTGTAGGGGCTGTCCTGGACTGTGTAGGATATTTATCAGCGTTCCTGGCCTCTACCCACTAGACACCAATAGCACCAATCGCAGTTGTGACAACCAAAAATGTCTCAAGTTGCTTGGGGAGCAAAATGACTCCTGGTGGAGACCACTGAACTAGGTCAATTGGTAAAGGAAGCCTTGTACAAGGCCTTGAGAAAAGAGAACTCAGAACATATGGAAAGAATTTTCAAGACCAGCCTCTCACTTGAGACCTTGTGGAAGAACTGTACACCCTCCCTAGTGCCCAGGTAGAATAGAAGCAGTCACTTGGAAGCCAGATTGTTTTGCCATTTAAATAGAGGGTTGGGCTTCTAGAATATTAAGGATGTGAAAACCTAACCTTTGGGCAATAGGAGATAATGTTAAGAAGCTCCTAGGCTCTAGGGTCAAGGCAGACCATGTTTCCAAGCTGCGCTCTGCCACCTGTGAGTCGTGTTATGTTGGACAAGTTACCTAACCTCTCTGTGATCCCTTCAGCTTGTTTTTCTTTAAAACGGGATAATGATACTACATATTTCATATGGTTGTGCTAAGGATTAAATTCACTAATACATTTCAATCACTTAAAACAGTGCTTGGTCATAGCATTCAAGAAATGTCAGCTGCTGTCATCATCATCATCACTATCATATCGTATTATTTTTATTTATTAACTCTGGAACAGAATTCAGTTCAATTCATTAAGGAAGCATCTGTGTAGGCCTCAAACCAAAGGAGTGGTTTCTGATGTCCTTTGACGATTTCAGTTCAAAATGATACACTTTGCTCTGAGGAGTGTAGCACAAAAGGGGGCTCTGGTGTTTCCAAATGCAACACTCCAAAAATTTATTCTAGAAGGTCCATGAGAAAAGAAAATGGTTTATGGTAAGGTCATTTGAATTTGGATCAAAGGCCAGGGCAGGTATTAAATAGGGCATCTGGGGACTGATTAACTGCCTGGCATGACATAATTGTCTTAGATTCTTGACCCAACGCATTGGAAATGGACAGCTAACCCTTGGAGGCTGAGCTTTGCTGTCTGCAGGGCAGTAAAAATGTTAATATGATCCCAAAGCCAACAGGTCAGGCACTAGGCATCTTCCCTTTCATCCTCTTTGTCACCCTCTTCCCCCTCAAAAGCATGATAAATGCAAGTAACCCGTGCTTGGAATGAATTATGGATGGAAATGCTAATGCATAATTGATTTCCAAAAGTTTCCTGTGATCTAGCAGTGGCTGAGAGCTGTCAGAGCTAGGAATCTTGTCATTGTAAATTGGTCAGGGACCCAGTCACTAGGAACTGGGACTAGTTAACACTAGGTAATCAGTTCAATTCCAAAGCCTAGCTGTTCTCAGAAAACTTACGACTGAAACTGGAAAGGAGGAGAGGAGGCAGTCAGCCTGCTGGACCAAGGCAGAATTACATGGAATCCAGGACCCATGTGCCAGGAATGTCTCCTTGCCCAGGGGTGGGTAGCAGCTCAGGGGGACCCATCACTCCTTATCCCTTCCCTCCTGTGGTATTGAGCAGGTGATTATGTAGTTAGAATAGGCTCTTGTTGATGTGAAGCTTGAGCCAGAAATGCTAGAAACACCACAAAGCCAGGCCAGCAGGAGCTGTTTTCCCCACAATTAGCGGGAAGCTTTGAAAACTAGAGCAATGGTGACCCCAGCTTCAGAAAGATATGCCAGCAAGCTATCCACCAACCCAGCAGAGGTGCTAGGGGTGAGAAGAGGGAAGAAAATACTGATTTCATTCAGCTTCTTAGGAATGTGTCATCCGCTGTCTGGGTGAGTCTCTGTGTGCCCGTTTCTCAAGTTGGCATGACCACAGGTGACCTTTGAAAGACATTCATTTTTTTTCATGATTGCCTCCTCTCTTTCAGAATGGGAATGTGCTTTGCAGCCGAGTCAGATGTCCAAGCCTTCATTGCCTCTCCCCTGTGCATATACCACATCTGTGCTGCCCACGCTGCCCAGGTAAAACCAGATCGCCTCTCTCTTCCCCGGCTGTGGTTCTCCTTCCTTCCTCTTCCACCCAACCCACTCCATCTGCATAATTCCCCAGAAGGGAAACTTCCAGACAGAAATAACAATAGGACGCTTTTTAGGCAGGCCGCGTTGGCCCCTAAATGCTGTTTATAGCCCAAGCGGGGCACATTCTAGACTCTAATAAGTTATTGGGTACCCAGTAACAGATTTTCATTGGGCTTTTAATCATTTGAAGGTGGATGTCAGTTGGGGGAAGGGAATTGTGGCTCAGAGAGTTTGTGCCATAACAACCTCTTCCTGCCATGGGCAGCGGGCACCAGGGGAATTGTAGCATGGCGGCACGTGTCTCAAGCAATTAGTGCCGGAATTGCAATAAATCAAAGGAGCTGAACCAGTGAGGTTTATGACAGTATAAAGCTGCCTGCCTGCTGAATAGACACCTCCTCCAGACTGCACAGCTATTATGTACACATTGTTAAGAACAAATCTAAGGGGGAGGCGGGCAGAGACTTTTTCACAAGGCTGTTAGGACCGTCCACTTTGATGGTTTGCGGGTAGGGTGTTTGTCTGAGGCAGCGGCTCCCTCAGTGACACTTTGTTCATGTCTGACTGGGACCTGGCTCCCACACCAGAGGCATGCAGGCATGGAATGATTAAGAGAATGCTGTGGGCCGGACAGCAGTCCCAGGAAAAGCTAAGTGACAGCCTTGGGATCTAGGCAGTAGAAGCCTTGTGGTCCTGTAAATTGATCCTCTTTCCCTCTAGGATGGAGGTTCTTGAGTTGGAGTCTGTGGGTGGGCTTTATGGGGTCAATGAACCCTTTAAAACTGTTTCATTTTTGGTGTAACTCTGTCTACATGTAAATTCTTTTAGAGACGATCCATAGTCTATTGGTATTCATAAAGGGGGTGTATGTGACCCTAAAAACATGAAAGACCACTAGTCTAGGGCATAGGTGGCGCTTTTTTAAGTAGTAAGTAACCTCCTGAACTTAAAAGACAGGAACCAGAAGTGTCAGGGCAGCAATGGTAGGGATAGGGCCAGGAATAAGGTTCGGCAAAAGTTCAGTTAACATTTCAGTTATAGGAATGGAGGTGTATAATGGAGAAGAAGCCCCCAAACCATTTCAGTCATTACCTTTGTGAACTATACTTTCCTGCATCAGTAAATACACACTGATGGACACAGGAGATTGTCTCCCAGGTGGCAAAAGATCATGCCATGTCATACATTTATCATTTCTGAATGTTGGTGATGATAGTATATGCTTCAAGGTGTAAGAGACTAATGGCATAAGATCTCTCTGAAAGTTGGTTTTTGGAATAAATCCCTAAATGAGGCTTACTACTTCTATAGTTCTTTCTTTGCTGCTTCTACTGAAACTGGATTATGAAGGAGGGGTAGATGGTAGATGGAGCAAAAGTTTTGATTAAAAAGGCCAATCTGGAGACTTTTTCCCACTTTTTTTTCCACCCAAAGCCTCCAAAAGTGGTCTCATGCCATAGGAATGTTATCTAAGCTATGTAAACATTGTTCTTCCCTGGGAGGGAGGTTGAGGCATGACCCAGATACAAAGCATAGAGCAGAAAGAAGACTGTACAGTGCAGTATGGCTATTACCTACCCCAGCTGCAAATAGGAAGCAACTGTTGAGAAAAAGCAAACTATAAGCCAGCAGTTCCTTTGAGAGAAAAGTCAGTATTAAAGGAATAGAGGCCATCAATACCAGAAAAGAGAAAATTGTCTTTAAGGCTTAAAAAAACCATTTTCAGGATATAGAAATGAGCTGTGCATTTTCATTTCCCCCTTGTTCTTGTAGGTCACTTCCTTTTGAGTTCATTTTTCTTCTTGTTAACTGTAACCTTTAACAGTTCTTTCCGTGGGTGGTGCTACCAAAGTTCCCTTTGCATCCTTATATGCAAAGTGTCTTTATTTTGCCGTCATCCTTGAATGATAATTTGGCTAGGTCAAAAAATTCCCTCAACACTTTTAAATACTAATAAATGGTCTATTGGCTTCCTTCCTTTGTGGTTAAGAAGTCTGATATTTGATTGTAGTTCTTTTCTAGGTAACCTGTTTTCTCCTTCTTCTAGCTTTTAAGATATCCTCTTTTTTTTTTTTTTTTTTATGCACATGACAAGGTGTGTAGATGTGTGATTTATTTTTATTTAGCCTGCTTGGTCCATCGTTTTTTCAGCCAAAAGGCTCAAGTTTCTCTTCAATTTTTACTCATGGTTTTTCCAAAAATTACATCTTACCCTTATTTTTTCCTCATTCTCAAAATTGCCTATAACATATGTTTTTGTAGCTCATTTAATTTATCCTCTGTATCTTTTAATGCCTCTTTTATATTTTCTGTCTTGGAATACTCCCTGTAATGATATATTACTTTGGTTCTGTCCTCCAATTCATGAATTCTTTCTCAAGCCTTTTCATACCTACTATTCAGGCCATCTGTTGGGTTTTGTTTGTTCTTTTATTTTCAATAACTGTATTTACCCCCAAGTTCTTGAATTACATTTTAAATTATCTATATATTGCTGTTTTATAAACCTTGTTATTATTTCTTGGGACCTTATTCTTTTATTTATTTCATTAGGCATTTAAGTGTTTATTTAGAGTCCATTCTAGATGCTTTAATGTCTGTATTTTTTTTGGGCATGAATTCTCAGTTTTACTGGGTTTCTTGATGGCTTTTCTTAGTTCTGAATTCTTAGTTCCCCTTGTTTTCTAAAATGCTTGTTTGTTTGTATAAAGCCTTCCCTCCTGGTAAGAATATTGTTCCAGGCCACACCATTCACCTAACTCTGAACCATGTCATACATTAGTGTCTCAGCTTGGGCTCCCTGATGCCTGGATATTCTATTTCAACCTGTGTTTTCTTGTGCAGTGCCAGTCCCTGATAATGATCTTGTACTGTGACTTCAGCTGCAGATGCCTACCTTGGGAGGGTCACTTCAGGTGGGCAGAGCTATATCCCCCCCGTTCACATATGAGGAGTGGGGCCCTATTCCCCACCTTTACATGAGAAGCCACTTGGAGGCTATAGGTCTTTCCCGGCTGTCTGGCCTCAACTGTCTGTATCTAGTTCCAGCTGCCATATGGACCATATGGCTTTGGCCTCTCCCTTTATTGCTGTACTTTCATTCTATGTTTTATTCTAAGGAGTCTTGTTTTGTTTCTAAACATAATTTTGCAGTTTTAAAGTTTTTATTTATTGGGGCACTGGGGTGGTGCAGTTGGTTACGCATCCAACTTCAGCTCAGGTCATGATCTCACGGTTTATAGGTTCGAGCCCTGCAAGGGGCTTTGTACTGACAGCTCAGAGCCTATAATCTGCTTTGGATTGTGTCTCCTTCTCTCTCTGCCCCTCCCCAATTTATGCTCATCTGTCTCTCAAAAGTAAATAAACGTTTACAAAATGTTTTAAAGTTTTTATTACTTATTTACTCATTTTTACTTATTTTTTCTTTATTGTTTTACATTTCATCCCTCACTCTTTGGTGGGAAAAGAGCAGGGAGATCTCTCCTGTGCCCTCCGTGCCATATTGAACAGGAATGCAAACCAGCTATTCTCACTATTGAAGATCAAACAAGAGTGAATAGGTTTAAACCATAGCAGAAAAGAATGGAGTTTGATAAAGGGATGAACTTTGGGACACAGTGGCTGTTAAATCCTAGAATAAATGACTAAGGAGAATCTCCGTCTCTTTACGGCATATTTCTGTAAGTGAAAAGGTACCCACCCATCTGAGATAAAGTTGTCACTGTTCTGCTTTGAGACAGGGCGCTGGCTGGGATGACTCCTCTGTATTCCTTCCACCCCAGTGATTATTAGGCATGAGGAAACTCCTGCCTTCAGGGCCACAGGAATGCTTGGTCAAAGGAAGGGGCTCTAATTTTCTTTCTTAACCCAATAGAAGGCACTGTGATGAAAATGTTTTCAGTGCAAAGTAGATTTATAAGCCAAGATGATGACCAAGTTCTGTATCAAAAAAGGAAAACAAACAAGGAAGACATATGCCCAAGTTTTGGCCTTGCATACGGTTCTATAGCAGTATTGACTAGAATTGTTCACATGGATGGAGATAGATTCAGTGGGAGGGTCCTGCTAGATATGCCTGGACCTAATGTTCCATTGGAGGAGACATAGGAGCCATTGTCCTCCATTTGTTTCTCTGCTCCCCCTGGCTCTTGCTCACTAAACTCCCTACCCCGGAAATTTCTGAGGTTCCCACCTGTATTTGAGGTGGTCTCCTGCAGCTCCTGTTGAACTATGGCAATCAAAGTACGCACAGTGCTTTTCCAGAATTACCAGAGAGAAAGCTATATTGATTCCCATTAAGAGAAAACAAAAAAAAATTTTTTTTTTATCAGCACTTCCCCAAGTGTCAAGGCAGAGAGGTCAGGGGTCAGGTCATGGCCACATACGACAGGGTGCTCTACTATGCCTGAAGAGGCAGGTGCTGCATGGAAGTTAGAACATACTTTTTTCTTAGGCTTATTTATTTTGAGAGAGAGAGAGTGTCAGAGTCCCAAGCAAGATCCACAATGTCGGCACAGAGCTCAACTTGGAGGTTAATCTCATGAACCATGAGATCATGAGCTGAGCCGAAATCAAGAGTCAGATGCTTAACCCACTGAGGCACCCAGGTACCCCAAATTTAGAACATTCTTAATGGAAAAGTCAAAACTGCATAGAAGTCAGAAGGGTCACTAAATCCATCCCAGTAGATAAGTAGGACCCTCTATAGTCCATGATAATGAGAGATTTATGAGAACAAAATTACAGATCTCTTCTGGGGAAGTGGAATGGTAAAGGGGGGAGGAGGAGAAAAAGGACAGGACTCCTTTCCTTTTGTTCTTTATATATAATTTTATCATGAAAAGAAGACTTTTATAGGGACCAGAAGTCTAAATTATGATATTACCTAAGATTGTTTTAATGCCTAATCTTAATGAATTTGCTACTCAGAATTCATAAATTTGGGTTCCTGTGGGGGTATTCTAGCATTTGTGGGTCATTAAAGAGCTGTTATAAAATTGCCAAGATATCTGATTTTATCTCTTACCAGAGACCTAATCCACAGCATTCCCTTTTGGCTAGCTGTGAAAAAATTTAGTTCCATGGTGTGATTTAAACGGACAGTGAGAGTGTGGCTTTACCAAGAGAGGCACCCCTCACCACAGTCTTTTAAATTCAAGGGAGGTTAAAGAAATGATTTTTCCAGTGATGCACTACAGTCTGTGTGTTACTGTAAGGAGAAGGTGCAAGTTCTATGCCACTTGTCTCTCTCTCTTTTTAATTAAAAAAAAATGTTATTTATTTTGAAAGAGAGAGAGAGCAAGCATGAGCGGGGAAGAAGGAGAGAGAATCCTAAGTAAGCTCCATGCTTAGTGCCGAGTTGGACCTGGAGCTCGATCTCACGACTGTGAGATCATGACCTGAGGAGAAATCAAGAATTGGATGCTCAACCCACTGAACCATGGTGCCCCATGGTTGGGTTGTCAGCTAGCTAGTGAATACAAGCATTTCTGGTATAATGTGATACATGGATTTCTTAATTACATTTTTAAGTTCTTATTTAAATTCCAGTTAGTTAACATACAGTGTAATATTAGTTGCAGGTGTAGAATATAGGGATTCAGCACTTCTATACAACACCCAGTGCTCATCACTAGTGCACTCCTTAATCCACACCCCCTATTTCACCCATCCGTCTACCCACCTCCCCTCTGGCAACCATCAGTGTGTTCTCTATAGTTAAGAGTCTGTTTCTTCGTTTGCCTCTCTGTATCTACCCCCACATTGATTTGTTTTGTTTCATAAATTCCACATATGAGTGAAATCATATGGTATTTGTCTTTCCTTGAATGATTTACTTTGCTTAGCACAATACTCTCTAGTTCCATCTATGTTGTTGCAAATGACAAGATCGCATTCTTTTTGAAGGTTGAATAATACTCCATTACATATATACTACCTCCTCTTTATCCATTCATCAGTCGATGGACATTTGGGCTCTTTCCATAATTTGGCTATTGCTGATAATGCTGTTATAAACATTGGGCTGCATGTATTCCTTGGAATCAGTATTTTTGGATCCTCTGGGTAAATACCTAGCAGTGCAATTGCTGCATGGTAGGGTAGTTCTATTTTTAACTTTCTGAAAAGCCTCCATACTGTTTTCCAGAGTGGCTGCCATATATGCATTTTTGAAAATCCCCACATTCTTCAAAATTATATGCTGAAAAATAACAAGGCTCAAAGAACAAACAAGATTGGGGAAAATAACTGGAAACTTATGCAACTTTGTAACCAGAGTACTAACAAAAGAACTATACTAATAAACAACTAGAATGACTTAAAAAGGCATCTTAGATTTCTAATAAATAAAAGAATATTACAATAAGTATAGACTTCACCTTTTAAAATGGTGACATCAGCTTGGGGAAAGGGGAAGAAAGAAGGTTTGAAACTGCTGAGTTATAAAGACAAGAGAAAAGTGCACAAAGATCAAAGAAAATCCTGTTACAAGCACTTACAAGACTCACAAGTATGGCCAAACTGAGCTAAGAGAAAGAATGTGGGGTGAATGGGGATTGGGTAGATTACTCTATTTTTTCATGATTTGCTGATTTCAGTTGTGTTCATGTACTTGGCAGTCAGCTGCTGTCCCTTGATGGTGTAAAATATTAATGTGCTGGGAAAGTCATGTATGAGCCAACGCAGTCTCTACTTTATACCAATAGCATTCTCTCATTTACCACTTGCATCTGAACAAGATTGGGTTACACAAATCTGTACCATAGTGGAACTAGCCTTTATAAGATGAAGTGGAGACACAGCAATTGGCCTTTGGCAGTTCCAAGTGAGGGTTGCAGGTCACTCAGCCACTGACCTATGTACACACTGTGTTCCCCTTCCTGTTCTATGACTACATGCCCATGTTTGTGACTTCCAGTGTTACAATAATCAAGTAAACACCTGATTTACTCCCTTCAGTGTTTTTTTAGGACAAAAGTTCAAGGGGGGATTTCTTTATTTGTTATCATGCTAAAGCACACATAACCTAAAATTTATGATTTTAGAGTGTATGGCTCAGTGGCATTAAGAACATTCACAATGGGGGGCGCCTGGGTGGCTTAGTCGGTTAAGCGTCCGACTTTCGCTTGGGTCATGATCTTGCGGTTCGTGGGTTCGAGCCCCGCGTCAGGCTCTGTGGTAACTGCCAGCTCAGAGCCTGGAGCCTGTTTCAGTCTGTGACTCCCTCTCTCTCTGACCCTCCCCTGCTCACGCTGTCTCTCTCTCCTAGAAATAAATAAAAACATTAAAAAAAAATTAAAAAAAAAAAGAACATTCACAATGGTGGGCAACCGGCACCTCTAATTTAGTTCTGCAAATTATTCAGCACCTTCAGAGGAAACCTTGTGCCCATTAACCCCTCTCTCTACCAGCCCCTGAGAACCACTAATCCACTTTCTGTTTCTATGGGTTTTTCCTATTCTGGACATTTTATGTAAATGGAATCATGGACATTTGGGTTGTTTCCACCTTTTGGCTGTTGTGAATAGTGCTGTTGTGAACATTCATGTACGAGTTTTTCTGTGGCATATGTTTTCAGTTATTTGGGGTATATACCTAGGAGTGAGATTTTCTGAGCTGTATAGTGATTATATATGTAACTCACTGAGGAATCTCTTTTAGATTTGAAAGCCACCCAATCTTGTTTTGGTTCTTCTCTTTGAGTATCTGCTGCTTCCATCCTCATGGCTGCTGAGTGCTGCTATTGCCATCATTCGTGTTTTATCTCCATTACTCTCTCTTCTTTTGTTCTTTTCTGAATTCTGTATTCCCTTTTGATTTTATTGAAAAAGGTCAGTTCCTTTTAAACACTAACAGCCACCCGTCATAGTCTTTCCATTTAACGTGACTACACTATTAGTGTATGCAAGACGATAAGTTGGAGGCCATTTCCTTGCCTGCAAAAGATGGATGTATTTTTCAGAAAACTCTTTCTCAGTCCAGAACTATACAAAACACTGAGGATTCTAGAACATTGGTCTCTGGATAGCAGGCACTTTATTATTATTATTATTATTATTATTATTATTATTATTATTTGTTTCTCTTAAAAAAATTTTTTTAAATGTTTATTCATTTTTGAGAGAGACAGACACAGAGCACAAATAAGGGAGGAGCAGAGAGAGAAGGAGGCACAGAGTCCAAAGCAGGCTCCACTAGAGAAAACATTTATATGGGCAAATAAACTTAGAGTTTCTGGGCAGATAAACTTTCTGGATTAGAGAAAGTTAAATAGGTTTTGTTTAATGCAGGACTTCTCAGAGCCTTTAATATATTAATATACATTATGAATTTATAAGAGAGGTGTATGCAGTGGAATATTTTTCAAACTTATTCATCTGTTTTTTTTTTTTTTTTGCAAGGCACTCTGATGAAGGATTAGTGTTTTTTTACTATATGTTTTAAGAAGTCTTGGACTATGCCATTCAGTTTCCAGAAGTCATTTATATTATAACAATAAGTTATAAGTAGACAGAGCAGCTTACTTTGGAGAAGTTCATTAGGGAATCAGGCCCTTTTACAACAAGACCCCAAACTAGTGTTGCTCAAACTTCAGTGTGCCTAAGAACCAACTTAAGAGATTCGATAAAATGCAGATTTGTAGGCCTTACACTAAAAATTCTAATTCAGTTGGGCTGCAGTGGATATTCTACATTTTAAACAAGCACCTCAGTGAGTTCCAATGCAGTTGGACTGGGGATTGCACTTAAGTTCCAGGGAAGATCTTGATAAAGTAGCTTAAGAGCACTGCCTATATGATCTTGGAGTAGAGGGCCCTGTACATGTGCAAAGGGCCAGGGGCAACACAACAACATTGTTTCCCTGATAATAGGGAACAGAAGTACCTCAGAAGCATACTTTGACTGCATGACATGTTCCCAGGGCCAACCCTAAAGACACATGTGCACACTGTTCCATCTGGCCAGCCCTCCTGCTTTCCCAGAGCTCCCACGTAAAGCTTTGCTCTTCTGCCGCCTTCCACATTCAGAGCCCCTGGCTGTTGTGTCCAGAAAGAAGGACCCTCCGTGGGGAGCTCCCCCCTCTATCCCGCCCATTGTCCATGACTTGTTGTTGGCAAGAAATGAATGGCATTTCTCGGAATTAGCCCAGGAATTTCTGCTGATAAACAAATGAAATTCTCAAAGGGAAAAGCAATCAACATAGTTTGAAATAAAATCAGTGTTTTCAGCTTAGTCTGTTTTCAACTTAGTTTGAAATAAGAGTCACATCTAGGGTATTTTAAGGAAAAGATTAGTAAGATGTCCTTTACTGAGCATTCTTCCTGGTTACAGGGCTGACTCTTAAACTGGAGCCTGCTTTCTGAGTAAGTCGGACAGACAATTATTACCACCATTTCCCATCACCTGTGATTCCAAGACTGTCCAGCCAGCATTGCGACAGCCTCCCCCTCTCCTTCCCCATTTCCCTGCCAAGTTGCCTGACACCTGAAATGCTATCATTACTACAACTTCACCTTCTTAAATCAGGCTTTGAGTCCTGATTAAATTTATCTGTCTTTGAAAGTGGGGATTTAACTCTTATTAACCGTTTCAATTTAATCTGCACACAGCATCGAGAAAGCAGAATTCAGTGGTAGAAAGTGGAGGTAGGTGGGTGGGGGAAGAGCCCTAAGCCACTAGCCTGGGTACCTGGAAGAGATTTGCGGTGTGGGGGTTAAAGAGGGGAGGCTAGGGAGTCAGGCTCTATGCTTTCCACAGCCTTGCAGAGCACCAAGGTTCTCTGTAATATCAAGGGTAAGCTCTTTATTGTGGCAGAGGACACGGTAGTTTCTAGGATGAGTTGCCAGCTCTCAAGTTTTTCACTTTGGGGTTATTAATTTAAAACCAATATGTTCTCGAAGTAACCAAATATTCTTGCTATCTGTTGCCTAGAGCCAAAGGGTTTCACTCAAGGGTTTTGGATGCAAAATAACTATAACCCAAAAGGTTTACCAGATTATTTGCAGCCACTAAGATAAATAACAGTCTTTATTAGAATGATTTTCGTCTGATTTTTATATTTAGAGTTTTACACTGTCAGCTATTCCCTAAAATGATTTTAGAAACTGGCAGACTTTAGGGTATCAGTTATTGAAATCTGTTCCAAAATCCACCTCCTTGCAAGACTCCACTTTTGGCCATCAAAATAGTCTATTGTATAAATGTCTTGATGTTTGTCTCTTGTCTTTGCCACATGGATGCTAAGACCCAGAGAATGGGAAGTGAGTCAGCAGTAGATGGGTGCCTGCTGAAACAGTTTTCTATAGAGTTGTCCTCCTTGAATGGGAGAGAAGGTATGAAGGATATGTACTATACCTTTAAAGGATATATATATATATATATATATATACACACACATATATACATATAAAATATATATATACATATATAATATATAAATATATAATATATATACGTTTAATGTTAACTAGGCCACTACACCCAATGTGGGGCTGAACTCACAACCCTGAGATCAAGAGTTGCATGCTCTACCGACAGAGTCAGCTGGACACCAGCAAAAGGGGTAAATCAAAGTTGTGGGCAGGAGGAGGAGGAAGATGGTTTGTTGGATTTTCTTTTTAATTGGAGAAAAAGGGAAAAACCTCTAACTTGGGAGTAAAGGTTACTTTTAAATTTTTTAAACTTTATTTATTTTTTGAGAGAGCGTGAGTGGGTGAGGGGCAGAGAGAGAGGGAGTCACAGAATCCGAAATATGCTCCAGGCTCTGAGCTGCAGGCTCTGAGCTGTCAACACAGAGCCTGATACGGGGCTCAAACCCACGAACTGTGAGATCATGACCTGAGCCGGAGATGGACACTTAACTGACTGAGCCACCCAGGTGCCCCAAGATTACTTTTAAAACATAAAGATAAGGTAAGTGTCCAGGCAAGCTCAGTTTTTCTTTCCTTCAGCAAATTTTTGCAGCTTTGATTTTTTTGACTTTTTTTTTCACATTCACAAGGTCATGCCCTCATGGATCTAAGGCCAAATCAGAGTCGACACTCACTATCATACCTTTTATATGGTGTATTCTTTTATGATTTTAATAGGACAGAAATGGGGGTTGAGAAGGAAGTCAGGGAAATTTGGCTTGCTTTCTTCCTTGCTTTTTCTTTGTTTCCCTTTCTCTCTCTTTCCCTGCCTCTTACCTTCTTTCCTCCCTTCTTTTCTTTCTTCTAACGTATTTTTATGTAAAAAAAAAAAAATATATATATATATATAGTAGTAAAATATACATAACAATATTTACCACTTAACCACTTTTTTATATATTTTTAAATGTTTTATTATTTATTTATTTTCAGAAAAAGAGAGAGAGAGCAGGGGAGGGGCAGAGAGAGAGGGAGAGAGAGAATGCCAAGCAGGCTCCATGCTTTTAACACAGAACCATACACAGGGCTCAATCTCACCAACCATGAGATCAAGACTTCAGCCGAAATGACGAGTTGGATGCTTACCCGACTGAGCCACCCAGGTGCCCCACCATTTTAATCACTTCTAAGCATACAATTTTGTGGCATTATGTACATTCATGTTGTTATGCAGCCATCAGCACCATCCATCTCAGGGAATTTTTCGTCTTCCCAAACTGGAACTCTATCACCATTAAACAGATCTACATGTCCCCCTCCCTCAGCCCCTGGAAGCAATCATTCTCCTTCCTGTCTCTATGAATTTGAATGCTCTAGGTACCTCCTATAAGTGGAATCATACAGTATATCTCCTCCTGTGGCTGCCTTCCTTCACTTAGCACAGTGTCTTCAAGATTCATCCATGGTGTGGTTTGTCACTTTCTTTTTCAAAAGGGAAAGAAAGCAGAGAAGAAATTTGACTAGACACTAGTGGTACAGATGAGCAACTGAAGTCAGGAGATGACCAAGGGGTCTTAGAAGAATCTAGCAAATCTCAATTGTCAGAGCACACTTTTTGCAGGATCAGCCATGATAAGCGGTAACTGGCAGTAATGACTGTGATGTACTAGCTTTTGAAAGACAGATGTATTCCTTATTAACATTTCCTAGGGAACTTCAGACTGTCAATTTTTACTAGCTGATAGACTAGCAGCTGTTTTGTTTGTTTGTTTGTTTGTTTGTTTTGTTTTTACAATCCATCCAGAGGATATTTTATTATTATTTTTTTTACAAATAGTTTATTGTCAAGTTGGTTTCCATATAACACCCAGTGGTCATCCCCACAAGTGCCCTCCTCCATGCCCATCACCCCCCTCCTCCCTCCCCCTCCCACTCAGTCTCAGTTTGTTCTCAGCATTCAAGAGTCTCTCATGGTTTGCCTCCCTCCCTCTCCCCAACTATTTTTCCCCTTCTCCTCCCCTATGGCCTTCAGTTAAGTTCCTCCTAATCCACCTATACGTGCAAACATATGGTAGCTGTCCTTCTCTGCCTGACTCATTCCGCTCAGCATAACACCCTCAAGATTTATCCATGTTGCTACACATGGCCAGATTTCATTCTTTCTCATTGCCATGTAGTATTCCATGGTATAGATAATCCACATCTTTTGATTCATTCGTCCGTGGATGGACACTTAGGCTCTTCCCATGTTTTGGCTATTATGGAGAGTGCTGCTGTGAACATTGGGGTCCATGTGCCCTTGTGGATCAACACTCCTGTATCGCTTGGATAAATTCCTAGCAGTGCTATTGCTGGGTCATAGGAGAGTTCTATTGTTAATTTTTTGAGGAACCTCCACACTGTTTTCCAGAGCGGCTGTACCAGTTTCCATTCCCTCCAACAGTGTAGGAGGGTGCCCGTTTCTCCACATCCTCGCCAGCATCTAGAGTCTCCTGATTTGTTCATTTTAGCCACTCTGACCGCCTACATTGACTGGCAGCTTTTGTCGTCTTCTGGAGAAATCCATAGTGACAGAACTGTGTCCCTGTCTCTCTTGATCCAGAGATGTGTATTTCCAAAAGTGCTTCTGCTGAGATTGCTCTCTGAGGAAAATCACGTCTGGAGCCATTCAGTATGGTTTGATTAGAAAGATTATTAAAGGATCAGAGTATCAAACCTAAGAAGCAATGTTGAAGGAAAAGTGTAATTACTGAGCCCTGTGAAGGAAGGACTTTAACATTCTTTTGAAAGATAAAGAAATGGTTCCTAGAGGATGCTGATCACCTTTCTCTTCCACCTCCAAAGGTAAAGAGTGGACAGAAATGGGCTGCAGCATATGAATGTTAAGTACAAGGAAGCACAGTTGACCCTGCTTGAACTTGAGCAAGGGTGAGGGGCGCTGATGCCCCACAGTGGAAAATCTGGTATAACTTTTGACTGCCCTAAAAACTTAACTATGAATAGCCTACTGCTGACTGGAAGCTTTACTGATAACATGAACAGTCAACACATATTTGTATGTTATACGTATTATGTGCTGTGTTCTTGCAATAAAGGAAGCTAGAGAAAAGAAAACGTTAAGGAAATCCTAAGGAAGAGAAAACACATGTATGGTACTGTACCGTGTTTATAGAAAAAAAATGTGCATATAATTGGACCTGTTCAGTTCAAACCCCTGTGGTTTCAAAGTTCACCCGTGCTTTTAGGCATGGAGAAGGGAGCAGAAGTCTTTTATTTATTTATTTATTTATTTATTTATTATACAGAGACAGAGCACGAGTAGGGGGGAGGGCAGAAGAAGAGGGAGACACAGAATCCGAAGCAGCCAGGCTCTGAGCTGTTAGCACAGAACCCAATGCAGGGCTCGAACCCACGAACTGTGAGATAATGACCTGAGCCGAAGTCGGACACTTAACAGACTGAGCTACCCAGGCGCCCTGTTAAAGTCAACATCTTACGGGGCACCTGGGTGGATCAGTCGGTTAAGCGGTTAAGCTCCCGACTTTGGCTCAGGTCATGATATCACGGTTTGTGCGTTCGAGCTCCAGCCTCTGGCTCTCTGCTGTCAGTGAAGCCTGCTTCTGCTCCTCCTCCAGCCTCTCTCTGTCTCTCAGAAAAGAAATAAACACTTAAAAAATTAAAAAAAGAATAAAGTCAACCTCTTACAACTCAAGCTTGACATTGAGTAAAAAAACAAGACACATATCCATGAACAAGTGCATTCAGTGCGTTTGGATTAATTTGAAGTTCGCAACAGACAAAATGAAACTATATTGTTTAAGGAGGTTACATACATGTAACAAAAGTGTAGTCAAAAAAAAAGCCACAACAAGGCAGTGATTGTTTCAAAAGTCAGGACTGTGGTTCCCTCTGGTGGGAAGAGAATGGGCCTTCTAGGCTGTTAGCCATACTCTATTGACCTACATGGTAGTTACAGGGATGTTTGCTTTATAATCATCAATTCTGCTGTATGTTTATGTTTTAGATACACAAAGTTCTATTTCCCAGCATAAAATATTTTATTTTTTAAGTTTATTTATTTATTTTGAGAGAGAGAAAAAGTGTGAGTGAGGTAGGGGCAGAGAGAGACAGAATCTCAAGCAGGCTCCGTGCTGCCATCGAGGAGCCCAATGCGGGACTCTAACCCACGAACTGTGAGATCGTGACCTGAGCCGAAGTCGGAAGCTTAACCGGCTGAGTCATCCAGGTGCACCCAGCATAATATATCTTAAACGATAGTACATTTTCATTTGTTTTTAGATGGTTAAGATTAGAGGCAAACGGTGGTTATGATTGGAGGCAAATGGTGACCATAAAACTTTTAAATGTTACAATTAAACATAGGATTGTGTTTATGCATTTGGATGTTTGGGACCTGTTATTTTTGTTTAATTATTTACATTATTTTAGTCTTCTTGGTGTTTGCTTTGGATTCGTTTGGTCTGGTCTGGTCTTTTCTTTTTCTTTCTCTCTTTCTTGCTCCTCCCCCCACCCCAAAGCAGACAGTACCAAAGCCTGGAGAAAGGAAGTGCCCTCCCCTTGGAATTTATAAGAAGGCATTTGGGGGCATTTGGGACTTTGCTATCTGAACTGCAGAGTGCACCAGTATGTTGATATCCAGATGAAACCTTCCAGCTTCAGGTCTGTATCACTGACCAGAAGCCCCATGTGGCTTTCAGAATCAAGACCACATTTGGGAAGGAGAGAGAGCTTTGCTCCTATGGAGTACACATTCCCTCCCCCAAGGTGAGGCAGTACTGTGCTGTCATCAGAGAACGAAGATACAGGGCCAGAAGGGAGATGGGGAATGATCCTGCTCTTCCCCCAATTCACTGAGGAATGTGCAGAGAGCTGGCTGGCCTCTCTATGTGCCTGTCTTCCCAACTTGTAAAATAAGAGTGATAATTCCTACCTTCTACTAAGGTTTGCATTGACAATGAAAACAAAGT
This sequence comes from Proteles cristata cristata, assembly GCA_017311185.1. NCBI lineage: Eukaryota > Metazoa > Chordata > Mammalia > Carnivora > Hyaenidae > Proteles > Proteles cristata. The sequence continues at coordinate 56,163 of JAESUZ010000566.1, forward strand.
TGATGTGGAAAATTGCTTTGGAAAGCATAAAGAGGTGCATATATAAGGAAGACAGTATCCAGCAGGAGAAAGAAGGAATCTGAACCCAGAGTCCCCAGATTGCATCATGAACAGGGAATGTGGGCAAAGCCTGACACTCGGGCATTTTGGTACGTGTTTCTGTAGATCCCAATGACAGCAGCTCCATAAACAAGCACTGACCATATGTCTCCAGCCTTAGGGAAAAGTTGGGAGGGGGCCTAAAGGAAACAGGTGACAGGTTTAGTGAGTGTCAGGCAGGAGGCGCAAAATAAATGGCATCCTCTCTGCCTTTCCTTTCTATTTCCTGCTGATGAGATTTTCAGAGGTGTCTCGAGTGAGCCTGCTGCTCAGTAATGCTGACGTTCCCAGAGCAGGGTGAGCACTTAGCAGAGACATGGGACAATGCCGGGAATGCATTCAGAGATGAGGTAACAATGTCTGGCCTGGCATGAAAGCTTGACTGGCTGTGTTTTTTCTTTTGGCTAGGCCTGCCTCTGCCCCTTGCCTCCAGTCACAAAAATGTTGAGCAGGCTTCTTTGCTTTGCATTGTTGAGTGCTGATTAGGCTGCCATAATTCCTCTTAGCAGGCTGGGAGTGCTTCAGTCCCTACACTCTTACAAATTCATGTTCTGGCTGGAGCCTGTCATCCAACACCTTGTGCAGGAGCAGAGCATGACCCTATTGCAGGGGGCCTCTTGGACCACAGTGATCAGGGCAAAGAGCTATTGCCATAGTGTTGCTTTCCAGTGTGGGAGGATAAGCACGCCCCCTCTTTCTCCCAGGGCTTTAGAAATGTTGGGGAACTATTTTGGTCATCACAGCAATTGGGCGATGTCCTCGGCATTTACTAGGCAGGAACTAGGGATGCTAAATGTTCCACAGTGTGAGTGGGAACACAGTGCAGTGAGGACGCATCCCATCTGAATTCCATTGGTGACCCTATTGACGAGCACTGGACAGCAGCCTTATTGAGAGGAGGCCAGGGAAGGGAGTCTCCTTCCAGCCAGAAGTTGGTAGTTCATGTCCACTCACTCACTCACTTATTCCTTCATTTCACACATGTTTCCAGAGTACAAGCTTTGGGCCAGGTCCCATGAATGGTTGTGAGGTTTCAGAGTTCCTGCCTCAGACAGCCCACAGTCTCGTTGGGGAGACACAAGATCACTAAAACACAATGTGATGAGTACTTCAGTAGAGGTGTGGACAGGGCTGGGCAGGCAGAGAGGGGAAGAGGAGAGACACTCTCCAAGAGCCAAGAGCCAAGCTCCTCAGAGAAAAGTCACTACTCAACCTCGGTTCTGACAGACAAATGGAGCTTTTCCAGATGGAGAAGGAGGGAGGGGAGGGCACGTGCAGAGGCACATGTGGGACCACGACTGGAATGGGTATGGTCTGTGAGGGAGGGAGGAGGCTTGAGAGGTCAGATAGGTGGGGACTGCATCGCAGAGGGCCTCGTATGCCCTACATTTAGACATTATTTTGGAGAGCCTGCCCACTGCACACAACGGCAGTAGATGAAGTTTTTCTTTAGTACACCTGGACATCCTTTTGCACCCTCTCTTCTCTCTCTCAGTTCCCCAAATCCTCACGTCTGTCCCTACTACTCAGCTCTCATACGGGCACTAACATCTGATGAGAACGAGGCTGGGTGACCCCATCTAGAGGGAGGTTCACCTTGTAGCAGCAGATAGGTCAATACTTAAAGAATTCACAGCAGATAGAATTCTAGATGTCGAGGGGAGAGACTTTAGGAAGAAGACTTTGATGAACTAAGTACTGAGGAGATAGTGCCAAGGGCCTTGGTTCAATGGCCACACACTCATTGTGAGTATGAGAGTTTGTGACGTGTGTGTGTGAGTGGGTGAGATTCTCTGTGTGTGAGCAGGTATTCGGGGATAATAAGAGCTCCTACCTCAAAGGACTGTTGTGAGGATTAAATGAATTAATACATGTAAGGGCCTTAGCACTGAGCTCAGCCCATAGCCCACTCTTGAGAAATGCAACTCCTTTTCTACTTAGAAAAAAAAAAAGACACATTTATTTATTAATTTTAAACCCATGAGAGACTTTTTATTTAAAAAAAAATTTTTAATCTTTTTATTTTTGAGAGAGAGAGAGAGAGATAGTGTGAGCAGGGGAGGGTCAGAGAAAGAGGGAAATACAGAATCTGAAGCAGGCTCCAGGCTCTGAGCTAGCCATCAGCACAGAGCCTAATGCAGGGCTCGAACCCATGAACTGTGAGATCATGACCTGAGCTGAAGTCGGACACTTAACTGACTGAGCCACCCAGGCGCCCCCATGAAAGACTCTTTAATTTTTTTTTAATGTTTTATTTATTTCTGAGAGACAGAGCATGAGTTGGGAAGGGGCACAAAGAGAGGGAGACACAGAATCCAAAGCAGGATCCAGGCTCCGAGCTATCAGCACAGAGCCCGACACGGGGCTCGAACTCATGAACTGCAAGATCACGACCTGAGCCGAAGTTGGCCGCTTAACCAACTGAGCCACCCAGGCGCCCCAAAAAATACTTATTTATTTTTGAGAGACAGAGATGGAGTAAAAGTGGGGGAAGGGCAGAGAGAGTGGGAGACAGAATCTGAAGCAGGCTCCAGGCTCCAAGCTGTCAGCACAGAGCCTGATGCAGGGCTTGAACTCATGAACTGTGAGATCATGACCTGAGCTGAAGTCAGACATTTAACTGACACCCAGGCGCACCCCCTTTTATACTTTTCGAGTGCAGGGCCACACAGCGGAGTCCGAGGAGGCGAGAACATGCTAGCCAAGATGAAGATGAGGATTTGATGCTAAGACTTCGTGGCTCCATCTGGCTAGTTTCCAATCTGTGCCTAGCTAGGCCACATCCTCAACCCAGAACAATACAATCTTTTAGGACGTCACTTATCACACTCAATTTTCTCAAGTGGAGTCAGCATTATTTTGTGTATGTTTGGATTTACTTTTTTCACCTCCATTTGGAGGACACACAAGGTGGGAAGCTGTTGTTTTCACAGATGGTGCAAACCTGCCTTTAGCCCCAGGTCCCCGGTCCATCATCCTCCCGCATTGGTCCACAAAATGGAAGAACCACAGCTCTTAGGGCCGGAGCCAGGAAGATGCATTAGAAAGAAATTAACTTGGGAGGGGCTGATGAGGGAACAAAAGTCTTAGCTGGAGAAGGGAAGCAGCAAAAGGGGAAAAAAAACTGGGACAGGATACATCAAGATCATCCAGCTGCCCCCAAACTGAACTTACAATGTTTTCTGTGTTCTCTTTGGAAGGCGGGTTGGCTTGTCCAGCATTCAGTGGAAACTTGTTGATTGACACTGAGCTGGGCACAAGTTCAATTTGAGTGTGCCTTCAGCTATTTATTTGATTTTTTTTTTAAATTGCACCCTTTGCAGTAAGACTGTTCCGTTTCTCCTGGAAGCCCCAGGGCAGTGAATTTGATTGTTAAAATAGCAACCGTTAACACTATCTGTGTTATGACACTGTCCTCCCCGCCCCTCTTCGGAGGAATGGGGCAATGAGGTTGTTTGACAAAAGTTAAATTCTCTTCTCCCCACCAAGAGGAACAGAGACTCCTCTTCTGAGTCAGAGGTTTGCCTAAGCGCCTTTGCTCTGCAAGCCCCCAAGTTTGCCCTCCCTTCCCTGCTCACACACATGTGACCCTCACAAACACAGTCTTGCTACCCTCACACACACTCACACCCATCCTATGAGCTAGAGGAACCCTGGGTAGCCCCTGTGCCTGTGTTCCTTTTCTTTTGTTTTGCTTTCCTTTATTTGCTTTGTTTTGATTTGAAATCAGTCTTTGGGATTACATGGGATGATTTTTTTTCATGTTATTAATAGTGCTGTGAAGGGAGCATGTAAGGACTTTATCCACAGTCCTGGCCATGCCTGCTTCTCCCAAATAATAAATACAATGCTGATCAATGGAACTGGTCACTGTAAGACTTCACATACTATAACTCTTGGGCAAGTAGCCTAGGGAGCTCTAAAAGATGCACGCATTATTGGATTATCTAGATTATTCGTATGTCTGTTTAAAAGGGAATTTTTCATGAGAGGACTGAATGGCTATTGGCTTTCCTAAGGGCCCTGGGAAAAGATCAAAGGAGCAGAGTCAGTAGGGGTAGTATAGAATGGCTGAGCTCTCTGAGCAAGGCAGTAATGGGGGCCAGGGCACATCCCCACCATCAGAGAACGTCAGCATGGGTCACAGCTGGATAGCCATGAGGAGCTCAGACCTAGAAGGCATGGAGGATCAGTTCTGTGTTCTCTGGTTATCTTTGGTGCAAGTTGTCTATACTGGTGCTGTCCAACAGAACTTGATGGAACGCTTCTGTATCTCTAGCATCCAATATGGCAGCCACAAGCACTTGTGGCCATTGGGCTTTTGAAATGTGATTGGTGTGATTGAGGAACTACATTTAAAATGCTATTTAATGTCACTTATTTTAAATGTATACAGGCACATGTAATTAGTGGCTACTGTAGTGGATAGCATGACTCTGTACCATTCATCGGATATTTTTCTGTTGCATGGAGTTTAATTTCGTATCTTCTGCCCATCTGTTCAATGTCTTACAATTATTTATTTGTTGAGGGACAGGAATGGTAGATTCTACAACCACAAAAAATCATGTCGTGAAGAGATTTTTTTGTCCAGCCCCCTCCCCTCACGTTTGTCAAATGGGGAGACTCAGAAAGACTGCACTTTACCTGAAACCATAGCACTCGTTATAAGTAGCTGATCCTGGAACTCACATTTCCCTGCCTCCTGGACTGTGCTTCAGAAGAGTAAATGCCCTCTTCCTTTCCTCTCTCTTCACTCTATAATTGAGATTAATGCCCTCATATTTGGAAATAATTTGGACCCCAAGTCTGTCTTTATCTGCTCATATGCCAAGGCACATTGTAGGCTCTGGACACATGTTCATGGGATGAAGGAATTCTCGAAGGCCTTCCCATTTTCTCTTCTTTTTAATGTTATATTTTCTGAGAAAATATATTGTTGTCTCAGATGTTCAGTGTGTTTGAGTCCGCTCATGCTCCTGCTCTCTCTGCCCAGGGAGATGGGGCCTCTACTCTGTGGATGTGACTGTGGCCTGTGCAGGTACTCAGGTACAGACAAGAGAACCTCTAAAAGTTGCTTCGCAGGCTGATGAAAATGCTGCAGCCCTTTATGCTCTAGGACCTACCTGCATTCTGAATTCTCTAAACTTGATGGTAACCAGGAACATCAGGCATAACACTCTCCCTTCTCCACTTTTCTCTGGCAAAACACAATCACATAGAAGGAAAGGTCCCTCAAGTAGGACTCGAGAGCCATATCTTACCTGTCTACTTAGAAAGTTAGAGGAAACATCCAGGCCAAGCTGAGTTCAAAATCGACTCCTAAAAGAAGACCATTCAACTCCTAAGTCCAAGTAAAGTATACATTTTCCTCTTCTTTTTTCCTCTTTCTGTTTCCCACCCCAGGCGTTTGTCCCCAACCCAGAGCCAACCAGCAGTAACTCAGAAATAACTGAGTTAAAGCAAAACCTGTTAACAGCCACCAAAGACTGAGTTTTAGCCACGCAGCTGGCTCCTCCAGGTGGCCCTGCCAAGAGCCAGTCTGAGGCAAGGGAGCAAATGGCCTGGGTCCCATCTGCAGTGGAATGGCCAGTTCGTTTGTTGGTACCACCTAATGAAGGAGTGATCTGGTACTGAGATAGAAAGCTTCCAGGGACCCGCCCAGCGCTAAAAATCTTAAGCCCAAGAATAGTCATTGCATGCCAAGGACACTGGAGAAAATCTTTGGAGCATGTATAACACCAAGCCAATTGGAGTGCCTGCTAAGCCAGTCCAGGATTCCTAGCATTCCAGCCACGCCATATATACCCCCACCCCCAGAGGGCAGCCAGTGGCCACAGGCAGAGGCTACATCCACCCAGTAGGCCGAGACCCTCATCAGACCCTCCAAGAGCCTGCTCTCTTGCTTAGGGTCAGCCTGCTTGCTTTGTGCTGAGTTCAGGGCAGTGGACAAACCGTACCGCCCAGTTTAGCCTAAGAATCTCATTTGCCAAGGAATCTCCAGGCAGTGAATCATTTCGAGCAAGCACTTAAGCAACTTTCCAGTGAGTCATCCTGACGACTGTCAGGTTCACTAATCCTGACATATACTGTGTATATCCTTTGTTCAGATCCTGTCCCCATCTTGATTGATACTGGGGTTAGTAAACAACATAGCTTTAAAGATGTGCTTTCTGGAGCTCGTTTGTATCAGGGCTACCTTTGCCTACCTCCAAAAAGGCCTGAAGCACTAATTAAAATCCTGCCAGTACCAATTCTTGATCGGTGTATACTCTTGGCTACATAGCTACCAGGAGTGTGTACTCTTAACTGTGAGTGGCAGTGCATGTTGGATTTCTTTTCCAGATACTCCATGGATCTGTTTCCACTTGGCTTCTTCAAGACCAGGGGTCAGGATTTTTTTTTTCCTGTAAAGGTCCAGATAGTAAATATTTTAGGCTCTGTAGGCCATACCGCCTCCATGATGACAACTCTTCCATTGTAGTATGAAAGCAGCCATCAACAACATGTAAATGTACGGTCACGTCTGTATTCCAATAAAACTTTATTTATAAAAACAGACTGCAGGTCAGATTTGGCCCATAATGCCTCTTCTAGACATAAGGTGCCAAGTCCAATTAGTAGGCAATACCTGTTTTTGGCTGGTAGAGTGTTTATGAATTTCCCTTTGGGAAAGGGATTATCCTTACCCCTCAGTTCATCTTGGGAAGAGATGTAAAAATTGTGGGAATATGTTTTATCTCATTTTGAATATGAAAGCCCGTTCTTCATCCAATGTTGGATACCCTATAATAATCAGAAGAGGCTAAATTATGATGCAGCTGCAACCAACAAATCTCGGTGGCTTAAAACAAAGGTTTGTTTCTTACTGTGCATCTCAGGTTAGCACACGGCTTTCTCATCCAGGGACCCTGGCTGACCAAGCATTGCCATCTGGAATTTAGTTCCAGTGACATGGGAAGGGAATGTAGCACATTTTGCCCTGGCTCTTAAAGACTTCTGCCCAGCAGTGGCACAGATTACTTCTGCTCAAATGACATTGGCCAGACCAAGTCACACAGCCATATTTTGACTTCTGGGGATAGGGGAGTGCAATGCTATCATGTGCCTGAAAGGAGAAGAATAAGAATATTGATGAATAGCCCTAATGACTACCATACTTTCTAAAACCTTTTTTTTTTTCAGATTCTTCATATCCTCTCTTGCATAGCCCTTAGGTCATCTGGCCTATTTGCCTCTTTCCCCCAACCCTGGCTGACTTTGTTCAGTCCTGCTGGTCATTGACATTGACACATGAGGGAATAGCTTAAGAACTAAAAGCATTAGGACAGCAATTATTCCTTAAAATGCCATGTTGGCCAGCTATGAACATCATGTCGGGCCTTTGAGCCAGGTCTGACATGCCATTAGATGCAAGGATTGATTGCCACTGGGCAGCAGGCCTGAGAACAGTTTGACTTCCCATGCCTCTGGGTTTGATTTCACTTTGGTTTGCTTTTAATGGGAATTTGAATCAGAGGGGAACTTCTAAGCATATTGACTCAGGGCAGTTCCTGCCCTTAGTGCTATGGAGAGCAGTTGTCAAGATGGAGGAGGGAGGTGAAAAGCAAATGGTAGAAAGTGATAGCAATGCAATATTATAGGCTAAAGCAAAACTTTTGGCCCATGATTTTGGAGGAGGGAGTATATTTGTAAAGACAAAAGGATTAGTCAGGATAAGCTAATTGCTCTCCAATCCCAATAGCTCAGTGGCTAAACACAATGGAGGAGGGAGGCTTTGGGGAAGGAGGGCTCTGCTCCATGTTGTTATTCGGGGGTCCAGGCCCTTTTCAGGGTAGTGGCCTTGCCATCCTCTGGGGCCTGAGAGTCTTCCACGGATCGTCCTTCTTCTAGAAGGAAAAAGAAAGGAGGGTTGTGCATTAGATTTTGCAAGTCAGGCTTCAAAGATGTGTATGTCAGTTCTTACCACATTCCATGGACTAGAACTCATTCCGACAGCCCTACCTAACTGCACACGAGGCTGTGAAATGCAGTGTATCTGGGTGTTGGAGGCATGGGTGGGGTGGAGAGGAGGAAAATGGGTTTGATGGGCACACAGCACTGTGTATACTACTGTATACTTGTCTTTTTTAATGTTTATTTTAGAGAGCACAAGCAGGGGAGGGGCAGAGACAGAACAGGGAGAGGATCTGAAGTGGTCTCTGTGATGATAGCACGGAGTCTGAAGCAGGGCTCAAACCCACAATCCATGAGATCATGACGTGAGCTGAAGTCAGACACTTAACCAGCTGAGCCACCTAGGTGCCCCACTGCTGTACGCTTGTCTTAATCAAGCGTGACTTTTCCTATGAAGGGGTCAGATTGCTGACTCTTTGACTGCAGTCTTCACCAACATTCTCTCAATATTAAAATGTTTGTCACTCACAGAGCATTGTAGGCTTTGGTGCAATAAGAGATTAGCCTTTCCCTCAGAGAACTTGTATTATAAGTAAACATAAATGCACTCCCACCCTCAGATCTCACATTTTGCATTGTGCTTCACACAGCCTCTAGATTCATAGGTAAGGGCGGTTATATTCTTGCTGAGTACAGAGGCTTGGAAAATGTGTGACGTAGGGGCAGAAAAGTAAAAACGATGACATTCAGTAAAATGATTATCAGTGATCCTGGGCAACTCATTCTGAATCCTAGACTGTTCATAAATCACTCTAAGAAACAAAAAGGTAGGCTTTAAAAGGGGAACTTTTTGCCTTGGCTACCAGGGTACTCAGAATCTTCTAATGTTCACATACAATAATTATAATAACTCTATAGGTTGGTATTTCTTATAGCTACTTCTTGGTTCATGTTTTTTTTCTATTTTAGTTTTTTGTTTTGTTTTAATGTTTATTTATTTTGAGAGAGAGAGAGAACGAGTGCATGTGCATGAGCTGGGGGTGGGGAGAGAGAAAGGGAGAAAATCCCAAGCAGTCTCCGTGTTCAGCACTCAGTGAGGAGCCCAATGCAAGGCTCAGTCCCATGACCGGAAGGTCATGACCTGAGCCAAAATCAAGAGTCGGACACTTAGCCGACTGAGCCACCCAGGTGCCCCATTTTGTTTTTAAGTGGACTTCATGCCCAGCACAGTGACCAGTGTAGAGCTTGAACTTGTAACCCTGAGATCAAGACCCAAGGTGAGATCAAGAGTCACACACAAAACCAATTGAACCACCCAGGCACCCCTCTATTTTAAACTATTTCGTGATATATGCCTTTTCTTGTAGAAAGGAAAAGGTGAAGGTATTTTTTCTAGTTTTATTTAATGCTCAGTTTGAAAATTAATATTTGCAGAAAAGGTTTTTGGGGTGTACCATGGCTTCTGAGCAGTTGCTTTTACATGGTGTAGTTTTGGAGAAGAACCTTGGTCAAAGAAGAAGAGCCCGACTCCTTCAAGGGCAGCTAGAGGTGTGTGTTCAACCTATAGCTGTTGGTCAGAATGGAGAAAGCCCGTTCAAGAAAGTTGCCTTTCTCCCTAGTTTTGTATCAGGTATTTACGTGTCAGATCATTTGTTTTTATTCTTTCCTTTGGTCCAAGGTTTCTCACCTGCTTTGGGGCCAGGTAATTCTTTGCTGTCAATCACTGTCCTGTGCACTGGAGGATGGTAGTGGCATCCCCAACCTCTACCCGCTAGATGCCAGTAGCACATTTCCTTACTTGTGACAACGGAAAACATCTCCAGACATTGCCAAATGTCCTCTGGGTGTAACATTGCTCTCAGCTGAGAACTATTACTGTTAGTCTTAAAGTATTTGTGATTTTGCATAGATATCCTCACTTTCCCCAGGATCTTGGTCTTTTATTAAATGTATTTTGCCATTTGTCATAGAGATGGCACTTCAAGACAAAGGTGATGAGTGGCAGAGAGCTCAGTTCTAAGATTGCTTGCCTATCTACTCCCGTGGGGCAGAGGTTGAGGCAGCGTGGAACAAATGTTACATGTAGATGTCCAGAACTAGGAGTAAAAAAGCTTTCTTTGCCTGTGTGGCTCAGTTGGTTAAGCGTCCGACTTCAACTCAGGTCATGATCTCATGGTTCATGAGTTCCAGCCCCATGTTAGTCTCTGTGCTGACAGCTCAGAGCCTGAAGCCTGCTTCAGATTCTGTGTCTCCCTCTCTATGCTCCTCCCCCACTCGTGCTCTGTCTCTATCTCTCAAAAATGAACAAACATTTAAAATATTAAAAAAAAAAAAAAAACTATCTCTGGCCGCCTTGGTGGCTCAGTCAGCTGAACATCTGTCTCTTGATTTCGGCTCAGATCATGATCCCAGGGTTGTGGGATCGAGTCCCACATTGCACAGCATGGAGCCTGCTTAGGATTCTCTCTCTCTCTCTCTCTCTCCTTCTCTCTCTCTCTGCCCCTCTCTCATGCTCTCTCTAAAAGTTAAGAAAACAAGAAAACAAAAAAATTTTAAAAGCCTTTCAGTACTCATGAACCTTTGCGAAGCTGACTCCACTTCTAAGGTATTATTGAATGTTCAGAAGATTTTCAATGGGCTTTATAACTGGAAGCCATAACACAGTGCCTCTCAAACTGTAATGAACGCACATGAATCATTGGGAGTCCTCTTGGGGCACAGACGCTGATTCGGTAGATCTGGGTGGGGTCTGAGATTCTGAATTTCTAAACAGCTCTTAGGGAACACTGATGCTGCCATTCCCCATGCCACAGTTTGAGTAGAGAGCGGGTGGTGTCTGGGACGTGGAGCTGGCTACTGATGCCGTTTTCAGGTTCTGTAGAGGGAATTGTTCTGTTTGAAGATCATTTCATTGGCCCAGTAATAAAGAAGGTAATCTGCAGTTTGCGACCATCCCTGTTTCTGCCACTGTCAGGAAAGCACAGCCCAAGGTTATAGCCTACACCCCTCGCTCCAGCACACTCTCCCTAATAACCATGTCAGGTTATTATGAGGTGAAGTAGTCATGTGGTTCCTTTTGGTCCTTATAAATTTTTTTTTTAAGATGTTCTTTGTGCCAGAGAAAGAGCGAGCATGCAAGAGCGAGCCAGGGGGTTCTTTCCAAGGAGAAGAACTTCGGAAGAGCAGTTTGAATGTCACAAAGGATTTTGTGTAGGTGGCTATTTTGCCCAAGCGGTGGCTTCACATAATGCAGTGTAAGGATCCTGAGAGCGATGTAGTGTAGCTCCACTTCTGGGGCCAGACACGATGTTCCAGTTCCAGTCTAACCGCTTTCTTTTTATTATTATTAGTTAAAAACAGTTTTTTGATGTTTATTCATTTCCTAAGAGAGAGACAGAGTGCAAGCAGGGGAGGAGCAGAGAGAAAGGGAAACACAGAATCTAGAAGCAGGCTCCAGGCTCTGAGCTGTCAGCACAGAGGCTGATGTGGGGCTTAAACCCACAAATTGTGAGATCATGACCTGAGCCAAAATCAAGAGTTGAACACTTAAGATACTGAGCCACCCAGGCACCGCCAGTCTAACCATGTTCTAACCTTAGCTTTCTCATCTGTAAGGAAGATAATAACAATACCTACCTCATGGGGTGGCATCCGGGAGAACAGGAGTAATGGACACACAGATACGGTGCCGAACACAAAGCCTGCTCATCATAGGCACAAGTCAGTAACTAGCAGCTGCTAATGATATTGATCGTATCACTGTAATTATCAGAATTGTGGCTCTCAGATTCGTTCCTGGTCTCTGAAATGTCTGCACATGCCACACTCCCATTAGTGACATCTGTCATTATGCTCAGCGGTTCCCAGTTTGGGATGGGCCAAGGTGTGAACCTTGAAACTGCTCCCATCAGAGACCCTGGTCATCGTGAGAATTAAGGGACCCTCTCCTTTTGAGAATGACGGGCCCAAAGCAATGACTGAACCTTGTATTTGCATCTCCAGTCCTGGTAAATCCAAAGATGACAGCAGACTTTATTTTCTTGCCTAATCTCTGACCCCTACGATCATGGTTGCCCATAATCACTTCACTCGGAAATGAGGAGGGGGGCCATACTGTAACGATTGTTCATGTTTCCATTTCCTGAGGAATACTCGCCATCCCATGGCAATCAGTGGTGTAGTTTTTTGCATGCAGTTTCCCTAAAAACTCGCTTTTCATTCTCTGTATTGTATAGTCTTACGTGTGTTACCGTTTGCTCAGCAGGGACTTTGGCTTCCATACTTGAAGGGTCTCCTTAGAAGGGAAGTGCCATACTTCCTCTTTTCCTCTGGTAGTTCCAGGACAAGGCAGACAAGCCGCCTCATTTGGTCTCCAGGAAGAGATGGACTGACTTTTCCTAACAGCACTCTGACTGCTCTAAGCAGCCTGGAACCTTCGTCTGCCACCTCCTTCCCTCTGCCTCTGCGAGTGGCCTCCAGGGACCACTCTCTAAAGCCTGCCGCTAACGCTTTTCCAAACACAACAAAATGTGTGTTTGGGGATACGTTTTCTCAATTAATCCTCAAGTGTGAGTGCCTATTTTCTTCCGTTAGCATGTAATATGATAGCAATAGGTTCTTTCTCCAGCCTCCTGACAGGTCCTGACTCCAACCCCATGGTTTCCTCCTGTTATCCTAGACCAGTCTTGCAGAAATATTCATCTCACCAAATAACTTCACTGCCGAAACCACTTCACTGGCTTCTCCTCCTATACAGGAAAAATCCAAACTTCCTGGGCTTGACTTCTTTCATTGCCCCCACCCCACGTCTGATGTCACTGGGCTGTTGTTGCAAGTGCCAAACTGTATGGTTCAAGTTAATAGCACTATCCAGTATTTCATAGGGGGCGATTTCTCTTCTTTTACAGAGCTCGCTAACAAAAGGAAAGAGAGGAGAGGGGAGGGGAGGGAGGGGAGGGGAGGAGAGGATGGGATGGGATGCAAGAGGTGCTCTACAGCTACCCAGGAGAAACATGTTAGGTCTTAACAGAAGGTTGAGTGACTGAGGGGTAGGGGAGCAGGGTCCTGAATTCAGTAGTGCCTAGTGTTCATGAGATGGCAAACCTCCAGATCCTCAGAATACCTAGTTATTAATCTTCCTGGGGTAGTCATAGCCATCACATAGATGAAAAAGAAGTGCTACGGTTCAGGAAAATCAGTATGAGAAATTGCAAGGTTGTAGTGAAAAACAGGTTTCTTTCTTTACTATGGGACTTCTGATATCCTTTAACACGCTGAGAGGAATTTTGTGAGCATAGACTATGGATATTTTCCCAACTTTATTTGAAGTACAGAATTTTTGTTTTCACAGAGCATCTTGTGGACTAGTAGTGCTCTGCAGAGTGGACTTGGGAAATGCTGGTGTAGGCAGTACAAAGGAATGCTTGACTGCACTCCCCACTGTCTCGGCCAGATGCTTCACATTGTTTCTGTAAATGCTGCTTGAGGGTAGTGACTAATTTGTCCATTTCAAAGGGTCATTGACCTTCAAAGAAAAAAAGCCTAGTTCCCAAAGGATTAGAACTAACCAAGTAATAGTAGAACTCATTCTTAATTTATTTACAGAGAAGAGGAAGGCAGTGAGTGACATGTGTTAACTACTTGAAACCTGTCATTAACAATCTGGTGTCATGCAGAATAGTTGATTTAACATTCCCATTTCAACTACAAGTCAGTTTACCTCACCACTGGGTAATTAGACAAATTTTAAAATGTATTAGATAGTAACATAGAAATAACCTAACAGATCACTGCAGAAGATGCTCTTTTTGTTTGGCTACATAACCCGAGTCCCGATGAAGGCTTGAGATTCAGAAAATGACCCCTGAAAACAGAAAGATTTGTGTTTTCTTTTTACCCAGTCATTGGACTGGATTTTAGTGGGCTTCACTAGCCCTCACGTTTTGCAGCTCTTGGTAAAATTAAGTTTCAGTCCTTGCTTTGGCACTAAATAATGGTGTACATTCCAATCTCATTACCTAAGCCTTCTAGGGTTTCCCATGTAGATCTCCAAGGGGAAACTGGAAATGGCCTCCTCTCTGGACAGATGTAAACCAGGCCCAAGTGAGATTGGAATGGGCCATGAGCTGAATAATGGAGCTGATGTTAAGCTGTTCAGTAAAGTGGAGGAAGACGTTTTGACAGGACAGAACATGGAGAGGTTCCCTGTAAAGATTGGATTATGGGAAGCTGTCACCAGTAACTGCTCGTAGCATACAGAAAGCAGAAACTGAGCATGCATGACCCTGGAGCACTAGAAACTGGACTGAACTGCCAGCAGAGTTCCGGTGCTGCTGAGGTGAATCCCACAGGCTCCTGGCTTTGTGTTCAACTAGCAGAAGCATGTCTTCAGACCGGCTGGTCTGAAGGAAAGCATTCTTAATTTTTTTTTAAAGTTTACTTCTGAGAGAGAGTGGGAGAGGGGTAGAGAGAGAGAGGGAGGGAGACACAGAGTCTGAAGCAGGCTCCAGGTTCTGAGCTGTCAGCACAGAGCCCGACGTGGGGCTCGAACTCATGGATGGTGAGATCATGACTTGAGCCGAAGTTGGACGCTTAACCGACTGAGCCACCCAGGCACCACTGAAGTAGAGTGTTCTTTAGCCAAGGGGATGTATCTTTGAGATGTTCATTCATTACTCTGGCTGGGCCATACCATGAGGCTACTCCACACCTAGAACCTCAGCCCTTGGGTACTCGCCCACAGGCAGGAGACTGACGCTACAGGACTAAGATTGCTATCTGAAAGGCAGCAAATCACAAACTGAGGAGCCTTTTCCAAGTCAGCAGACCCATCATGAGATGCAGTAAGTTCTGGACACTGGACCACTGGAGCCGACTCAGTGACACATCTTCGTGCCTTCAGGTGGAATGCACCTGGTAAAGCTGGAGACCATCATAATCAATGTGTTGTGTTGGCTCTAGCTTCTTTCCTCCCCAGGCCTTTTCAAAAAACAGAGAATCTTGTTTGCCCTCCCTACATCCCTGTGAAGTAGAATCTGATGATGTTCCCCGACAAAGACTTACACATACTCACAAATACGGAGAGTCCGTTAGAAGTCGTAGGCCCAAAGATGCAGACTGATGGAGCAAGTCAATGGCACCACCCAGCCAAGGACATGCGTGCTCCCCTTGTCCCCAGATCCAGTGCCCTGGCTGCCAGCACTGCTTGCTTCCTTGAGACATGGTCTTCCCTCTGGCATAAACCCTCTCCTCAAGCTGTAATTCCCAGCATCTGTCTGACAAGAGGGCATATCCAGGCAGGGTCAGCTACTGACTGCCAACAGTTGAAACATTAAGGGAAGTGGGATGAAAAACAGCCTGCAGATGAGTTCTGGGTGAGGAGGGAAGAGGCAGGATTATACTGGGGTGTGAGCTTTCAAGAAAGTGCTTTCTTCCATTCTCCTCTCCAGCTGGACCAGCAGATGACTGTTTCCTCTCACTCGGCACCTTTCCTCTCACTCGGTACACAACACAGAGTGTTGTGTCTCTGTCTCTTGAGCTGCAGAGTGATCTCCTGAACCTGCTGCAAGAATTTCCTGGCCAGGAGGAGGGCACTTGTTGGGATGAGCACTGAGTGTTGCTGGAAACCAGCTTGACAGTAAACTATGTATAAAACAAAACAACAAAAACCAAAAAACAAAAAACGAACTTCCTGGCCTGGGACCCTACTGAGGGGTTTGGCTGGGGATGTGAGTACAAAGGCCACTACTTTTGGTGTGGGCCTGATCATGGTCTTCTTGAAGATTCCACGGAGTAAAATGCAGCCCTGCATCATCCCCTTCCTTTGGCTCAGCTGTCTGACAGTCCTACCCCGCCTCCCAAGGCATGGCCACAGGGCACCAGACAAAATTATGACTTGCCACTGACCTCCCTATTCCAGCCCCCTGACACCTCTGTGGGTTCTCCTTTCCTGTTTCATTTACCTTTCCCTTCGTTATATGCCTCCCTGTCACCTTACACAGCACCTTCGTTTTGTCCAGGCCTGCCCCATTCGGGTACTCAGCCCTTGTGTCTGCATTGTAGGGGTGTTCAGTGATTTTGTTTCATTGGTAACAGCTTTATTGAGATACAATTCACACACCATTTCCTCTTTTGAAGTGTACAGTTCAGTTGAGTTTAGTGCAATTACAAGATACCACCACCACTGTCCACTTCCAGAATATTTTCATCACCCCCCGAAAGGAGGCTCATACCCCCTGGTAGTCAATTCCCCATTCTCCCCCCACACAGCTCCTGGAGCCTACTGATCTACTTTCTGCCTCTGTGGATTTGCTCATTCTGGATATTTAATCTAAATGGAATCCTACGTTCTGTGCCCTTTTGTGTCTGGCTTTATTCTTTAGCTTAATGTTTTCAAGGGTCATCTATTCTAACTGAATAATATCGCACTGTATGGATATACTGCTTTTCGTTTATCCATATTGATGGACACTTGGGTCATTTTCTCCTTTGGGCTTCTGGCTCCTCTGAATAATGCAGCCATGAGCATTCGTGTACTGTACCTGTTTGAGTCCCTGCTTTAACTTCTCTTGGATACATGCCCAGCAGTGGAATTACTGGTTCATGTGGCAACTCTATATTTAACTTTGAGGAACTGCCAAACTCTATACCATTTTACAGTTTCACATTTTTAAAAAATATTTTTACATTTTACATTGCTATACCATTCTACATTTTTACACCCCCACTGGCGGTGTACAGGGGCTTTGGTTTATCCACATCCTTGCCAGCACTTGTTGTTACTGTCTTTTTTATGACAGCCTCCCAGGTGGGTGTGAAATAGTAGCATGCTATGGATTTATGTCCCCTGCCTCAAGGCCTTGCTCTTCGTGGTGGGGCTTTTCCAGTCTTCAGTACTTATTACTATGAACGTACTGAACCTCTCAAAGTGACAAAGCCCTTTTTCTAGCTAATGCTTGAAACTGGGGCCATGTCAGGCACTCTGGCAGAGCAAAGAGGAAGCGAGTCGAGGGACAGAGTGGACTGGCCATCTTTGGAAGTTCCACTGTGGCAGAAACAGTTCGCTCTACCAGTCTGCCAAGAGCAGAAGCATAAAAGGATTCTTAGTGAATGTGTTGGCTCAGAGGTGACTTTCTAGTCACCACTCAGAATCCAGCTATTTATTTATTTATTTATTTATTTATTTATTTATTTATTTAGAGAGGGCACAAGCATGAGTGGGGGGAGGGGCAGAAAGAGGGAGAATCTCAGGCAAGTTCCTCAAGGTCAGTACAGAACCTGATTCGGGGCTCAAACTCACTCAACTGTGAGATCATGAGCTGAGCCAAAATCAAGAGTCTGAACGTTCCACCGAGTGAGCCATCCAGGAGCCCCAGAATATGGCAATTGTTGAGAAGTTCTACAGGGCAATGGAAAACAATTGTCTTAGCTTGGGCTGCTAGAACAAAAATACCATTGACAAAAATACCATGTTTGCTAGGACAGATATTTATTTCTCACAGTTGTGATGGCTCCGAAGTTCAAGATCAGAATGCCAACAGAGTGAGACTCCACTTGTTGGCTTATAGACAGCTACCTACAGGCTGTTTCCTCACATGCTGAGAGCAGAGAGCATCTCCTTCCTGGGTCTTTTGATAAGAGCACTAATCCCATTCCTGAAGACTCTGCCATCTTGACCTAATCACCTCCCAAAGGCCCCAACTCCTTTTCCTCTTTTTCAAGTTTTTATTTAAATTCCAGTTAACATACAGTGTAATATTAGTTTCAGGTGTACAATTTAGTGATCCAACACTTCCATACAACACCCAGTGCTCATCACAAGTGCACTCCTTAATCGGCATCACCTATTTAACCCATCCTCCTACCGACCTCCCCTCTGGTAATCATCAGATTGTTCTCTATCATTAAGAGTCTGTTTCTTGGTTTGCCTCTCTCACCCTTTTTTTCCTATGCTCATTTGTTTTGTTTCCTAAATTCCACAGATGAGTGAGATCATATGGCATTTGTCTTTCTATGATTGACGTATTTCACTTAGTATTATACTCTTTAGCTCCATACACATTATTGCAAATGGCAAGATTTCATTCTTTTTGATGGCTGAGTAATATTCCACTCTCTCAATATACCACATTTTCTTTTTTTTTTTTTTACAAAGAGTTTATTGTCAAATTAGTTTCCACATAACACCCAGTGCTCATCCCCACAAGTGCCCTCCTCCATGCCCACCCCCCCTCCCCCCCACATCCATCAGTCCTCAGTTTTTGTCAGCATTCAAGAGTCTCTCATGGTTTGCCTCTCTCCCTTTCCCCACCATTTCTGCCCTTCTTCTCCCCCTTGGTCCTCTGTTAAGTTCCTCCTAATCCTCCTATACGTGCACACATGTGATATTTGTCCTTCTCTGCCTGACTTATTTCACTCAGCATAACACCCTCAAGGTCCATCCATGTTGCTACACATGGCCAGATTTCATTGTTTCTCATTGCCATATAGTATTCCATGGTATAGATAAACCACATCTTCTTGATCCATTCATCTGTTGATGGACACTTAGGCTCTTTCCATGTTTTAGCTATTGTGGAGAGTGCTGCTATGAACATTGGGATACATGTGCTCCTATGCCTCAGCATTTCTGTATCCCTTGGGTAAATTCCTAGCAGTGCTATTGCTGGGTCATAGGGGAGTTCTATTGTTAGTTTCCTGAGGAACCTCCACACTGTTTTCCAGAGGGGCTGTACCAGTTTACATTCCCACCAACAGTGTAGGAGGGTGCCCGTTTCTCCACATCCTCGCCAGCATCTAGAGTTCTCTGATTGGCTCATTTTAGCCACTCTGACTGGCGTGAGGTGGTATCTCAGTGTGGTTTTGATTTGTATTTCCCTGATGAGGAGCGATGCTGAGCGTCGTTTCATGTGTCTGTTGGCCATCTGGATGTCCTCTTTGGAGAAGTGTCTGTTCATATCTTCTGCCCATTTCTTCCCTGGGTTGTTTGTTTTTCGGGCGTGTAGTTTGGTGAGTTCCTTATAGATTCTTGATATTAACCCTTTATCTGATATGTCATTTGCAACTATCTTTTCCCATTCGGTTGGTTGCCTATTAATTTTCTGGGTTGTTTCCTTGGCTGTGCAGAAGCTTTTAATCTTGATGAGGTCCCAACAGTTTATTTTTGCTCTTGATTCCCTTGCTTTTGGGGATGTGTCAAGTAAGAAGTTGCTGCGGTGGAGGTCAAGGAGGTTGTTTCCTGCTTTCTCCTCTAGGGTGCTGATAGTTTCCTGTCTCACATTCAGGTCCTTGATCCATTTTGAGTTTATTTTTGTGCATGGTGTGAGAAAATGATCTAGTTTCATTCTTCTGCATGTTGCTGTCCAGTTCTCCCAACACCATCTGTTAAAAAGGCTGTCTTTTTTCCATTGGATATTCGTTCCTGCTTTGTCAAAGATTAGTTGGCTGTATACTTTTGGGTCCACTTCTGAGTTCTCAATTCTGTGACCAGTTTCGTAGGATTGTCTTTTTCTGGTTGGAAGAGACCCAGAATAGTCACCTAGTCTAGCCTCTTGCCTTCAAGTAGAATTTCTTTCCAACGTAAACTCTTGAAATTCAATTTTGGAATGGGAAATACAGCTAGGAATGCCTTCCAACGTCTGACCGAAATTGTTAGTGATGCAGGTGATATTCCTTCCCAATTGACATAGTTTGGCTATTTGTGATAATCTGACCTCTCTTCTAGCCTTAACCTTTATGAGTTATTTAAATATGTTATCCTTTAACATCTTTTTGTGCCAGCCCCTCTAAGGAGAGCTGGATTCTCCTTGCAGTCAGGGAACATGCGTTATTTACCTTTGTAGCCTTAACCTAGCATGGTATCAACTACTGTCAAGGTAAAGTCAAGGACCTGTTTGTGCCACATATAGTCAAAGACCTCCCTAAGTATATGTTGAGTGAAGAAGGAGAAAAAAAGGAAAATAGTCTCTTAACTGTCTTTATCCCTAGAGCACCTCTTGTACACATAAGCACAAAGCAAACACCATTTAATTAATTGTCCAGTTATTCATGAAAAGAAAGGAATCCCTCTATGTTCTTCAAGGTTTTTTTAAATTTCTTTATTTCTTTTTTGTAAGTATTTATTTGTTTTGAGGGAGAGAGAGAAAGAGAGAGAGAGAGCTGGGAGGGGCAGAGACAGGGGAGGAGAGAGAGAATCCTAAGCAGGCTCCATGCTGACAGTGTGGAGCCTGACTCAGGGCTTGAACTCACCAATGGTGAGATCATGACCTAAGCCAAAACCAAGCAGTGGTCACTTAGCCAACTGAGCCACCCAGTTGCCCCTCTGTTCTTCAGGTTTCATAGCATTCTTCTGTGTGCTTTCTTTCTATACCAACACCACTTACCACTCACTGTGAACATTGTTAGGTATCAGATCCTCTGGAACTTTTTAAAATAAATCCTCTCTAAACCTCACAGCCAGGGAAGGTAGAGGACATAGTCATCCTGACGATGAGAAAACCGAGGTGCAAAGAAATGGAAGTAGCCATCTCAAGGTCATGAATCAAAGACCTGCCAAAGCTGTGATTTGGACATCACGGTTGCAGATCCCAGAGAGCAGGCTCAATTCTTCTTGTTTGTATCGCTGTGAGATCCAGAGCTGAAAAACCCTGGATCTCAGGACTTCTTTCCTCATCCTTTTGCCTTTTCCTTCTCATGTTCCTGAAATCTGGGGTCAAATCCTTTGGACTATATGATTCTGTTTCGGTGTGTGTGTGCGCACGTGCGTGTGTGATCGTAGGGAACATAACCTCTTAGTTCAAGGCTTTTACTTTTATCTCTCAATTCCCCTCTGCCATCACCTCCAGCACGGTCTGCATATGTGCTGGGGGCAGACCACAAGGATGACCGAGAACCAGACTGGACACATTAGCATCAGGCTGAGCCATCGAGGGTAAAGTAGGAACCTGAGTAATGATAGCAATGGCAAAAGAAGGGAGAGGTTTGAGTCCAGGAGATTGGCAACTGGGAGCTCTGGAGAGGTTTGCATCTCTCTCATAACACTGGGGCCTGATTTGTCTCCTGACGTACAAATGACCTTTCTGAAGAGCCAAGAAGTGGCCCACTAAGAAAATAGAAATTTGAGGGTAGGGAGAGTGGAGAAGTCAGCAACCGGCGTGAGGACTTTGGGTTCCGGAGGGTGGGAAGAAGGCTAGTGCCAGGAGAGGAGAGAATGGTGTACCAAAGGAAGTGGGATAAGACCACAGACCTCTTGGTAAGATTTGCCAGTTTCTCTGAAGAGAAACAAAACAAAGCCAAACAAACTTGTGGCAAGGTTATGCATACTAAGACGTTCTTGACAATGTGTAACCTCTCCCAGAAGTATTGGAATTATAAAATCTGATTGCCAAAAGGCACCCACGTATTCCAAAGAAACGGACGTCTAATGATGGCATTTTAGGCAGCAGCGAGAGAAAAGGAAGGAAGAGATATTTAGGATAGGGGAGTATTTTGTGAGCCCCCCCCCGAAAGTCATAGTTCTGCTACATATAAGACCATCCATAACGGGGTGGTGTGTGTGTGGAGGAAATAGTTCCTGTTCCTGGCATAGCTGTAGTCAGATGGCTTCGTGCTAGTCTGCTTACGCCACGTTGTTCTTGCTCCACTCCTCCGAGTAGCACTCCCCTGAAGGGCCGTGAGGCCAGCTAGGCTTTGGACAGATTTTCTGCCAGTTTTTGGCTAGGAACACCAAATGTATTTCTTGGAAAATCTAGGAAGGCAGAGGGTAGAATACCAAGTGGCCTTCCTTGCTTTCTGTGGTTCCTTCCATGCTGTGTTGGCCTTCTGAAGTTGCAAGGGGAGGGGCGCCTGGGTGGCTCAGTTGGTTGAGTGTCCAACTTCGGCTCAGGTCATAAACTCACAGTTTGTGGGATCGGGCCCTCCATTGGGCTCTGTGCTGATAGCTCAGAGCCTGGAGCCTGCTTCAGATTCTCCTGGAGCCTGCTTCAGATTCTGTGTCTCCCTCTCTCTCTGCCCCTCCCCTGCTCTGGCTCTGGCTCTGGCTCTCTCTCAATCAAGAATAAATACACATTAAAAAATAGTATTAAAGATGCAAGAGGAAATTTAAGTCCCATGTCCCATTTTTTTTTTTTTAACGAAACAGCCTCCCATTTTTATTAAATAAAACTGCAGGTTCCAAATCACTTTTCCAACTTATTTATTTATTTATTTATTTATTTATTTATTTATTTATGAGAATGCGTTCTTTCCTTTGCGTTATAAATGAGGAATGTAAGGGCCTTGCTGTTCCACTTTACTGTGCAGCTAACATTTGAGTCCATGCCTGTTTAATTAATTATTATTATTGGTTCTTATGGTTTTAACCCACTAAGTTTTGGGGATGGCTTTTTTAAATATAGATTTTAAAGTTTAGTTACAGGTTAACATACAGTGTTGGATCAGTTTCAGGTGTACAATAGAGTGATTTAATATTTACATATGTCCCATTCTTAGATAGAAAAACTGAGACCCCTTGGGGTGCCAGGGTGGCTCAGTCAGTTGAACATCCAACTCTTGATTTTGGCTCAGGTCATGATCTCACAGTCATGAGATTGATCCCCATTGGGATTCTCCCTCTCTTTCTCTGTCTCTGCCCCACTCACTCTCTTTCTCTCTTGCTCTCTCTGTCTCTGTCTCTCCCTCTCTCTCAAAATAAATAAACACACAAAAAAAGAAAAATTGAGACCCAAAAGGGTAAAGTGGCTTCCATAAAGTTCTGTAGCGTGGGTACCTAAGCTGGGATTTTCGACTCAGTGATCCTGCCTCCCAGTTTGAAAACATTCTTTTTTTATTAAAAATGTATATATTTAAGGTGTATGACATGTTGATTTGCTATACATATACATATTGAAATGATTACTATGGTCCAGCTAATTGACATCTTCTCACATAGTTCGCCTTTATTTTGTAGTGAGAACACCTGATATCTGCACTCTTGGCAAATTTCTGGGATACACACAGTATTATTAGTTATAGCCATCATGCTGTACATTAGCTCTCCAGCAGCTTTATACCCTTTGACCAATATCTCCCCATTTTTCTGAACCCCAAGCCCTGGTAACTGCAATTCTACCTTCTGCTTCGATGTATTTGACATTTTTTAGATTGCACAAAAAGTGAGATCATGCCATTTTTTTAAATCTCCGTATCTGGATTATTTCACTTAGCATAGTGTCCTCCAGGTCCATCCAGTGTTTGTTGCAAATGGCAAGATCCCTTTTTTAAGGTTGAATAATATTCCGTTGTGTATATATACCATGATTTCTTTTTCCATTCCTTGATTGACACTTAGGCTGTTTCCTTATCTTGGCTATTGTGAATAACGCTGCAATAAACATGAGAGCACAGATATCTCTTCCAAGTACTAATTTCATATCCTTCCTGCCGACCAGTTTTAATACCTACTCTGTGAAAAGAATACAAAGTTTGAGACAGGAAAACTGTATTTCTGAGTTGGCTTTCCTATTAGATAGCTGTGTGGCATGGGCCAAATCTTTTGGGGGATCAGTAGCCTCAATTTCATAATTCCCCCACCACTCCATGAGAGATATTAAAATAATAAAATAAGAGCAAATGAAAAGCTATTAAGATAAATTTATTGTGTAAACCTAGCATTAAGCATGCTCATAGTTGGTTTCTTTTTCTTTGATTCTGTTTTGTCTTTCTCTCCTTTGCTTTCTCCCCATCTCCTGTTGAGTAGATTAATAGACTCCATGCCAGGCCGCTATGCAGACTATTGCAAGAAAGACTCTCAAGGTCATGCTTCGACTGGAAAACCTCACCCTGCACTTGCCTCCCCGTTGATCCCTTGGTAGAAGGCCCAATTCAAAGATCAATCCACATTCTTCTGAGGCAAAATAATTCCAACCTTCTTTTTCTTCTTTTGGTATTCCAAAGATCTGTCAACTCCTGTAAGAGTCATGGTAGATATTATTTTGTAGGTCATCCCAGTTTTCTTCGCCACAAAATACAGAGATTTGGTATAATTAGAGCCCGGGGGGTGAATAGGCTGTGCTCCTGTCCTTTCTCCAGTGATTTTCATTCCTGTCTACTGGCTAAAGCTGTCTGATTGTGTGCACTTGTGGGCAGGGGCCAGGATTTAGGGTCAACGAGTATGAGATAAACATTTTCTAGGAGCTAAGGCTTCTTCTTTTTAAGGAACTTCTTTTACATCCTGTACGGGGTCATTAATAAGTAGTTCACACCCAAGGAGTGAATTATTCAGAAATTGATGCTGGATCAGTTTATATAGCAAAGTATAAAATTGAGTTAGTTACATAAATCACTGAAGCCAAAGTAAGTGTTATCAGTTTTCTAGGTATTTTAGGCCAAAACATTCTAGAGGGACAGCATAACCTTCATGTTCCATTGGTTTTGGTTTTTAAGTTGAATGGTCCCTTCCTTGTTCCAGGTTTGATGTGATTGATGGCCTCCTTGATAGTGGCAAGGATGGATGATTCTAGAATCAGTCAGACATCAGTTCAGATTTTGGTGCTGCCACTTGCAAGTTGTGTGACCTGGGGCAAGTCAGTTAATTTCTAAGCCTTAGTTTCCCCATCAGCAAAATGAGTAAAAGCCAAGGAGAAAATACATAGAAAAGCACTCACCGTTGTGCCTGGTATGTTAATTAGGGCTCAGTGAATGTTAGCTACATTATTATTATTATTATTTTCCATTCGCCTTTATTATTTTCACCTACATCCTAAGAACAATTTCATTCTGTTGTTTTTAAACAGTTGTATTGAGGTATAATTAACCCATAACATAACTCATTTTCATTATACAATTTTCTCTATTTTTAAAACTTTTATTTATTTATTTTGAGAAAGAGAGACTAGGGAGAGAGAGAGAGAGAGAACATGAGCAGGGGAGGGGCAGAGAGAGAGAATCCCAAGCAGGCTCTGGACTGTCAGCACAGAGCCCGACTGTGAGATCATGACCTGAGCCAAAAATCAAGAATTGAACGCCCAACCAACTGAGCCACCAAGTCGCCCCTTCAGTATACTTTTGACTGATGGGAAAGAAAGGATGGTTTAACTGTCTAAGCCTTCCCCTAACAAAACACACACCTCCTGATTTCTCTTCTTCCACTATTCTACAGAGGGCACTTTCCCAGTTCTGTTTGTATCTATTGCTAATTTGTACATCACTGATTAGCTTAATCTGGTTTGTTTGGTGTGTGTGTACATAGGTTGATAGAAAAAAGATGGAATTTAGAGTCATCACTCACTAAGATTTGTTAGTGACTTCTGAAAAGTCCACTTCAGAGGTTTGTTACCTTTAAATGAAAAATGGAGTTCAAAATCTGCCTTACTTGATTGATAGAGTTGTTATGAGGCTCCTGTGTAATAATATGTGTGAAATCCCTTTATAAATTGTTAGCTAGGTGACTATAATTTAGGAATATGAGTTACAGTAATATTCAAGTCCCAGATTGTATGCTTCAGAAATCACATGTCTTGAAAGGTCCAGGTAATGGGCTGGAGCTGTTGAGGAATGGTCTGCAGAGAAAAAGTGTCTTTTCCTGAGACTTCAAAATCAGACAGGATTTTAGCAGGTGGAAAAGAGTGGGAGGAGGGGTGCAATCTTGGTGGTGGAATTAAAAATAAGCAGAGACTTCATGTGTCAACTATACTTCAATTAAAAAAAAAAACAAGCAAGGACCCCAGAGGCCAGAACAAACATACAAGCACATACCAAGTGATATAAAACATGTGAGGGGGTAAAGTTACCAGGGTAGTTATAATATATGGTTTGTCTTCTGAAAGGACACCCTCCTTCTGGGCAAGTTAACACGTTATTTGCGTGGTCTGTTAACTCCATTAAGGCAGGAGCCTTGCCCTTCTCTGATTTCTCTCTAGTACCCATTACAGTGCCTGGCACATCATAGGTGCTCAATAAATGCTCAACAAATGAAAAAACAGAGGGGTGGTCATATCAGTTGCTCTTCTTGTCTGGTCGTTTTAATATTATCTAAATTCATCAGCTACTGAATTAGAAGCTATCTTTTAAAAATTTTTAATGTTTATTTTTGAGAAACAGTAGGAGAGTGAGACACACACACACACACACACAGAGAGAGAGAGAGAGAGAGAGAGAGAGAGAGAGAAGGCGAGCAGGGGAGGGGCAGAGAGATAGGGAGACACAGAATCTGAAGCAGGCTCCAGGCTCTGAGCTGTCAGCACAGAGCCCAACACGAGGCTCAAACTTACTAACTGTGAGATTGTGACCTGAGCCAAAGTTGGGCGCGTAACCAACTGAGCTACCCAAGCACCCTGGGCATGTCTTTTAACTCCCTCTACACAGTACAGTCCCATCTTCTGTTCGTAGTTATGAAATTCTTTGCAATGATGTCAATACTTGCTGTGGTTTTTCTCCACCCTGTCCCAGAAGACTCCTTACCCCCAGCAAACAATAAGGTGACCAGCAAGTCGTGTGAGTACAACGGGACCACTTACCAACATGGTGAGCTGTTCGTGGCTGAAGGGCTCTTTCAGAACCGGCAACCCAATCAATGCACCCAGTGCAGCTGTTCGGTAAGACCCAGCATTTTAATGTCCCTGCTGGCCCCAACCCCAACACCCCAACAACCTTATACCTTCACATTGAGCCTACATCATAGGGTGTTTGAAGGGAAGATGAATTGCATTTAAATCGTAAGCCTCCCAGTCGATCCAGACTCTCTGATCTTCATCAACCCTGAACAACCCTGTCCTATGTTAAAGAAGTCAGGCCCAGTCATATCCTGGTCTTGAAGCTTTATGACTCTTCAAGTGGACAAAGATGAGCTGATGGTCTTCATCTGTTCTACTTTTCATAATAGTCAAACCAGCAAAGCCTTCATCAGATGTACTCAACAATTTTTTTACATTTGTTTGTTTTTGAGAGAGAGAGAGAGACAGAGTGTGAGCAGGGGAGGGGCAGAGAGAGAGGGAGACACAGAATCCGAGGCAGGGTTTAGGCTCTCAACTGTCAGCACAGAGCCCAGTGCGGGCCTTGAACTCACGAACTGTGAGATTATGACCTGAGCCGAAGTCGGATGCTTAACCGACTGAGCTACCCAGGTGCCCCAAGACTCAACTATTTGAAGCTTTGGGGATGCTACGGGTAGAAGAGCCAGTGGCACCATCTAGGGCTGCTTGTCCAATTCACAAAAAAACAGGGGTATCTCTTGGATCCCATGTCTTATATATTCTCCTAACCAGTTTGTCCCTGATACCCTACAATGAGAACTCTCTCAACAAAACATGATTATTCCTGTGACATTCCTTGTCAGACTGTATATACCCTAGGAATAAAGTAAAACAGTTATATCTTCACGTAATCATGCAATCCAGAGAATGTAATAGGTAGAACTAGAAAGTGGAATAAAATGGCCGTTTGACGTGAAGTGAGAGGAAATGAAGTTAGATGTAGAAACTTTTTTACCTGTAAGGGGCTTAAACACTGAATCGCCAAGGGACATACTAGAATCTCTTCCCCTAGAGATTTGTAGTAAAAATACGGTATCTCAGTAGTTTGGGAGAATTTGGTTGTGGCCTTGCCTTCCGAATGACTTTTCAGGGAGCCTTCTTGCCCCAGAATTAATGCCTCTAAGAATTAAGAGCAAGGTTTAAGAAAGGATGTTTGGAACCTAGAACTTTAGGGAGGTGGAATTAGACAGAACAGTGAGGAAATTTGGTTCTCTCCCTTGCCTTGTACTGAACTGAGCTGTCCATTCTGATCAGCCCGTGTAGTTTTGCATTTCCTCCCAGACAACTTGTCTCCATGGTTTGGAAAGTTATAAAAAGAGGGGGCTGTCATGCAAATCTGCCTTCCCTTAAGTCCCAGTGTCCAGCTGGGGCACGATGGGGACCAAGCGATACCTTGCAACACTGTATTTGGGGCTTTGGCAGGGCCATGGCAGCTCTTGTACTGACTACTACTGTATACCATCTCAGACCAGGATTCCCAGTGAGGATTGCCAACCCTTCCATGACTTAGTCTCTGGCCTGGAGAAATAGTAAACGGGAAAAAGAAAATAAAGCCTAATCAAATCTCAGAAGTACCTAGAACTAACTATGGGAGGGGCATTGGGAAGGAGTACCACGTTTTGAGACCCTACTCATCCCGGGTCCCAAGCTAAGGAGACTTTACACTTACTCCCAGATCCTTCTGATCTTAAATTCTGTTTTTTCTTGGCAGGAGGGAAATGTGTACTGTGGTCTCAAGACTTGCCCCAAGTTAACCTGTGCATTCCCAGTCTCTGTTCCAGATTCCTGCTGCCGGGTTTGCAGAGGTAGGTACCCTGTATTCCAAGAAGTAGGGGTGTCCTAGCCCCCAGTGTCCTAGGAAAGGGAAATTTTCTATGGTAGCCTTAGTTTATAGTCAGGGGGTGGGGGCAGTTGATTCACAAAAAGGAGAAAAGAAAAAACACTGATTTAGAAAAAGTTTTTAATGTTTATTTATCTTTGAGTGAGAAAGAGAGAGTGAGAGAGAGAGAACAGGGGAAGGGCAGAGAGGGAGACACAGAATCCAAAACAGGCTCCAGGCTCCGAGCTGTCAGCACAGAGCCCGAAGTGGGGCTCGAACTCAAGAACTGTGGGATCATGTCCTGAGCCAAAGTCAGATGCTTAACCAACTGAACCACCCAGGTGCCCCCCCAGAAGCACTGATTTTAAGGGCAATCACCTGAAAGACACCACGCTGGAATGTGGCAAGAGAGTGGGCATCATCTATTGAGAAAATGTATCTCTTCTCCCTTAATCTCTTCTAGCTTTTATTGTGTTGTAAAACACAGGCCATTTCCATACACAGCCTTAAAAGGAAGAATGGGCCTTGCAAAGCATTGATGTGACCACTTTGAAGACTGTCCAGGGCAAATTTAGGTATATTTAAAACCCCACAGTCCAAAGGCAACAACCTCTGTAAAAACACAATCGAAGGCATCATCTCCTCAAATTATAGCCTCAATGGCATCGGTGTCTTCTGAAGCCAGTTTTTTCTTATTTGGTTTCCATTTCTTTGATAATGGCACCATTTTTTCCCTCTAGCTTCCTAAGATCAAGCATAATCATCTTTAATTTCCCCTTTATTGCCTCTTCTCAGATTACTAAATCTATCAGCAGTCTTCTATCTGTCTCCTTTCTGGCTCTCTCTAGCAGTATTCTAATTTTGTCTTCTTTCCTTCCATCCAATCAGCATATTTATTGAGCATCTACTTACTATATGCTCAGCCCTGTGCTAGAAGCTAGATACATATTGGTAAATACAGTAAACATACAGGGCAATGCTAGACTATATGGCTTCTTTATGCAAATTTTAAAAAGAATCCTTTTTACTTAAGATACCTTACTGTCATTTGTCAGAAAATCTTTGTGAATGTACCCCCTTCAACTGCAGCACATTTGTGCAGTACACACCCTCTACAACTATATGCAGCATACATAGCAGCAAAGGTATGTTGTTTGCTCTTGTGGAACTCACATTCTACCGAAGAAGACAAATCATAAGCAAACAAGTAAATAAAAATCTAAATCTAAATATGTAAGTACCATGAAGAAAACAAACACAAGACTGAGGAGACAGCATTTACATTGAGTGGGTGGGAAGGCCTCTCTGAGGTGACATTTAAGCTCTCCCTTGAAAGATGAAAAATAACCATCCATGCAAAGATCCTGGGGGAAGAGCACTCCAGGCAAAAAGAAAAGAAAATTCAAGGGCCTCAGGCAAGAAAGAGCTCAGAGCATTCAAGGAATCTGAGGATCAGCGTAGCACAGTGATTGTAGTCAACTGGCCTGAGATGACGCTGAAGAACTGCAGGAACAGGAGTCAGATCACACAGGACTTTCAAGGCCATGGGAAGGAGTTTGTATTTTAGTTTTTAAGTACATTGGGAGCCATTGGAAGGTTGTGAGCAGGGCATGACATGAACTAATTGATGTCTTTAAAGATCTCATTGGCTCTTGTGTCCAGGCTAGATTGGAGGGAGGCAACGAAGCAAGGGGAGAGGCGACAAAGAAGGCAGGTGGAATAGTCTCTCTAGTGTGAGAGGGCAGGTGCCTGGTGTAGGGACACAATATAGAGTAGTGGTTCAGCCTGCAGCCTTTGGAACCAGGCTTCCTCGGTTCTAATCCCAGTCCTGCTACTAATTTCTCCCTGGATAATCCTGAGCAATGCATTCAGCCTTTCTAATAATCTTTAAAGGGACGAGAATGTGAGTACTGACTTCCAAATGGTTGTAAGGTTTAAATGAGATAATGCAGGAAAGGGACCTAGCACAGTGTCTTGCATATGGTGCAGGCACAATAATGAGAAATGGACAAATTTGAAATGTATTTAACAGCATTGCTTCTTGACCATGGGCGCGTATTGGAATCACCTTGATAAATTTGCATCCAGACTGGGGGTGGAGGGGAAGGTGATTCCAATGTGCAGCCAAGGTTGAGAACCACTGAGTTAGAGGGAGAAAATTATAGGATTTGCTGATAGGGGATGGGTAGTTGACTCCTATACGTTACTGCTAGTTTAATCTTCCAAAAACATAACCTTAACCATACTACACCTCTACTCAAAAGCCTTTGTGCTGGGGAACCTGGCTGCCTCAGTCGGTAGAGCATGTGACTCTTGTTCTCGGGGTCATGAGTTCAAGCCCCACGTTAGGTGTAGAGCTTAGTTTAAAAAAAAAAAAAAAAAGTAACCGGCCCTTCTCCAGTAGCATTTATCACTTTGTTACCTTTTGTTTTTCATTATGTGTGCCCATGTCTTATCTGCCCTACCAGTTATAAGCTCCTTAAAGTAGGAACTATTATTTCTGGTTCATCTTTTTTCCCCCTCACTGCTCTAGGGGGAGAAACACACACTAGCTTTGCAGCATTGCCAGAAAGTTATAGTTTGAATTAGATGCAACGAATGTATGATATTATTGTTGTGTTTCCTTCCTCTGAGTTACTGATGGACTGTGATAGGTAGTGCTGGCTATATATTGGCTCGTGATCAGTAGGAAATCACCTGGTGTCGTGGCTGATCCCCAGGTGCTTTTTCCTCCCCATCTCACTTCAAGACACTATAATATTTATTTTGGAAAGAAATGACTTTGTTCTGAGTACCAGTTATGTTCATCCCCTCTTTTTTTGAGGGAAGCACACAGAGAGAGGGAGAAATATGCAGAGCATGATATGGAGTCCAACGTGGGGCCTGATGTGGGACTTGATCCCACGACCTGACCTGAGCCAAAATCAAGAATTGGAGCCTGAGCCACCCAGGAGCCACCCAGGAGACCCTATATGCGCATCCCTTTTAATATGCTCTTTTTAGTGGTTCTCACAAGTTAGTATGGACTTAGTCATGGCCTGATTTGGTTTCTGCTTCAATAAGGCTCTGGATCTTTCTCTAGCAGTCTCTCCCAGTATGTGTGTCTGTATGTCAGTACAGCTATTACATTTAAGCCAGAAAAGGTGGGTATTTTGTTCCTCATCTCCCTGCCCATCTTTGCCCCAACCTGATTCTGCTCCAAAGGGGAAGAGAGTCCATACAGAGCAGAGTTATACATGTGGCTGCTAATATAACCATCTTGTTGCTCTGGTCCAGTCATCAGGCTGAGGTTATTTTGTTTGGGGCAAAGGGTACAATGACAAATCTAAACTGAAGGACAATCACAAAAGAAAGGAAACTGCCACAAGACATGATATTTGGCATCTGAGGGACAATGTGATGCAGGTGATGTGGGCTGTGAAGCCAGAGGGACACAGATTTGCTTTTACTTAGCTTCCACCTACTAGTGGTGTTTCCTCGGGCAAGCTGCTGGCCCGCATACAGCCTCATTTTTGTTTTCAGCTCTGGGAATGGGTATACATAATATCTATCACCCATCGAAAGGCTGTACAGATGAACTGAGATGACCTAGAGATCTGGTGGGGAGGAGACTTTTCTACAGAGTTACTGCTTAGTGTGAGATAATTATTACATTGGATTTAATACTACTGTATTCATTGACTGGGGGTTCAGGTACAATTGCACCCTCTCCTCTGTGTCTGATAGTCTTGTCTCTTTACTTGCTTAATCTCTGTTCACAGAGTCCCCATCTGCTGAACACTTCTCTCATCACAATTTACACTTTTCTCATGTCCTCAGAAGCAACACGTAAAAGCCAGGTATTACTGATCACATATTGTCCTTTCACACACCTGACAGTTCATGAAGTTCTTTCTCTGCCATCTCTTCTGCAGCCTAAATAAGCCATCCTCTTTCATCTTGCCCTATGAAGACTGAATCCTGCACTTTCATAAAATTGATGCCTTTTTCTCTGCGTTTAATTTCTTTACATCTTTCACTTGTATATAATGTGATTGAATCTCCTTTGAAGTCCTCATTTTTGAAGCACCTCATTATTTTTTTTCTGTCGAAACACTGTGTTTTATAAAGGTACGTCTTGTATAAGCACATTACTCATGTGGCAGGGAATGCAGACACACTTCTCCCCTATGCTGACCACCCTAACTGCAGGCAAAATACTGCAAAAGAAATAACATTTTGTTTTTAAAAATTTTTTTAATGTTTTATTTATTTCTGAGAGGCAGACAGAGAGAGAGAGAGAGAGACAGCATGAGCAGGGGAGGATCAGAGAGAGGGAGAAACAGAATCTGAAGCAGGCTCCAGGCTCTGAGCTAGCTGTCAGCACAGAGCCCAACGCAGGGCTTGAACCCACGAACCGTGAGATCATGACCTGAGCCAAAGTCGGATGCTTAACCGACTGAGCCACCTAGGTGCCCCTAGAAATACCTTTTGAGTGCTGAACCTGGAAACTTTAATATAAAGGGCCCCCTTGAAACCGGCTCTCTGCACTGTCACCAAACACTAGCGTGTGCCTCTCTTCCTATGCCTGATAGTGATATCTGCGACAGATTGAATCTCAACCCCAGCCTCAGTTATTTAGACATGCCCCTGAGCCTACGACAGTGAGGAGAGCGTTGGCATGGGGCATGTCATTGCTGGCACTTGAGCAGACCTCATCTGGACTGGAAGTGGAGCACACCCAGCCACTGGAACCTTAAGGGAAACTTTATCAGAAGAAAAAACTCTCTGCAGATCGTACAACTGCCACATTCTGGGCAGGCAGGCCTCAAATCCAAACCCATCCCCAGTTTCTCTCTACCATTTATCATTACTGCTTCCTGTCTCCTGCCTACCTTGCCAAGGCGAAGGGGAAGGCTATGTACTTGGACTCTAGACAAGGGAGAGGTTTTCGGGGTAGGCTCTTGGCCACATCGAGAGCCAAGCCTGCATGGAAAGTGTACATTGGTAGTGCTTACTATGTGCCAGGTGGTGGTCTAAATGCTTATGTGTATAATACCCTGTGTAACCCTCACAACAGAGTGGGAACAGTTATTCTCCCCTTTGCATGGATGAGGAAACTGAGGCACAGAAGTTAAGCGATTGGCCCAAGGATCCGTGGTAGTAAGTGGCAGAGCTAGAATTTGAACCTTGTCGGCCTGGCTCTAGAGTCCCAAGTTCTGACACTACCTGGTGGGAGCCGTTCATAGAACAGTGACAAGGGACCTCTCCTGGTTCAAGGGAGTAGAGGGGCTTAAAGAACATGCCTGCACATTGGCATACGTGGATAGTCCTAGGAGAGTAACCATACTACTCAGCTTTCCCCATCGTGGCCTCAACCTACCCAACTCCCAAACACAGGGGAACACTTCTTTTCCACCCCTCTCTCTTTATAGGCTTAAAGAATGTAAATATCTACCTTATTTCATTCTGCGGACATTTCTGGAGCAACTGCCAAGTACCGAGTGTGTGCTGGTGCTGGATATACAATGGGGGACAAAACGAACATGGAGCCTGCCCTTGCAGAGTTAAATGGGCAAGACACCATTTAGCAAATAATGGCACAAGAAAATACAAAATTATAATTTGCCATATGCTACAAAGAAAGGTGTTGGAAAAGGCAGTAATTATGAGGGGTTGATCTAGTCAGGGAGATGAAGGAAGATGCCTAGGATTGTCTCTCTCCAGCCTCCACTCACACCATATTCCTCTTCACTGTCTGCACCCCAAGGTAAGGAAGGATTGACTCCAAAGTTAGGGACACAGCTAGTGGTGGTCTTACCCTCCCGGGATCCTCGACTTCTGATCCCACCACGAAACCAGCCATTTGGGGCTGTAGGAGTGTGAATAACTGTTCTCCCTCCACAGTACATGTGCATTATACTCTAGCCCAGGCTTTTCTTCTTACAGAACTATTGATGATGTTGGTTAGTGCCTACCATAGCTTACCACATTCGCCAATGTGAGCCCTTCATATAGTTTTTATTTTTTATTTTTTTAAGTTTGCTTGTTTGTTTGTGTATTTATTTATTTTGAGGGAGAGAGAGATAAGGCAAGTGGGGAAAGGGCAGAGAGTGAGGGAAAGAGAGAATTCCAAGCAGGCTCTGCACTGGAATACTGGAATACAGGGCTCGCACCCACAAAACTGTAAGAGTCAGACACTTAACCGACTGAGTTACCCAGGCACCCCTTCAGATTGTTTCTGAAGGTGCTCTTATAAAGCAATCTGACCCTTCCTTAACTCATCCTCGTTTCTCGGACACCAACACACACATCTTCTACTCTAGGCTGGCCGTTTTCTGTGTCCTAAAATATGCCATGTTCCTTCCCTCTTTCACTCCTGTTACATGCCTCTCTTAGCTCTTAACTTCCCACAAGCTTGAAATAGTTTCCCTCCTCTCTTCTATGAATTAGGATCCTACCCATCTTTCAAGAACCCAGCTAGAGGCACACCCCTTTCAAAGAACTCTACTTGATCACTCTAGTCATCATTGGCCCTCTTCTTGGACCACTTTCAGGGCTTAGTCTGGTTTGTAGAGTCCAGCATTTCAAAATATTTTCTTGGATTTTTCATCATTTCATGGGTCTTGGCTTCTTAACTGGAAAAGAACCACCTTCTTCCTCTGTTTCCCCGAGCATCGAATTAAGCATATCTTGTGGTGGATTTGTTAAAAAGGAAGAGAGCTACATATATGGAGAGCTCTTGACACCACTCCCCAAGTGCAATCCTATCTAGGGAGGCAAGAGAGATGGCTGAACTTAAAACTTACTTGATCCAAGCTCATTTATCCAACACATTTCCAAAGAGCCCAAGGAGAAAATAGAATCTCTTTTTATGAAGTTGAACCATTCCTGCAAACTCCCTTGAGATAACTGAAACTGAAAGCAACTGTTTAAAAGCAATTTGTCAGTGCCCAAAACAACGGCCATTTTACACGAGACTCAATTTCTCTTTCCAGAAAAGCAGCAGAATCACACCTGAGACACCATCTTGGCTGGGACCCAGAAATCTTGAGGGAAGTGGTGTGAGATGTAGTTCAATTTTTTTTAACATCGCAGAAATCTACCCAAGTTGTCAAAGTTCACTAAGTCCACCAAAACTGGAAAAAATAACAGCACCTCCAAATATAGGTCCTCTAGTGTTGATTCTGGTTTAGTCCACATTTTCTACAAGAACAGTGTCATTTCCAGGTCACGATGATAGGAAGGAAGCATCGTTAACAAGACTCACTTCTCAAGAGAATATTAATAAAAATAAAAATGAACTCAGTCCTTGATAATTTTCGAGTTGGTGTTCTCTCACCTAAACTTCGGTATGCATTAAAACACTCTGATCTTGGGGCGCCTGGGTGGCTCAGTCAGTTGAGCGTCCAACTTCGGCTCATGGTTCATGGGTTCAAGCCCCACGTCAGGCTCTGTGCTGACAGCTAGCTCAAAGCCTGGAGCCTGTTTCAGATTCTGCGTCTCCCTCTCTCTCTGCCCCTCCCCTGCTCATGCGGTCTCTCTCTCAGAAATAAAAACATTAAAAAAATTTTTTAAACACTCTGATCTTCGCAGAGCTACAGAAGAGTCTGATCACCATAATAAGCCCATTCTCAGGTGAACTGTTCAAGTTCATGAAGATAGGACCATCTTAGAGATCTCCCACCCTTGGCGTTACTCGCTTCTTCCAGATCCCTGCTAGAAGCTTTCTTTTGCCATGGAAATTTCCTAGGTTGTGTTTGATTCTTTCTACATACTCTGTACTCAGAATTCATCTTCATGAGCTTACTGACACTCCCAGGACTCCCTCCCCTCTGTAGTCATTGTATATTCCTTCTTGGCATGTCTCTTATGTATAGCATGTGTCTTCTTAGACTGAAAGCCGTTTAGATAGTGGTTGTGACAGCAGTGACTTTCATACTGAGCTTGATGACAGTGCCGATTCCTAACTGGCCATGTGGAATAAATACCCCATCCTACTCTGGGATTAGAGGGTTTTTCATATGTATAGGAGTCTGGTTCTGCAGTAAAAATAAGGAATTCCCCGTGAAGCATTTTGGAGTAAGTATTTCTTCGCAGGTTAAAGCCAATCTCCCTGCAGCCCTGTCCTTTCAACCACTTCAGGGGACGCCATGGTTGCCCAGAAACCCATGGCCACATGTATCCATTCTTCTGATTGGAACACTGTTTATGAGCCTAGACCCCAGTATTTCTAGAAACAAGTCTGATTCATTGGCTGACAGCATCAACAGAGGAAAAAGAAACATGAGCAAGAGGAGCAACATCAGGCAGAGGAAGCCCTATTTGAATATTACCTACTTGACAACTCTTAACAACTTACTGCTGTTTTCCATTCATTCCCAGGTTGACCAGCCTCAAACACTGATAAATCTCTGAGCTTCCTTCCCTTCTCCATCTGCATGTTATTTTCCATTTATGGATTTGGCAGCAGAGGGCTCTCTTTATTTGGGTACTTGGACTTTTACCACTCCACTTTATGACTATAAATTGCACTGTCTCCCAGTAAGCAGGTATCCATCCTCCTCAGCCTCATTTTAAGCCGAGAGAGAATATGGGATTTCATTGCAATTCAAACTCCTCTTTGAAAAAGTGGAAAATGAGGAGAAGGCTAGCACAATTATGAGACCATCTAAACTAGACCAGAAGCCATGAGCTGAAAGAATCACTGTGGCCATTTTTTTTTTTCTGTATCCAGGATCCTGGCTTCAAAGTGGAATGATGTAGACGTGAAACGATTCCCTTTCTGTGTGTGGGCATAAATGTCTCTCTTCCTACTAGGCTTCATTTGTTTGTTTAATCCAGACCCTTTTTTTGTTAGGTACCTCGCAGGCTCATGGGAGTCGTGTGGTGAGGGTTTCCCCATGGGTAAGCCTCTCTTGAAGAGGAGGAGGAAAGGATGTGAAGAAGAGGGGGAATAAAGCTGACACATACATAACACTTGTGCCAGACACCATTCTCAGCTCTTTGTGCATACTAATTCATTTCATGCTCATACCCGCCGGCCCCGGGTAGACATTATTGTCTCCATTTTAGCAGTAAGCAAACTGAGGCTCAGAGAGTTTTATCACTTGCCCAGAGCCACACAGGCAAGAAGGGGTGGAGCCAGGATTTGGACCCAGGCAGTCTGACTTGGGTTGTTCTCTCAGCCATGAGTACCGTGTTGCGTCTCAATTTGGGGATGTAGAGCAACTTTGGGGAGTCTGAACTCTGAGGCTACTGGGAGTAACAGACTTTCTGACAGTTCTGCTCCCCAGGGGGCAGATATGGTAACACTTTCGACAGATTTATTGTGACAACTCAAAGACCCCCACTTCATTTTTTTAAAAATTTTAATGTTTGTTTATTTTTGAGAGAGAGAGGGAGGGAGGGGGAGAGAGAAAGCAGGGAAGCGGCAGAGAGAGACACGGAGACACAGAATCCAAAGCAGGCTCCCGCCTCTGAGCTGTCAGCACAGAGCCTGATGCAGGGCTCTAACACATGAACCGCGAGATCATGACCTGAGCCGAAGTCAGAGGCTTAACCACTGAGCAAACCAGGTGCCCCTCAAAGACCCCTATTATAATAAACTTGCATTATTAGGCCATAACACCACTGGAATAGCAGAGTGTGGGCTCTGGGTACCATCTCACTAATAGATTCTGTCTTCTCTCTCCCATGATTCCCTCTTGGAAGCACATGCAACTTTCATAATGCTCTTTTTTTTTTTTTTTTTTTAGAGTATGTATTTCTGAGTTTTCTGGATAAATGCTTTTGTATTCCTCTTTAGATTTATTTGGCTGGCTGCTCCTGGCAGGAGATCCCCCTTGTCTGTGTCTTAGCATTCTCAAGCAGATACTTTCTTTAAAATGCTAAGAGCTTATATTGACAGCCCGAACAATGAAGTTGCTTTATTGGACAATGAAGAATTTTTTAGAAACCCTGACTGTCCATGAGTCACTGGAGGACTCCTGGAAGCACTGTATATCATTCTTGTTAGCTCAACCATCTACCAGCAGAGAATCCTTATACCCCAGTTCTTTAAAGCTGTGCTCAAATTTCAGCATGCTTGCTCCCTCTCAGTAGAATTTGTAGAATTGGATGTTTGGCAGAGGCCTCCAAGTCATCTGCTTCCTCTCCATCTTTCATCTACAGCTTGGGTATTGTCTACTGGCTATCAAGTGGCCCATCCCATAACCTGTCACATAGTAGGTGGAGATTTCGTGATCAGTGTCTTCCTCTCTGCCCTCTCCTGTTGTCCCTCAAAAACCCTTTAACTGCGTGCCCTGATTCTGCTGGTTAGGACATGTTCCTCTGAAAGTGCAGAGATCACTTTCCCTGGTCACAGGGATCACTCCCACCCCTCCATCTCAGGGATTCATTTCATTTTTATGCGCCTTATGATTAGAGCAACTTTGTAATTTATCCAAACCAAGACACTTCTGAAAGTGAGAGGGCAGGCTTACTAATTTTGCCTGGCAGAAAAAGAAGCATGAAACTCGGTTGTCCCAGATAAATCAGGACCTGTAAGTGTGCTGTTTATGATGTTGTGTGTGGTTCAGAAGTGGCCACATGCTGGCGTAGTTTTGCTTTTCTGAGGCTTATCTTCATGGACATCTAATAATCTTGGTGTACACTTAGTCCTTCTGAGAGGACACGGTTTACTTCTGTGACCCTACTCAAGCCAACTAGAGTTTAATGGAAGCAGTGGGAGTTATAAACATTCTGAATTTTAGCCTAGCTCTTGACCATTTTTCAAATGCTTGTACTCCATTTCTCCAATTATCAGAAAGCCAAGCCATTTCAGCTCCATAGGGTACCACTCAGAATATAATTGAGGTTTGAATAAACAACACATGTGGCTTTTAAGGTTAAACGAATATTGTTTGACATACAGTACACTAGAGTTGTTTTTCATTTTGGTTTTAAAAATTGGTTAAAATTACATCTTGTTGCTTCTCAGAATTAACTAGAATCCATCTGTCTCCATTAGAATCACTGTTTTTGTTTTTGTTTTGTTTTTTGTTTTTTTTTTCTTTTTCTTTTTCTTTTTTTTTAAATAAAGCCTTGGCAGAAAAAAGCATCTCCCTCTTAGTCAAGATAATTTGCCCAGTGAATCAGGAAAAAAAAGCAGCGGACCAGGTTTTCTGGCACTTACTTTTTTTCTTGTATGTATTTTGTCTCTTAGATACACCTGAGGTATAATATCTGAGATGGTAAATGGACAGACCTATTATCAGCTATCTGGACAGACTTTGCCTGGGTCTAGAGAAGCACTTAAAGCTGTATGAAATGGAACATCTAAGAAGATTCTTCCAGTTTAGCTATGGTTCAAATTATATGGAATAACTTCTTACTTAAAGAACATTCCAGCTTAGAGAATGCCATTTGGATGACTTTGAAAGCTCAAAGCCATAAAAATAGTACACATTTGTACTTGAGAATATATATATTATATATATGTGTGTGTGTGTACACACACACACACATACACACAGACACATACAAGTAATGGCTCCAGTCATTTTTTATGAAGTAAAATAATTCAGATTTAGGCGCACATGCCTATTGGCCATTAAATGCTTAGGTGTTGCGACACTTTCAACTGAACTTGTCTTACAGGATGTTACACAAGTTCATCCTAAAGCCCCATGCTTGTAAGAACCTCTACATCAAGCCCCTATGCTTGATCCTGAGTTTTCTCTCTGCTCACTTAACAGAGACTATATGCTTCGAGATTCTGACTGGACTGTAAGTATTTCAAGACACTATCTAAAAGCCTTTGAAGACTCGAGGGTCTAAATGCAATAAATTGATCTTCTCAGAAGGTCATGTTAAGTATATGTTCTGTGTTAGTACCAATCATTAAATCTACATTTACAAACGCCATTTGATGCAGAAAGCTAATCTATCATTTTTTCTTTTGTAATTTATTCCCTTTGGGTCCTTAGATTAGGCTTGAAAATACATCCTATAACTTTTACATTTTGTTCTGCCGTTTGCTGGTGAGTCTCTTCTGGTTTCCAATCTTCTCTCTAGTCCCATATTTTCATCTGGCTCAGGACATTGCTTAGACCCATCACTGCCAGCAGAAATAAAGCAAGTAAACTGAAGTCATCCCCACTCAGTCTCTGTCAAGGGCACTGCCATTTCCCAGCTGTCCAGATTTTGCAACCCTACCATCATTTTACACTGTTTTCTCCTTTGCCGACCTCTTCCATTATCAAATCTCCCATTGGGATCTTACATTTCCTTTTTATCTGAAGTAGTCTGATTTGCCCCTTCTGCATTATTTTATGGATTCTCAGGCCTGTCACATATTACTACAACAGCTGCTTGGTTGGTTTCCCAGATTCCAGTTGCTCCCCAACTAGGTGACACT
Source organism: Proteles cristata cristata (assembly GCA_017311185.1). NCBI lineage: Eukaryota > Metazoa > Chordata > Mammalia > Carnivora > Hyaenidae > Proteles > Proteles cristata. The sequence continues at coordinate 96,862 of JAESUZ010000566.1, forward strand.
CCATTGCCAGGAGAAGCTTCCACAAATACCATTTTTACTGTAGGAGCCTCTGTCTACCTAAAAATTGGTAACAGGATAAAATGTGAATTCTCCAAACCTCTTTCTGAAGTCTACACAGCAATCATTTACCACCCTTATATACCTCAACAACCAGTCTCCCTCCCCTCCTGTTTCTTTACCTTCCTCCCCTCTTCACCCACTACTCCCCTCTGTCTCCCTCTTCCTTTCTTTATCTCCACCATCCTCATTTCTCTTGTTTCATATCTGAACTTTGTAGTCAACCCACACCTTTCTGGATGTCTCCAGTACGTTACTTACTGTTTCCAAAGTTCTGCCCCTTTGCAAAAGCCATTCCTTTCGGTTGAGCCACCCGGTGTCCACATCACCATGTGTTCATGCCCTGTAGTGTTTACTTCTAAAAACATGACTAATCCTTTTGGGAAGTTTTACATGATTGTTATCTTACTGATCACTTACCTATTCAATATCTCCCAAGCACATAGGTTCATTTGTATTTCTAGTTGTTACTCTGTGTGTGTGTGTGTGTGTGTGTGTGTGTGTGTGTGTGTGCGTTAGGCTGTTTCCTGTGCTGACTTCCTGTCACCTCCAAACATGTTGTAAAGGTCTTGAGAGCAAGGGCCCAATCTGATTTCTCTCCTCCTCCTGCCTTAGTATCAGACTTTCCACCCAAGAAGCATCCAATGTATATTAACTGACTTTTGGGCATTATTTTCTAGATATAAACAAAGGTGAAATCATTTTCACTCTTTCAGGGTCAGTCAGGGTTTCCACATAGTCTGGATGCACTCTTTGTCTGCCATCTTTTATTCAGACTTGAAATAACCAGGAAGAAATGAATTTACTATTGGCCAAGTACTTAATTCTGTATTTTTGACTGCAGTTCAATTCCGTACATATATTGAGCACCTGATGTGTACCCAGGAGCATGCTAAGTGCTCCAGTCCAATTATTTTCAAATTCTTGCACACATCAGAATCTCTAGAAGGGCTTGTCAAAACCCAGATCATTGCTCCCTGCCCCACCGAAGAGTGACTAAGTAGGTCTGCGATGGGGTCCCACATTTTGCATTTCTAACAAGTTCCCAGGTAATGCTGATACTGCTGATCCAGAGAACACACTTTGAAAGCGAGTGATCTAGGCAATACAGGGGAATGTATAAGACATGGTCTCTGGTTTCACAGGATTCATGGTCTCTTCAGGAGGACAAGGAAGACTCAGAAATATTTTACAACAGAGGGTGCTGTACAGTGTTTTAGTGTTCATTCAAGAAATATTGAATGAGTACCATGTTCTCAGTGCTGTTCTAGGTGCTGGGGTTATATCAGTGAACAGAATAGACAAAAATCCTTGTTCTCATAGGAGAATTCTAGTGGAGAGAGCAGAAAACAAACAAAACAAACAAACTGTATAAACTATAAGATAGTGTTAACTGTTAAAAATAAAAGGCCAAGAGGGCAGATAAGAAATATCAGAGGGTCACTGAAATTTTCAATAGGTAGTTACAGAAGACCTCTCAATTCCATCATTTGACACACATTTTATTGACTGACTCCTATGTGTCAAGCACTGTTCTAGATGATGGTGATACAGCCATGGATAACACAAATAACACAAATAAAAAATCCTGCCCTTATAGAATGAACACACTTATTTGGAAGCCAGGAAATCTGGGGTTTGGGGTGTTAATGCTCATCAACTCATTTTGTGACTGTGAATGGCTGCTTGCACTCTCTGAGCCTTTCTCCATCTGTGAAATGGAGCAGTTGGACAAAAATCTGCTTGGACTCCTGTACATCTCTAAGACTATAGGATGCTAAGTCCTTTAGGAAACCAGAAATATGAAAGAGTGCTTAAGGAAGATGTTGTACAGTAGGTGAAACTTAAATTTTTTGCAAAACTGTGCAGGAGGTATGGGTGTGGGAGATGGGAAGATAATTTCAGAAGAATAACATGAGCAAACGCATGGAAGCAAGAACAGGAGCCACATTTTCCATAAAGAGCAAAGGGTCAAAGGGTTCTCATTGTAGAGTAGCCGAGATAGTTGGGAAAGAGGCAGGTACTCATAAAGATGAGGTGAGGGCTAATTATATACAGTCTCCAACGGGAACGCATTGAAGGTTTTGATCAGGGAATGATATGATTACACTATCATTAATCTAGTAACCAGAGTTAAATCTTGACAATTCATAATTTTTTCCATAAGATGATCTTTAAATCATGAAGGGGCTAAAACCATAATTTTGTTATATGCCACTACCTGACGATAATATTGCTATCAAAGGAATTTCGAGGTCCTTTTCAAGTCGTAACGGCCAATTTTCCCTCACAGTACTATCGTATCCTTGAACTAGTAACATGTTGCTATGTAGACATGGGTTTTGAAAGCTTGGGGGATATATTAAAATAGAAAATTCTTAATGCTGATACTTTTGGGTATTTCTTATTATCCTATGAAGTATATGGTTGATCTGATGCTAATAGTAATACCAAGCTCTTCCCATCACCTTGTTTGGTCATAGATAACACAAGGGAATATCCTTGGAAATTGTCCTTTTGTTTGTGATCTTTCATTGGCTATGGAATATCACCGTCTTGTGCTGTGTTTGTTGTTCTCAAGGCTAAAAGTAGGATCCTCCTCCCAAAAGCAGTTACTCTGGAAGATGGCAGTGATAAGGGTTCACTGTTCAAAGAGTGGACACAGAGACCTAAGCAAAAGTATCTCCAGCAGCAATAGATAAGTACATCTTGGATACTGGTTATGTAAACACTCTTAACCACCGCAAGCTTTACCTTAACGTTCAGACCAGGTCATACCTTCTCAGAGACATAATGGTAAATTTAACCAATTATGACAAACCAAATCCTCAAAACTCTCATTTTTAAAGGTAGTTTAAACACAAGTTACACATGACCTGCAAAAAACTTATCTGCCATGGGAATAAAATAATCAAAAGGGAGGCTGATGGCTGTATCACAGTGGAAAGTGATTATTTTCCTTTTTGTTTCCCAAATATTGTTAAGTTGTCTGGAGAAATTTGGGATCATAGAACCAAAAATGTTGCTAGGTCACAAGGGTGATGGTTTTCCCTTCTATGTATGTATGACCTTTCCTTATTTTGTAATAAACAGGGGATGGAGAATTGTCGTGGGAACATTCTGATGGTGATATCTTCCGGCAACCTGCCAACAGAGAAGCAGTAAGTGTGAATAGCTCGAATAATTCAACACTCCACAGCACCAGGCCAAACTTTCCTCTCTCCCTGGCTATTATCCCAGCAACTCCATAAAAGGGCCCATTTCTAACACCACTTATCTTCCCTTTCCTCCGAAAATTAAATTGCACTATCACCAACCTATCGCCACTTAAGTACATTGTACGATTGGTAACCAGAGCCAGGACATGTGCACAAAGAAATCAAAGCCCCCGCCCTCAGGTATCCCCCGTCTAGATCACAAGTTGGTAGACTTTCAGGATGACTTGCCAAATCTCTGTATTCTGGAAGGATGGCAGGTAGCACTACCTCTGTCCTCAACAGTGAGGACCTTCTGTGGGATTGTAAGGTAGGTCCACTCGTCCTTTTGACAGGAGTATTGCAGACATGTTTCCACAAACCCTTTCTGAAGCCTTAGAAAGAGAGGAAACGTAGCAGGCTGGATATTCCTTCCTTCCCCACCCTACAATATCTCATTTCCATGCTCAGTGCTAACCTCATAAAAAGCCTCTCTGTATATAGCAACAGTACCTCTTCTCCCTTTGTATTTTGAAGTAATTAACAAAATGTAATCCCCCTCTAAAAATCATATGCCTGGGGTACCTGGGTGGCTCAGTCAGTTGAGCATCGGACTTCAGCCCAGGTCATAAATCTCACAGATCTTGAGTTTGAGCCCAGCATCAGGCTCTGAGCTGTCAGCACAGATTCGGATTTGGATTCTGTGTCTCCCTCTTTCTCTGCCCCTCCCCAACTCATACTCTGTCTGTCTGTCTGTCTCTCTCTCTCTCAAAAATAAGTAAATCATTAAAGCTTTTTAAAGAAACATATGGCCAAGTACAGCATAAATACTGCAAAATTCTTAAGATCCAGAAAGATGTTCCAGTTCAAGGAATCTATCCTATTGAAGGACTTATAAAAGCGTGCAGAATGTACAAAGGCATGCATGGCACATAAATGTGCATTCATCAAAGCCCCGTACAGAAAAAGTGTACGGGGCATTCAGGGCAGTATTATTTTCATAAGAGCAAAATAAACAGACGGCAACTTAACCATGAGCAATAGGGGCTTGGTTAAACACACCCCATCTGTGGCACATGGTGCTATTGTTAAAAAGAGTGCAGGGCATCAAAATGTACTAAGGTGGATGGATCCCCAAGATATATTATGTAAACAAAGCAAGGTGCAGGACACAACTTACACTGGCATTTCCTTATGTAAAACCTGTGTGTGTGCATGTGTGTACATACATATGAAAAGATCTGGGAGGTCCTAAACCAGCATGTTAAGAGTGGTAATCTCAGGGGCGCCTGGGTGGCTTAGTCGGTTAAGCGTCCGACTTTCCGACTTTCGCTTAGGTCATGATCTCGCAGTTCATGGGTTTGAGCCCCGCGTCGGGCTCTGTGCTGACTGCCAGCTCAGAGCCTGGAGCCTGTTTCAGTCTGTGACTCCCTCTCTCTCTGACCCTCCTGCTCACTCTCTCTCTCTCTCTCCTAGAAATAAATAAAACATTTAAAAAAAAAAAGAGTGGTAATCTCAGAGGGGTGGAAGTGGGCAGGAGGACAGGGAGCATTGGATTTTTCACTTCGTCTTTTCTGTATCATTGGCTGTTTTTCAATGAACATTAATTTGCTTTGCAATATATAACATTTATTTTTTAAATGTTCATGTATGTATGTATGTATTGAGAGAGAGAGAGAGAGAGGGTGCAAGTGGGAGGGGCAGAGAGAGAGGGAGAGAGAGAGAATCCCAGGCGGGCTTCACACCATCATTGCAGAGCCTGATGCAGGACTCAAACTCACGAACCTTAAGATCATCACCTGAGCCAAAATCAAGAGTCAGATGCTTAACCAACTGAGCCACCCAGGTGCCCCTGTAGGATAAAACATTTAAATAATTTTTATAACCTGTGGAATTATTTCTCAACCAGCATTTTATAGAAGAGAAGAGTCTAGGGAATTACAGGGCAAGCCTGAAGATAGGGAGGGTGTGAGGAAGGTGTTGGTGGGGACATAATAAAATGACCACTATAAACATCTCAGTGTTGCTTAGGCCATGCTTCCTGGTCAGCACACGTGCCACTCTTGACTTGCCTGCACCCAGCTGGCCAACACCCTCAGCACTGAGTTGAAGTGAAGGCCATTTGCTTTAATTCTTTAATCATATTATTTTCCATACATTGCTGTTTCTGAACGAGTGCAGAAGGATTGTTGGTAGGACGGAAATGAATACTCTGGGTATCTCTTTAAAAAGCAGCACTCCTGTGAGAGATGATGGCCTTCCCAGTTTTTGGGTTAATATGGAGCTGAGGATGAGTGAAATAGGTGATGGGGATTAAGGACGGCACTTGTCGTGATGAGCAGCGGATGATGTATGGAAGTGTTGAAATCACTAGATTGTACACCTGAAACTAATCTTACACCGTATGCTCACTGACTGGAGTTTAAATGAAAACTTTAAAAAAAAAAGAAAGAAAAAAATATTTTCTCCACCTAACTCTATTTGCTTTATAGTAAATGAAATTCCTCCCAGATCTGGACAGGAGATGATACCAGTCTCCATTTTCTATATTGTGAATTTCCTCTTTTTCTCAGCACTCATTTTTTTTTTTTTTTGTGGTAGAAAGTTGAGAATGACTAAATTAGTGGCTGTCAACCAGATGCCATTCTAACCAAATTTCATCCTCAGACACCTAAAGCTGGGTCTCCAAAGCTAAACATCTGTGGCCAGCTCGGTGGTCCTGCTGGAAATGCCATTAATTAGCCTTTATTCTCGCCCTCATATTTTATGTTGCCTCCAACTCTACCCTGGCCTTTCCCTCTTGTCCTTCTTCCGAAACTGCTGTTGATAGGGCTGAACTTGATCCCATACTTCCTGTAGCAAAAGAGGTCAGGTACAGAATGCAGGGCCTTGAAATCGTTATTGATTTTCAAAGGAGTTCAGGACCTATCTTTAGAAATAAACATTTGGGCCTAGTAGACCAAAATGTCCAGATGGTTCCACTTTATTATAAATAAATATTTTCCTTTGTTCTAAAAGGGGTAGATGTTGTGGGATAGGATTTGAAATAATAAATAGCATCTGTAGTAATAGAAGAATATGTACCTGGCACATAGTAGGCACCCAATAAATCCGTGTTGAGTGAATGGGTGTAGAAGGTGGGGTGAAATATATAGGAGTGGCTTTTCATGAATGTTAATGCACAGGAATTTGTCCCACATCAGAGAGAGATGCTTCACACGTGTTGCTGGCCCTCGAGCAGCCAAAAATCAGAAGGTAGAGAATGCCTTCTGAATACCCTGTGCAGTCTCAGCTTTCTTTATGGGATCAAAAAAGGCAGCCCTCACAGGACACTGTCACTTTAATAGACCATTCCTATTCACAGGGAACTATCCAAACATCAGTTCGACAGAAACGCAGAGGATCGCTTCATTTTGCCACATGGGTTGCAAACCATCAGTTTACCAAGTTTCATGAAGTGCACAGGAAGATCCAGTGGCTCAATTGCAGCTCCTTTGTAAAAACCGTAAATGGTTTCTGTTCGGTTTCCAGATCATAATTTCACATGCATTGGTCTTACTACTGTAGAGGGTGTGTGTGTGTGTGTGTGTGTTTTAGGGAAGGAGAAGTAGACACAGGGTGGAAAGCCAAAACATGAAAGCAAGCATGATTTTGTTTTGGACAACAGCCAACCTCTTGGTTTTGCCCCCGATAGATTACTCGGAGACTTACCATTTGAAAAGTGAAAAATTCAGAGATAGAAACAATAGGGACAGATAAAAATCCACATCTCCTCCCTATTGTCAGAACAATGGTTGGGAAAGGAAACTGGCTCAAGTATCTCCCAGACAGGGATGGTCCCCAGGGTTCCAGTGATGAAGATACAGGCACTCAAGGTTATGTGGATTACAACACATTCTGAGGACAGTCTTTAAGTTAAACTTTATATTTTGTGATAACTTTAGATTCACAGCCATGAAGGCACTTGGAAGGCTGTCCCGGCACTGTCCTGTTTTCCCATCTCTGCCAGTAAAATCCATCTTAGACCTTAGAACAAGTAAGGAAGAGATTCCTGGGGAACTTTCTACAATAATGGAGATTTTTCCACCATCAGAAAAGAACTGTGTGAGGGGCGCCTGGGTGGTTTAGTCGGTTAAGTGTCCGGCTTTCGCTTAGGTCATGATCTCGCGGTTCGTGGGTTCGAGCCCCACATCGGGCTCTGTGCTGACTGCCAGCTCAGAGCCTGGAGCCTGTTTCAGTCTGTGACTCCCTCTCTCTCTGACCCTCCCCTGCTCACGCTGTCTCTCTCTCTCTCCTATAAATAAATAAAAAAATATTAAAAAAAAGAGGCGCCTGGGTGGCTTAGTAGGTTAAGTGTCCGACTTTCGCAGAGTCATGATCTCGCGGTTCGTGAGTTCGAGCCGCGTCGGGCGCGACTCTGTGCTGACTGCCAGCTCAGAGCCTGGGCCCCTGTTCAGTCTGTGACTCCTCTCTCTCTGGCCCTCCTGCTCACGCTGTCTCTCTCTCTCCTAGAAAAAAAAAAAAAAAAAAAAAAAAAACATTAAAAAAAAAAAGAAAACTGTGTGGGAACCACTTCAAAAGCCTTGGTTATCAGCACTTCAGGTCAGGAAATCAAATAATACCAAAATATTGAGCAGAATAAAACAAAGCATAGGTGTATGGCCATTTCTGCCTCACGAGTCTTGACCTGCTCTCTCGAGCAGACTATTTACAGCTGGTTTTTAAGATAAGCTCCAATATCATTTATGACTCAAAGGTGCTAATGCCTTTTTCTCTCTTGCTGTAAGTTACAAGGTCAGAATGGTCCCTGGTAAGCCTCTTTCATTCGCTTAATTGTTTTTAATGTTTATTTGTTTCTTTTTTTAATTTTTAATGTTTTGTTTTTTTTTTATTTACTTCTGAGAGAGAGAGAGACAGTGTGGACAGGGGAGAGTCAGAGAGAGAGGGAGACACAGAATCTGAAACAGACTCCAGGCTCTGAGCTAGCTGTCAGCACATATCCCGACGCGGTGCTCGAACCCACGAACCGTGAGATCATGACCTGAGCCAAAGTCAGACACTTAACCGACTGAGCCACCCAGGTGCCCCAATGTTTATTTGTTTCTTGAGAGAGAGAGAGAGAGCAGAATAGGGGCAGACAGAGATGGAGACACCGAATTCAAAGAAGGTTTTGTGCTGAGCTGTCAGCACAGAGCCCCATGCAGGGCTCAAACTCACGAACCCCAAGATCACAGCCTGAGCCAAAGTTGGATGCTCAACTGACTGAGCTACCCAGGTGCCCTCTCATTTACGGGAGCAACCTCAATAAAACAGCCATTACCCTCAAATCAAAATCCCACTTCACCACCCCCGACCCCCCTGGTGTGACCACTGTAGCAGACTTTGCTATCTTAGCAGACTTTGATATTTTCCTCAGAACAGTTTTTAGCCAAATGTTGGCAGACCACTGAGCTTGACCATACATTCCTTCTTCCACTTTCCCATTGTTTTATATCTCCTCCTCTTCATCTTCCTCTCTCCTCCTCTCCCCACCCCTACTCTCCTGCCATTTCCAAAAACTACATCTTCATTGTCACCCTAAATAAAACCCCCTCCTGTCTAGCCTCCGCTTGTCTGTAAAACCAAAGACTTAAATAAGGCAGGGTTCCAGGGGGCTGATCAAAATCCTTGAATCTGGTTGGTTGGTTGGTTTTGAATCTTTTTGTCTCTTAGTGTATGTCCAGGGTCTGAGTTACTAGTACCCAAGACCAGCTTTTCATTTTGTTCTCACCCTCATGAATCACAGAACTCCTTGTACTTGCAACTCATCCTGGGTCAGCGACCTCTCCCAAACTCTAGCCCTGTGGAACTCCCTCCTTTTAGCATCAGTAGGACACCCACCAACCAAATTGTCCTCTCTGTGTTCCTTTGGCAAAACTTTGCCAAACTTCAGAAAGGACAGAACGCTCTGTAATGAATGGTCTTTGTGGAATGTGAATGAAAAAGACATATGAGCCATTGTGGGAATGAAAAATATTTGCGCTGAAAATCCCATCTGTGTACATGATAATAAATTGATGCAAATTCTTATTTGGGTGAGTTTTTATAGCAATGCACCAGCATGGACTCTTCTTAGATTTAGGGAATCATGTTCTTTCTCTTACTTGGACTCCTATTCTCTCTCCCCTTCTCCCACCAGTGCCTCCTCCCACAAGAGAGTATTACCAATTCCCAAAGCTAAATTTGCAACATGTGTGTCTATGGACCATAACTGTAATAAATGTTTTATGGGATGTGGGGTTAGGGGATCCCATAACTACCTTCCCACAATCCCCTGCTATATCTAACACCAAACATAAGGCTCTTCCTTTTTAATTGCCTGTGAAATGACTCCTGGGTCTCCCCTCTTTTACCCCAAACAGTTGCCCCTAAAACATAATGTTATTTGGCTTTTTGCCTCAGGTTCTAGCTTTCATTCATTCCGTCCTCCTCTGCCTTCACTCTTCTTCAGCTCCTGAGGAGAATAGTGGGCACATCACGTGTCAAAGCCTTGCTGACAGAGGACTGATTGCATTATTTGTACTATAAGACTCGAAGCTTTCATTGGGGCCCACAGCTTTCATGCATTCATTCATTCATTCAGTCATTCATTCAAGTGTTTAAT